>CM077193.1:33684697-34284697 GCA_039654625.1 Rhinogobio ventralis
CCCTACCAAAACGCCAGGAAGGCTGGCCCTTCCAGCGTCCTGCTTGTGCTCACTGGTTGCTCCTAAGTTGGAGCAGAAGTCAGGGCACCAAGCAGGGAAGGTCCGTCACAGCTGTTTCTGCGAGACCCACTCAGCGTGACTATTGGATAACGATAAGAAAGCGTGCCCGTCTCAGGGAGATGGTACGCTGCGGAGCCACGTCCTTCAGAGGAAGGAGAGGTGGAAATACTCATAAGGACTAACCTAGCAGGGCAGTGCTACCTATGGCAGTCTCTGGGGTGGATCCAGCCTGATTCCAGGGGGGGGGAAGAACACCACCAGAGACGACAGAGCGAGCTCTGTCAAGGGAAAGACACGGGGCTAGCCGAGTAGGGTAGCTGGTACCGTGGAAAACACATATGGGGTTACCGTAAGGGAACCAAAACATATGGACCCAGCCTACACACACGTTCCACAAGCATACGGGTGCAGGCCTGGCGTCAGACGGCCGCAACATCTGACACCGAAGGGTGACGGAGGAGCTCGACAGGGTTAGCCGTTTCCGGGGAACACAACTGGAGACAATAGACGCACGTATCCGGCCCGGAGGCGGGAGTGGCGTATGCAAGCCGACACAAGAGCGGGTACTTCGCGTTTACCGGCCATTGGAGGCGAGTACACAGGAAGAAACCGGCTCTACACGGAGGCTATAAAATCTAGCGAACGTGTTAGGTGTCGCCCAGCCCGCAGCTCTACATATATCTGTCAGCGAGGCGCCTTGAGCCAGCGCCCAGGAGGAGGCTACACTCCTAGTGGAGTGAGCTCGCACCCCGAACGGGCAAGGCACGTCTTGGGACTGATAAGCCAAGACGATAGCATCCACTATCCAGTGGGCTAACCTCTGCTTGGAGACAGCCTTTCCCTTCTGCTGGCCTCCATAACAGACAAAGAGCTGTTCTGAGGTCCTAAAGCTTTGGGTCCGGTCAACGTAAGCGCGAAGAGCGCGGACGGGACACAACAAAGCTAGGGCTGGGTCTGCCTCCACCGAAGGCAGCGCTTGCAGGTTCACCACCTGGTCCCGGAAGGGAGTGGTGGGAACCTTGGGCACATATCCAGGCCGGGGTCTCAGGACAACGTGAGAGTTGGCCGGCCCGAATTCTAGGCACGATTCGTTGACCGAAAGTGCATGCAGGTCCTCTACCCTCTTGATTGAGGCCAATGCAGTCAGGAGTACCGTCTTCATAGACAGGATTTTTAACTCTGCAGACTGCAAAGGCTCAAAGGGAGGGCCCTGAAGTGCTCTAAGCACCAGGGCTAAGTCCCAAGAGGGTATCGAGGTTGGACGAGGAGGATTCAGTCTCCTCGCACCTCTGAGGAACCTGACGATTAAGTCGTGCTTACCCAAGGACTTACCCGCTATTACGTCGTGATGCGCAGCAATTGCAGCGACGTACACTTTGAGGGTGGAGGGAGACAGCCTTCGCTCCAACCCTTCTTGCAGGAAGGAAAGCACGATATTAACCGAACACCTTCGGGGGTCTTCCTGGCGGGAAGAACACCAGTCAACGAACAGGTTCCACTTCAGTGTATAGAGGCGCCTCGTAGAGGGGGCTTTAGCTGAAGCGATGGTGTCTGCCACAGCTTGTGGCAGGCCACCTAGAACCTCGGCGTCCCGTCCAGGGACCAGACATGGAGTTTCCAGAGGTCTGGACGCGGGTGCCATAGTGTGCCCCGTCCCTGAGAAAGAAGGTCCTTCCTCAGGGGAATCGGCCAGGGAGGGGCTGTCGAGAGGAGAGTTAGTTCGGAGAACCAGGTCCGGTTGGGCCAGTAGGGCGCAACTAGCAAGACCTGCTCCTCGTCCTCCCTGACCTTGCACAGAGTCTGTGCTAGAAGGCTCACTGGGGGAAACGCATACTTGCGTAGGTCCTGGGGCCAGCTGTGCGCCAGTGCATCCGTGCCGAGGGTGCCCCCGGTCAGGGAATAATACAACTGGCAATGGGTCGAGTCCGGAGAGGCAAACAGGTCTACCTGTGCGGCTCCGAAAAGGTCCCATATCAGCTGGACGGTCCGGGGGTGGAGTCGCCACTCTCCCGGAAGTGTCGGCTGACGAGAGAGCTTGCCGGCTGTCTGGTTCAGCGCACCAGGGATGTGAATGGCCCGAAGCGACCTCAGATGCTTCTGACTCCACAGAAGGAGATGGCGGGCGAGTTGCATCATGCGACGGGAGCGTAGACCACCCTGACGGTTGATGTACGCAACGGCCGCAGTACTGTCCGTACGGACCAGAACGTGCTTGCCCTGAAGCGGCTTTTTGAGGCGGCTTAGAGCAAGACGTACTGCAAGCAACTCGAGGCAATTTATATGCCAATGCAGCTGGGGCCCCGTCCACAGACCCGAGACTGCATGCCCGTTGTACGTGGCCCCCCAGCCGGTGGAAGAGGCATCCGTGAAGACCACAGCATGCCTGGACACCCGTTCTAAGGGCACTCCACGGGCTGAAGGTTTGGCGACAGTACGGGGTAACTGGAACCCGATACTTGCCGCTCTGCCACGCCCATCTCGGGACTCGGCCATGAAGCCAGTGCTGAAGCGGTCTCATATGAAGCAATCCGAGCGGCGTTACCGCGGCTGCAGATGCCATATGCCCCAGGAGCCTCTGAAAGAATTTCAGTGGGACCGCTGTCCTGCTCTTGAACGTATTCAAGCAGTTCAACACTGACTGGACTCGCTCCTCTGTGAGGCGCGCAGTCTGGTTGACCGAGTCCAGTTCCATACCGAGATAAGAGATCCTCTGCGTGGGACAGAGTTTGCTCTTCTCTCGGTTGACCCGAAGCCCAAGCAGGCTGAGGTGACGGAGCACCAGGTCCCTGTGTTCGCACAACTGTTCCCGAGACTGGGCAAGAATGAGCCAGTCGTCGACATAGTTGAGAATGCGAACGCCGCGTTCTCTGAGTGGAACAATGGCTGCCTCCGCGACCTTCGTAAAGACGCGAGGCGACAGGGACAGCCCGAAGGGTAAGACCTTGATATGCCTTCCCCTCGAACGCAAAGCGTAGGAACGGTCTGTGTCGAGGGAGGATAGACACATGAAAGTACGCGTCCTTCAGGTCGATCGCTGCAAACCAATCTCGGGGACGGATGCATTCGAAAATGCGTTTCTGCGTTAACATCCTGAACGGAAGCTTGTGCAGGGCCCGATTCAGGACACGCAGGTCCAAGATTGGTCGTAACCCACCCCCTTTCTTGGGTACAATGAAGTAAGGGCTGTAAAAGCCCGCCTTCATATCGGCTGGAGGAACCGGCTCGACCGCGCCCTTCGCCAGTAGGACATCGATCTCGGACCGCAAGATGTGGGCATCGCTGCTTCGCACAGAGGTGAAGAGGATGCCCTTGTACTTGGGCGGCCGGTGTGCGAACTGAATCGCGTAACCGAGTCTGATGGTACGGATGAGCCACCGAGACGGTCTGGGGAGCGCTAGCCAGGCTCCCAGAGACCGAGCAAGCGGGACCAACGTGCCGTTGGTCCCGCTTGCTCGGTCTCTGGGAGCCTGGGAGCCTAGACCTCATGTCCTACCAAAGGCACAGACGTACCCAGGGTGGGGCAGCGAGGGGGAGTGGACAGACCCGACCCGGACGGCCCGGAGGCGACCCGAAGTGTTGTCTGACCGCTCCAAGGTGGGGCAGTGTGTGGGAGAGAAGGCCCGAAGGCGTCCTCTAGCCGCACACCGCGTTCTGGCGAAAAGAGGAGAGGCCAGGAGTGGCAAGGCCCGGGGGCGTCGCACACTGCCGGCTCGGTCCTCTTGGAGCCCAGGGAGAAAGGAAACTGCTCTTTTATTGACAATGTGGGTACCGCTGGACTCCGAGGAGTCAGCGGCAGAGATGGAATTTGTGTCGGGGCCCCCCGGTCCTCCTCCGGGGGGGGGAGGGGTGCGGACACCATCTCCCTCGGAGCAGCTCCCAACGTCCCTGGGCTGCCCGTCTCAGGGCCGCTTACCCTTACGTTTGCCGGAAGGTTTGGCAGAACCCTGAGCGGGCTGGGCGGCCCCTTTGCGTCCGGCGCGGGTGGAGGCTGCTGCTTGGGCTTAGCAGGGGCGGAGGCAGACGCAGGGGGACGCCCTCGGCGACGGGCAGGCGGAGGAGCTGCGACCGGCGACGGGGTGGAGGCAGCAGCTGGTCGCCGGGGCAGAATGTTCTTAATCGCCTCCGTCTGCTTTTGGGCCACCGAGAACTGCTGGGCAAAGCTCTCGATGGCGTCGCCGAAAAGGCCGGCCTGACAGACAGGGGCGTCGAAGAACCGAACCTTGTCGGACTCGCGCATGTCTGCCAGGTTCAGCCATAGGTTGCGTTCCTGGACCACCAGGGTGGACATCGCCCGGCCCAGGGAGCGCGCAGTGATTTTCGTCGCCCGGAGGGCGAGGTCCGTCGCTGTGCGCAGTTCCTGCATAACCCCTGGGTCGGAACTACCCTCGTGCAGTTCCTTTAGCGCTTTGGCCTGATAGACCTGCAGGAGCGCCATGGCATGCAAAGACGACGCAGCCTCTCCACAGGCTGTGTAAGCCTTGCCCGTTAGACCGGACGAGAACTTACACGCCCGGGAGGGGAGACGCGGGTTAGCCCGCCAGTCTGCAGCGGCCCTGGGACACAGTTGCATCGCCACGGACCGCTCGACTGGGGGAATCGCCGTGTACCCCTTAGCTGCGCCACCATCGAGGGTAGTGAGGATGGAGGAGTCGCTAGATCGGGATCGAGCGCTATACGGCGCTGTCCACGACTTCGTGAGCTCCTGATGCACTTCCGGGAAGAATGGAACCGGGGCGGGGCGCTGAGAACCAGCACGGGAAACCAATCGTCCAACCGTGAAGGTTCGGGACACGGTGGAGGGTTCCACTCGAGCCCGACACTTGCGGCGGCCCGGGAAAGCATAGCCGTAAGTTCTGGATCAGTTTCGGGCAACGCTACCACACCCGAAGGGGGCAACGCAGCCGGATCCTCATCTCCGGAACCCATTGGCTCATCCTCCGATGCAGCCATCGAAATCATATCCTCAGCTGGAGCTCCAAATGAAACGGCCGGCCCCCCATGGCTGGGGCCAGGCCGCTCTTCCGGAAGCTCTACCGGCGCAGCGGAGTGGGGAGGGGCCCAAGGGGCTTGTTGGCCCGTCGGGGAAGCCCTCACTGTCACCCTCAGGTCTCCACCAAAGGCATCAGCCAAAGTAGCAGCCCTCTGCTTTACAGCGGGAGGACCACTAGATCGGGGGATGCGCAATGGGACTCCACCCCTTTTGAGGTACTCGAGCCTAGACCGTAGTACTGCGATGGTCATGTTCCCACAGTGAGAACATGAGTCATTCACGAACGCCGCCTCAGCGTGCTGAATGCCCAAACACGTGAGGCAGCGATCATGACCGTCAACTGGGGACAGAAAACGATGGCATCCAGAAACACACGGTTTGAATGACATCTTGAAAAAGACGCAGGGTCAAACCGTGCTGCTCTTTTAGGAGTGGAAACTGCTCTCTTAGTAGTGCTGAAGCACTCAGGGAGATGGCCGCGGCTCACAGCGGTGCGGAAGTGCAAGCCCGCGTGTGAGCACTCAAGAGAGGGAAACGCCCAGCGATACCAACAAAAACAAAGAAAGTGTTGCAGCGGCCACTCGCTGATTCGCGCCGTCACACCCGCACTGGTAAGTGAGCGATTCCGTAGACTCGTTGCTTGGTTACACACTCGCGCAGAAAACAGCTCGGTAAACAAACTGTTCGGCTCCGAAGTTGAAAGCGAGGATGCGGTATTCCACTTCCGTATTTATACCCGCGTTGCGGGGCGGTGCGTGGACCGCATGCCAACATTATTGGCTCGTTTTTATAGACTCGAAGTAGATTGGTCTCTGAAAATGATCCCCAATTCGTCGGTCAATTCCGACGTACGTCGAAGTGACCGACTGAAAGGGAACTATGGAATCTGTTTGTGGAACTCAAGTATTCATTCTTTGTCTGAAGCAACTCAGCAGTGTAGACATGCATTTCTACTGACATCTTGTGGAGGACAAAAGGGTGACGGTTTTATTTCAACTTCACCTTCAACATTTATTTCACCCTATTACTTCATTCCTGCAAACACTGATTTTAAAACGATTGCATCAATAGGACAATATCAAATATACAATATCAAAATATATTTATATGTACTGAAAAATACAGTTGCCATGGACAGCATAGTAAAGAGCATAACACACATTGGCTCAATTCCTGACATTTATGTAAAAATCCTCATTAAACTATTTTTCATTGTAAAGCCAAATATAGCTTTTTTTACTTTTATTAAGAGTAAACATTAAAACACATAAATATAGGGAACATAAATCCTCGTAAAAACATTTTGGCAACAAAAATAATGGATTATTTTAGCCTTGTAGGACTTTCTTTTTGAAGCACACACACTAAATAAAATAAAAGGCACCAACTGTCTGATTTGGCATTTTCACATTTTTTTCTTTAAAAAAAGTCAAATTTTCTTTCATTGCTCAGAAATATAATTAATTTATGATGCAACCAAAAAGACGTATGGTGTGTCCCTCTGAAGCAGACCAAATATGACTCATCTTGATGGAAAACTGTAAACTGCAAAGAGAGCAAAGCTCCAGTAAGAAACTGAAGGCTCTGGAATTAGTGAAGTGAAGAGATCTGTCCGATGTGCTGATGCAAGTGAGATAATAATCTCAGTCAAATACAGAAATCTTCCTTGTGTCAAGTCTTGTTTGCACACAGAAGGTTTTCAAATCTCTCACATGAAAGAACACGGCTTGAACCTTCATCTTTCACACCTCAGTAGATCTGCTGTCATAGTTCGCATTTGCTTCCCTGTTAAAGTCAAGAGAATCAACAACAGTAAATACGCATCACAGTGAGGCTTGAAATTATACTCCTAAATATTTTAATATAAATCTACAACATGAATGCAAAGCAGTGAGAAGTTATATGTCAGAGACACATGAAAATACTTACTGAAGTTCCTTTTTCAGTCTTCTCAGTTTGTCGTTTAGCCTGTCATTCTTCACTCTGATGGGATTGTCAGGTATAAACCAGGCAGCAATAAATTTGCACATCACCACCACATGCTGAGCGGAGAGAAGAACAAAAGATCTCAGACAATATTTAACAAAATATATCCATTCTTGTTAAGAATAAAATAAAATAAAAAGTTCAATAACATTTATACCTCAAACAGAATAACAAAGGCAAAGCGGAGTGCCAGAATTAGCCAAAACTGAGAGGTGAGACTCTGGTCTTCATCACTGCGGTAGTCTTTGTAACTGTAGAACACACAATACACATTCAATGCAATGACACTGTATCACATGAAACATCTCCTCATTAGTCTGTATGAACCAACCAAACAAATTCATCCTTATTAGTTGTAGTAAAAACCAATAAAGTCATCACCTGCATTGCGTGACATTATTTCCGTTGTCTGTGATCAATTGCTTGAAGTCGTTTTGCACTCTCTTATTGGACAGGAACGCTGTTGCCAGAGTGTTGTTGATATACCCTGTCATACAGCTATCAGACAAAAAAAATGCACTCATTACAGCAGTAATCTACTATTATATGCTTGAAAACAAATAAACAAACATTTTGGATATGACACTTTTCTCCAATATTGTTGTGGTGAGAGAAAACGGTGGACAAAAGTAGCTTATTTTGTGGTTTGTAGCTCAGATACTCACTCCAGGTTTGTACTATTGCTGACAGCACAAGGTCCATAATGGTATCGATACACCAGACGGGGTATGAAGTCAGAAGAAATCCCAATTACTAGGCCATTAGCGATGACAGCCATCACCCCAACAGCTTCCAATATAGCAGTCCACACACCTGCCACAAGAGGACACACGGCACATCATGCAATGGTTTACTCAATGATGATAACTGACACTTTACCACTACGCAAATACAGCAAATACAGTAGCTATTCACCAATGTCATTTGTCTTTTTGGGCACTAGGCGCCGTTCAAGGCTGACCATCTTGATCGCATCCAGCCTGATCTCAAATATGTTATTGATGAGAGCCAATAAAGGAGCCAGAGGAAACGCAGCCACAAAGATGGTGGTGAAACTGAACTGAAGAACTAATGACACAGGGAAGAACGGCATGTGTTAGTGATACTATAAAAATACATCTTTACAATCCAAATATGATTTTACAATCAAAAACTAGATGTTATACAAGTCAGAAAGACTGCAAAATTAGTTTAATGTGCTAAAGACAGGTAACAGAGAGAGATACAAACCCATTTCCAAAAACTCATTAAACAAGCTGAAAGAATTAACATCATTCAGGTCGTAGTTTTCCAGCCAATTACGAAGGTTGCAGAGGTCACATGGGAAGAAGTTACCCTCGTCCTCTCGACATGCCTTTCGGTAACAGTTACCACACTTTCTACGTAGCGTCTTAGCTTTTGTGCGCCTAAAACAAAGCTTTAACCAGCTGCAGAGAAATGACATAGCCAGAGATAGAAAGTGAGAGAAAAATTCAAGTAGTCCAATAAGCACTGGCTTTTCTTTCTTTTTTTTGAACAATGAAAAGAGCTAACAGCGAAAGAAGATTTTATTGGCTTTTAGTGTATATTTTTGACAACACTTACGGCACTGTGAACTCAAATATGTTGTTGATTGTTTGTTTGAGCACCAGAATAACAGCCATCTGGATGAAGAGATCTGTAAGGCAGCCACTTGGATGACACTAAATCAGAGAGAGAAATCTCTTACTTTTGTTTACAATTAGATTTGAAGATTCGATTCAGCTTTGGATACAAGCGTCAGGCAAATACATACATGTAAATATGCATTTGTAAATATAAATGTAATGTACAATGATTCCTACATGAATCGTACCTCTTCTAGTCTCCATTTCCCTGCAATTCGAACATAGTTTCCTGGATAGCCATTGATCCTAAGCACAGCATAAAGAGACACTTTGAATAGACTGTTATTAGAGTAAATAACTAGATAAGCACACACTCACACAGACACACACAATTACCTTCCCAGAAAGAACGCCACATAAAATAGTGATGAGAAGAGAGTAAAGAATTGAAATGTGAACATCTTCACTGTGAAGCGCTTCTCTGTGGCTGCAAAGGAACGGGTCTTCTCTACAAATAAACAACAGAGACATTTTAAGTACTTAGCCTGTTTACTGACATAACAGATTTCATGCAAACAATTATCAATATTATTATTGTTATTATTATTACATTTTTTTACCCACCAAACTCACACAGTTTGAAGGCCACAATTTTGTTGACCTGAAAATGATTATATTAATTAGAGAGGTGCTATGTTTTTTTAGCAGATGTTTTATGCCTATTAGACAGTTTATCTTTCTTACCCGAGTCATAACCTGAATAGTAATGTAGTGTAGCACAGCCCCGGTCATCATGGCTATTGTCGTGGCATGATCACGCAGAAAGTGCCAGTCACTTCGGGACAACAATATTGCAGTTAAAACACGGCAGATCACCAGAGCATGGGTCAGACCAATGATCACCACCAGCTGAGAACAATGAAGATACAGTTGTTTTATATAATATAAGTGTATATTCTTTTAAACAATAACAACTTTAGAAGTAATAATAATAAATATATATCTTGAGCTAATCTGAAGGCCACATGAAATTTGGAGGTCTGCAGCTATTGACTCTGCAGAAAGTCTGTGACTTCTGGTCACTGTGCACCTCAGCATGCGCTGACCCCGCTCTGGGATTTTACGTGGCCTACCACTTCATGGCTGAGTTGCTGTTGTTCCCAATTGCTTCCACTTTGCTATAAAACTGTTGACCGTGGAATATTTAGTAGTGAGGAATTTTCACAAATGGACTTATTGCACAGGTGGCAACCTATTACGGTACCACGCTTGAATTCACTGAGCTCCTGAGAGCAACCCATTCGTTCACAAATGTTTGTAGAAGCAGTCTGCATGCCTAGGTGCATTTTATACACCTGTGGCAATGGAAGTGATTGGAACACCTGAATTAATCAAAATTGAATGATTTGGAGGGGTGTCCCAATACTTTTGGCAATATAGTGTATAAAGTGTAAAATGTGAAAATGTGTTTCTCACCACTAACGTGACCAACAGAAGCACCACAATACTGCGCAGGTAGGAATGTCTGAACTCTTTGGGCTTGCACTGAGGGTTATTTACAATCTCCAAAATCAATTCTTCCTGTGGACAAATAGTCATGCAGTTCCATCAGAGGATGCACATTAAATATGCCCAAAAAATTATGAGAAAAAGTAATGAGTTTACCTCTTCCTCGCACCACTCAAACACTTTCCACTTTGACACATAAAGAGATCGATGTCTCTTCCACAACTCTAAGAACAGGGTTGCTAGTCAAACAAATAACAGTATCTTAGCATTTGTCATATGACATAGAAATATGTACTTGCTTTAACTAAAGGGCAAAAACTCACCCCAAACTGCCATGAACATGGCAAAAGCCACCGTCCCTTCATTGTCAAATAGTTGGCTCACCTGTTTGTAAACATTTGCTGTTTACACAACTAGTCAAGATGACACAGAGAAGCACAGGCAGAAAGTAGTGTGGCATTCAGTCCTCATTTTGAATATACACTACCACTCAAAAGTTTGCGATCAGTTTCTTTTTGAAATTCATTCAGCAATAATGTATTACATTGATCAAATGTAAAAGGAAAGACATTTATAATGTTACAAAAGATTTCATTTATTTGAAATAAATGCTGTTCTTTTAATTTTCATCAGTATATTAGAATGATAATGAAGGATCATGTGACACTGAAGACTGGAGTAATGATGCTGAAAATTCAGCTTAACCATCACAGGAATAAATTACAATTTAAAATATATTTTTAAAAATGTTATATTAAATTGTAACAATATTTCACAATAGTGCTGTTTTTGCTGTATTTTTAATTAAATAAATGCCACCTTGTTGAGCATAAGAGATTCTCGACCCCAAACTTTTGAACAGTAGTGTACAATTTACAATAATTAATGGTGTCGAGAAATGCTCAGTTATAATAAAAGAGTGACATGTTTATTCACTGACCTTGGCATATGTACAGGTGTCTGACAGGTTCCACAAGTTGCATCTTATGTCACATCTTGGACACATGATGGTGTTGGAGTCACAGACTTCATGACTGTAAGAACACCCAGACACCACGACTTAGAGATAATTGGGAGTCAATTAAAATCAGATTAGTCTGTCTGCATCTGATCTGTAATCTGCCTCTACACCTAAACACTCACGTGAATTTGTTTGCTCTAAATATACTCACATGAGTGGACTGGTATTGAAGAAGGCAAGGCCGTACAAGAACACAACAATACCAATAACAGCTGCAGGGACGAGCATCCGTGTGTACCAGCCCAGCCACAGGTAATACAGAGCCACTTTCTCCCCAAAATAGTCCCTAAAAATGACATATGTGAACATAGAGTGTTTAAAAAAAACAAAAAAAAAAACAGATGATTTTCAAGGAACAGAGAACAAGATAAAACCAGTAGAACTTACTTGACATCAGTGACAGGCTGTTTAAAAAGCTTCATTACTGAAAGCCAGCTTGCCCACTTTTTCCTCAGGTTTTTCTGCTCTTTTTTCTGAAGAGACAAGTCAAAAATGTTTAACATGTTCTTTTAGAATGAAAACGCTGAGATATTTATTTTATGATTTCCTTGGCTACAGACTATATGAATATACACTAACAAATAAGGGCTTTTACCTCATGCAGACAGAAGATGGACTCAAAAGCACCTTGACACAGCAGCTCTTCAAGGCTCTCTTACAGAGTAAAACAGAGGATAGAAACATTGATAATATTACAGAGGATCAGTCCATTCAATATTTATTAAAAAAATAACATGGTGTCTCTGTTATTTACATCTTTACATTTACATCCGTTTAATACATGCATAGGCAAATTTAAAACACTTTTAGATTCGATGAGGTTTCACATTATATACATTTTATGTATAGCTTTTTTTGTAGACAAAGTGTTTGAACATTAATCAAATTACACTGCCCTTAAAGGTTTTGGGGCAAATACGATTTTTTTTTAAAAAGAAATTAATATTTTTATTTAGATAGGATGCACTAAAAATTGACAGTAAAGACATTTATAATGCTTCAAAAAATCTATTTCAAATAAATGCTGTTCTTTTCAAATGTATTTATCACTAATGCATCAGTTTTCACAAAAATATTAAGCAGCACAGCTGTTCCCTTTCAGTCAGTACACTACGAGTTACGTCAGTGACTGGCGGAATAGAGGTTTCGCTTAGAAGCCAATCACCTTTGAGTTCTACAAAACGAGCCAATGACATGACAATGCCATGGGTCTGCGGAATTTGCATAGCGCAACCCCGCCCCACCTCATGGGTATACAAGGAGCTGCGCAGCAATCTTGCATTATGTTTCTGCTTCAGAGCCGAGTGTTCACTTGCCTTCCTGAGCTTTTCTACTCTTCAAGACGAGCATCTCTCCAGAGTGTCGGTGTTCCAGCGAGTTCCGCATTCCTGTCTAATCTGTGCAGTGATCCAACACAGTGTGTGTGTTCTCCCTGGGCACTTCGCCATTTCTGCAGAGTAAAATTCCTCTCTAAAAGAGCTACACATGGAACGTCTTTTTCAAGATGTCTCGCCTGTGTGTTTCTGGGTGCGGTCGGCTGGTTAGTCCGTCTGACGGGCATGATCGCTGTCTTACGTGCTTGGGGCTCATGCATGCTGAGAGAGCGTTCATGGATGAGTCATGTTCCCACTGCGGGAACATGGTCATCGCAGTGTTGCGATCGAGACTCCATGACCTCCCTCTACCACACACCAATCTATCTCCTCCATGAGAGGGGATACTTTGGCTGGTGGTCAGGCTGATCTGAGGGTCACAGTGTGGAACAATCCAACGAATCTTCCTTGGTCCACATCCCCCTCACACATTGCACATTGCAAACCGTGGTGTTGCCGAATGAGGTCGCTGGTGTTTCCCGTGGAGGGCCCAACGTCTCATTCGGAGCGCCGGATAACACCATGTCGATCGCCGCATCACAAGGTGGGCTGGATTCCTCCAGAGATGAGGATTCGGCTATGCTGCCTCCCTCGGGAGTCCCAGCATTGCCTGAGTCTGATCTGGAGCTCACGGCCATGCTTGCCTGGGCAGCTGAGAGCATCGGGCTTGAGTGGAACCCTCCGCCATGTCCAACCTTGAGCGTTCGGGACAATTGGTTTCTGGGGGCGGCCCATGCTGAAAGCGCCCGTCAGACCCCAGTGCCTTTCTTCCAGGAAGTGCATGAGGAGGTGTCAAAATCGTGGAAATTCCTTTTAACTTACAGCGATCGTTCGGCAGCCTCCTCCGCCTTCACTGCTCTCAATGGTGCTGCAGTGAAAGGGGTCCCCCCTGTTGAGCATTCTGTTCCGATGCAACTGTGTCCTCAGAGCACTTCGACATGGCGTGGTGACCCAACCTACAGGCCTTGGATGGATGCTTTTTCGTCGACCTTAGTGGCGAAGACCTATAGAGCTGCGGGCCAGGCCGCGTCTGCCCTGCATGCCATGGCTATCCTTCAGGTCCATCAGGCCAAGGTACTCAGAAGCATGAACGAGGGCAATGAGTTGTGTGCAGCAATCGACCTCACCCTACGGGCGACAAAGGTTACTGCACGCTCTCTCGGTCAGGTGATGTCCACTTGCGTGGTCCAGGAACGTCATCTATGGCTCAACGTGGAAGCTCTTCGCACCTGGGGCTCTTCTCGCTGAGAAGACCCCAGGAAATGCCCGATCAGGTCCGTGCTCTCCTTCCTCCAAGAAGGGTTGGAGTGAAGGCTGTCTCCCTCCACCCTTAAGGTTTACGTGGCTGTGATATCGGTGCACTACAACCTTGTGGATTCAAAAATGGTAGGACAGCACGACCTGGTCAGCAGGTTCCTTTAGAAGAGCTCCTTTTGAGCCACTGCAGTCCATTGAGCTTAAGTTCCTTTCAATGAAGGCAGCACTCTTGATTGCTTTGGCTTCCATCAAGAGCGTAGGGGACCTGCAGGCATTTGCGGTTGACGAAGCGTGCCTGGAATTCGGGCCGGCTAACTCTCACGTGATCCTGAGACCCCAGCCTGGATACGTACTCAAGGTTCCCACCACTCCTTTCAGAGTTTAGGTGGTGAACCTGCAAGCACTGCCCCTGGAGGAGGCAGGTCCAGCCTTGGTACTTCTCTGTCCAGTATGCGCCCTTCGCGCTTACGTAGACAGGACGCAGTGTTTCAGGATCTCAGACCAGCTTATTGTCTGTTACGGAATGCAGCAGAAAGGGAAGGCTCTCTCCAAGCAGAGGTTGTCTCACTGGATAGTGGACGCCATTGTCCTGGCATATCAGGTTCAGGGCCTGCCATGCCCCCTAGGGGTAAAGGCACACTCCACCAGGAGTGTAGCCTCCTCTTGGGCTTTAGCGACACCCAACACTTTTGCGAGATTCTATAATCTCTGTGTAGAGCCAGTGTCCTCTCGTGTACTCGCTCCAAATAGCCAGTAACTGGACAGGCTTAAGTGTCATCGCTTGCTGCACCATTCCACTCCATGGAATGGATACGTGCGCTATTTCACTCAGGTGAGTTTCTCAGTAAGCCCTGAGTTCCTCCAGCACTGTTGACGCCGACACCAGGTTGGTCAGCCCTCGTGTTAGGCTAGGTGCCTCCATGTGCATGGTTCCCCAATTGGGCAACCCCCACGTGTATTTCCACTGTAAATCTCTTTGAGCACGTGTCTTCCCTTGGCAAGACACCTTGCCACCCCTGGGGTTGAAACATTCCACCTGCGGCTGGATACCAGTATGCTCCATATGCAGCCCATGCTGTGTATTCTAAGTCCTCCCTGCGGGCAGACATTGTGTTGCATATACCTTGGTATTGGCGTTGAGCCTAGCCCCTCGTTCGTGCTAATCTCATGGCAGGGAGCTCAGGTCAGCGCAGGGCGCTGGAAGACAGCCGTTGTGGCGAGATTAGACTGGGACCCCCATTAGACTGACGTAACTCGTAGTGTACTGACTGAAAGGGAACGTCTTGGTTACGTATGTAACCCTCGTTCCCTGAAGGAAGGGAACAGAGATGTTACGTCCACATGCCACAACCGCTGTACCGCTGGTACGGCCGGGGCACTCAGCCTCGGCTCCTCAGCACGTAACATAATGCGAGAGTGCACGCGCAGCTCCTTATATACCCACGAGGTGGGGCGGAGTTACGCTATGCAAATTCCGCAGGCCCATGGCATTGTCATGCCATTGGCTCGTTTTGTAGAACTCGAAGGCGATTGGCTTCTAAGCGAAACCCCCATTCCATCAGTCACTGACGTAACGTCTCTGTTCCCATCCTTCAGGGAACGAGGGTTACATACGTAACTGAGACGTTTCTAATAACTGTTTCTTGAGCACCAAATCAGCATATTAGAATGATTCTGAAGGATCACGTGACACTGAAGACTGGAGTAATGATGCAGGAAATTCAGCTTTGCCATCACAGGAATAAATTACATTTAAAGTATATTAAAATAGAAAACAGTCATTTTAAATTGTAATAATATTTCACAAAAGTACTGCTTTTAACGTATTTTTGATCAAATAAATACAGCCTTGGTGAGCATGAAAAGACTTGAACAGTAAGGTTTTAGTTTCAGGTTCAGAATGAGTCAAGACAACAATGGGAAAAAAGATGAAGGGAAAAGTTAAAAGGGAAGACAGAGAGTGGGAGATCTGAAAGAAAAAATGTGTACCTCCTGATCCTATAAACGTATTGTTCAAGACAAAGTGGACAATCCTGATTCTATGAAACAAAAGAATAGAAACTCATTACAAAAACTATGAAAAGAACATATGTGGCAGATTTCAAATGAATTTTTAAGCAGTGTGAAGATGCTTTCTGTGAACCTCACCTGGTGCAGAATGACACAGACGCTTCACACTTTTGCTCTCCGCTCCAGTTACAGGCATCAGACACCTTTAGCAAGTATTTGTACTTTGCAAACATCTCCTCAGGTGCACAGATACCGAAGAACACCTTTCCAGCATGTTCAATTCTCTGTTCAACAGTAATGAGGGACTTGAGTAAAACAGTCACATTTTACTGAAAGACACAATACTAGTGTGTGTGACGGTGACAACATACAGTCACTTTAATGTTCTTCCGTTTCAGTTCACCGATAAAGGCATCCTGCTTCTTGAAGGTTTGGTCCTCCATGTCCTCCACTTTATCAGCCACCAAGACATAGTCATATAATCGAGGAAGGTAAGAGTTATGCTGAATAAAACAAATGCAGAAATAACCAAGACAGAAAGAAACTTCAATATCAATTAATGATCAGACTGTATTACTGCTGACTCTTGGTTTTGTGGGATGATCTTGGTTGAGTATGTGAGTTGTTTTTTTGTTTTGTTTTTTACAGAAGTTTAGGTCATGCAGGGCAAGAAGTGATGTGAATGTGACATTATGACCATAGTGTGGGTAAGATATAACATCATCATGTGCTTTGCATGTGTAGTTATCATAACTGAACATGTGCTCTGGTAGAAATGTGACCGTGGTGACTGTGGTATTGAATCCAGTTGGTCAACAAATGCACAAAAACACATGTCTGGTCTCTTTTCCTACCTGTGGTGTAATTAAAATCTCATTTGCATTGTCCAGCTCATGTAGAGCCACATCATCCTGCAATACATACAAATAACAGAGAACTATAAATAGGTATAAAAAAATAAGTTATAGGTTTTAGGTTATAAGGTATAAAAAAAAATTGAATATTAATTGCATATATTTTAAAACTCCATCCGTCAGAATCAGAATTTCATCTACTGCCACTGTCATTCATGTATTGAGGACAGCATAAGACATACAATCTATGTACTTACAATAAATCAACCCAGTATCACCCTTTAAATGCAAACTGACATTTGTTTGTGATGCCAAACCTTATCTCAATTCAAACACAAATTTCTAATCTGTCTTGCAAGCTACTACAGTGCCAGGTGGCCAGTAATATATGTATAACCTGCTTTATATAAAGCAAACTGACCAAATACAGCAGGATCCAAAAAGGATTAAAGTTTTTTTACTCACTTTGTCATGTAGATAGTATAATTTGTAATTATACTATATAAAATAGAAGCCTTTTCAGCTCACTTACAGTCTTTCAGAAAAACATATGGCCATATGAAACCTGTGTTTTGTAGTAATTAAAGCCAGTCCGATGGGAATTGTATTATTATAAATATTCAGCATATCTTTTAAAACACTGTTGCCACTAAAAGATGTAACAAAGAATTTTTAAAAATCGGATTTTTTTTATGATAACCTGTTGTAGCATATAAAAGCTTTCTTTCTCTTTTATTTTCCTACATCTGGCTTTCACTTTGACAGCAGCTACTCCTGTTGGTATGATGGCAGGTCAAGACATGCCTTTGGGTAACATTTTATAAAACTACAAGTGTTTGCTGAGTGGGTGTTTGTGGGTTTTAGAAAGACAGAAAAACTAAGAACATGGATTATGATTCCTCACCTCTGCCTCACATAATTATTAACTGAAGTCATAGTAATTCAAATAGACTTGCTCTAGTCTATGACATGTACAGAAGCAGCACAGTCGCATGACAAATAACCTGTTTAACCACAACAGAACCATTATTCATTCAGTGTTGCACACATTTACGTAATATGAACACGTACCTGATCATTTTACTCTACCAAAACAGATTAATCAATAATGAGTGTAAAAAAAAAATCTAATCCCTATTAAAGTTTTTTGTATTATGCATTGTCTGAGTAAAACATAAGTTGTACATCAACATTTACATGTTTATGCTCACAGCAAAGACTTTCTTCTGAAGCATACACCTGAACGATCTCAGCAACAAGATGTTCAGGTCGGGCGAGTGTTCTTCAGAATAGTTCGTCCTTTACTGAGGACATTAATCCCTCCTAAATAGTGCAGTTTAACCGGACATCCCAAGACAACGTCATTCACTAAGAAAATAAATAGTTAATAAACAATGATGCACCTCACTATTTTAAACAGTGTTATGGGATATACTGTTACTGTAATTTGCCTTTCTACTGTACGCCATAGGATATGTGGTTACAGTAATATTAGAATGTTTGTTATGATGTTTAGGACAGGGTGAGTACAACACAGAAACTAAAACACCGTCTTCTGTAGCCTACTAACTAGCCTATTATATATGTAAAAGGAATAAACTGCACATTTAATATTACTAAACAGCTGTAACTAAATACTCAGAAAAAAATAGTCTTTTCTCTTCTGTCTCCCACTGAACAGTTAAAATAATTAAAACCTGTGCACCTGCGAAACCTGGAAGACACACACACACACACACACACACACGCACGCACAAATACTGTACCTCTCGATCAGTGAAGAACATTCTCATATCAAAGTTTTCAAAGCAGTTCAGTTCAGGCAGACCGACGTCAGTCTCTCTTTTCTTATCCTCACATAGCCGAAGACCAGCTTTAACTGAGAGAAATTCAAATTAACTAGAGACCGATCGAAAGCAGTGTAGCCTACACTTCCGCATTTCCCATCTCACATTTAAGACATCCGACCGCGAGCGCAAAGGTATAATCGTGACTTTTACCTTACAGGTTAAAGCACAGACGTCATCTCTTTCTGTTGAAGGGCGGGGCTGAGGCTTCCTTACTCTCGATACACAGACATCAATACTTCTACTGATAACTTGAGATCGAAACTCAGACCTTACTGCAGTGCCAACAGTCATTAGGGTCCCAGTATGTTATTAAAGTCACAGAATTTAGAATTAGTTCGAATTTGCCGCAGAGTTGGGCACAGTTGTCACTGATATCAAACTTTTTTTTTACATGCAAATACTTGCTGCTTTAAATGCAGCAAAAATATTTTGGAATCATAATTGTTTCACGTCTTTATGATGGTTAGTGCGTAAGAAACATTAAAGACATGTATTTAATCAATATATGATTGCATCTCAGTCAAGAAAATGAAGGCAACACATTATAAGCTAAATTGTTTGCATAAAAATGCAAAATAACTACAAAACACAGGGATTGCATTCACAAAAAAATATTTTTAATCCAAGAAATACTTTAGTATAACTATTAAAATTTATACAGACTTCATAAATTTCAATTACTTTTCTAGGCCCACAAATTATAGTTTTGCAATACCTTGATTTTTCCAGGTTTACCTGGACTGTCAGGTCATTTGAAAAAAAAAAAAAAAAAAACTAATGAGAAAGTTATGTTCAAACCACCGAACATTTGGTTTCTCTGTAAAGACCTGGATATCATCCTTAAGACTTCAAACTGTAATAATTTCCTAAAACACACATGCTCTACAGAGGGGGAAATGGAAGTCCATGGTTCTTCTAGCTTTGTGCTGCTGTACCAGCAGTGGAATTAATATCCTAATTTGCATTGTTCATCATCAATCATCACAGAACCATGCAAAACATTGAGCAAACACTTCCACTAACATTAATAAGACAAAGCACACTTATTTAATATGATCACAAAGTACACAGCTGAGTCAAATTTATTCATGAAAAGTGGTCATAAAAATGACCAGAGAAAAATTTTATACACACTTAACCACTGCATACAGATTATCAGGTTATTTTGCTATGCTTTGAGAAATAGCCTGTACAGTATGACAGCAAGAGCTTTTATTTAATGGATTATACAGTCAAAACCAAGATAACTGGATAGTCAAACCACTTTATACAAAACAACGTTACATTTAAAGTACATAAACATTAAAACATGAAGCAGTTTTAAGTATTTAAGTTCAAAGTGCTCACTCTGTGCCACCATCACCTTCCAGTGTTTTACGGAAGTGTTTGCGATTTACTTTCTTGCTACTGTTGAAGACAACACTGGACACCATTTTGTCTTCTTCCTCTTTCACAGTCCCCCACTTTCTTTTTTTCTCTTCATTCCCCAATGAAATGTGGTGATCATCCAAGTGTTGAAGGCCAACTGCTTCCTTCTTAGCATGGTCAAGTTTGCTCCCACTTTGATCTTTGCTTTTGGGTTTAGTGAACACAATCTTATTCTCACTGCTGCGATCCTGGTTGAAAGTTGGAGTAAAAGTCTCCAGCATGGCTTTCTGAGACCTCCGGCTGTCTTGAAGCCCCTGAATGTACTGATGAGCGACCTGACTATTCTTTTTATCACTGGTTTCAGCGATATCTTCTAGACTGTAGCGGGTCCAGCGCTCTGGGTTTGCAAGGTAGTCTGGGAGTTTTTTACCTGGAGGTTGTTTTTTGGTTGCCTCCTGGCTTTGAGCTAATTGTGGAGGTGACGGTGGAGCTGGACGAGCAAACATGCCATCAAGAATGTTGTCTTCACCTAGATCCTTAGATGTGAGCTTTGCAGCACTATCCAACTGGGCAAAGATGTCCTTGCTCCGATCACAGAAACCAGAGCTCCCACCTATCAGTCTGAAGGTGGGATTTTCTTGAGGAACAGAATGGACATGCTGCGGAGTCTCACCTTCATCCTCTGAGGACGATGACAAGTCCTCAACCTTTCTGCCAAAATGCTCTGTGGGCTCATCAGAGTCAGAGTCGCTCAGGGAGAGATCATCTGGAAGTTCAATCGTGTCTCTATTAGACAGGGTGTTGGGAGCATCCTTTTCTTTGCAGTTTGGGTCACTCATTGTGCTACTGCAACTCTGAGGTTAGGTCAAGAGATATGATTAGAAGCTGGATATTTATGATGAGATGCTGTGTGAAAAATCTGAAGAAGAAAGACATGAAGAAATACTTGTATTAGTGATGCATGAAACCAGAATCTCCTGACAAGTTACAAAATAGTAACAAATAGTAAATAGGTAAGCACATTGACAGCACATAACAGTACTAGATATATATAAACTTCATATAATGGTGATCTTGAACTTTATTTTTTGACAAACTCATAACAAACCAACTGACATGAACTATGGAGAGAAAAGCAAATACGAGGAACTACTCGCTCACCAAAAGGCTCTTGAGAAACCTATAAGACCCAGAATAAGAAACCAGCAGTGAGATCTTCACTCAGTAAATATACAATTACATAACAGCATTATACAGTGATCTGATTATACTTAAGGATGTATTTCAATTATTAAAATCCACATTTATTTATTTATTTATTTATTTTAAAGATCTTGTGATGCTGTGGATCTTTAAGCTTTTGTTACATAATGACACTAATCTTAAGAAAGTCAAAAATGTGTTATACAGCTGGAACAATGCTTGGGTGCATGGAGGTATCTTACTGCGGTTGAAGACTCACAGGTACTGCAAGCTGGTCAGTTTAGCTAAAATCATTGATTCCAGAGTATTGATCAAAGTTATGGCCATAGCGTTTAGTCTTGAGGTTGTCCTCTTCTTCCTATTTAACGTTAAGCGTGTATAAAACAAAATCAGCATCAGCATATCTGTATATGTCTACTTATTAAATCAAGATGAAGACATTTGCAAAATTACAGGCATTTTAAAAACAAACCATTACATTAATGTAATGTCAGTGACTAAAACATTAGCTTCTGATCAAACGTTAAGCCAGCTAACGCAGCTATCCCGCTTAGCTGTGATGGTAAACGTAATCGTAATTTCTAAAAATGCCCTCAGAACCTACGACATTTACGGTAACACACTGATTTAAATGCAACAACCATAATTTTAAAGTTACTTAGTTATTTGACTCGTATCCAGTTGTCTACATAAGCAGTAGCATACCTTTAGCTGCAGTGAGTGCGCATAATCAACGAAGAGATGCATTATGGGTAATGTAGTTTATCTGCAAGAAAGAAAACAACTGCGTTCTAGTTCTCATATGGTCAGTGTTCACAGCTCCCTTACATGCAAAGCAAGGGATGTATGAATTCGTATAATATAATGTCAGTTTACAGTATTACGTTCAAATATATGAATGTATATATGTGAGTTCATAAGATATTATATTTATATTATTTTTTAATGAATAACTTAACAATTCGCTTGAAACCACTACATCTAGTGATAAATTAATGTTGTGATTTAATTTAACTTTAATTAGTTAATTTCACTACTCCGTTTGCCCTGCTTGCTCCCTACTATTTGGAATATATGCGTTCACGCCATTGTCATAATTACCGTAACTATTCTGATTTGTAAAAAAGCATTTACCTGATAATTTCTGAGCTACGACTTGTACCACGCAACCACTGCAGATTCATTTTGTACGGAGCCCCGCACATGACGTGCGCACGATTTTGCCTACTAGTTTTTTCCTGCATGTCATGTGCGGGGCTCCGTAATACGGGAGTTAATAGTGCAAGGAAAAGCATCCGAATCCCAGGACGTGAACAGCTCCAAGTACACCGTCACGTGTTGCCATCTCTTATTACGGTAATTTCGACACGGCATGATGCATATATGAATACCTTTGAAGTCCACATCACAGGGCACTATGGAGGATTGGGACACCCAACGTCTGTCTGTCCAATAACCAGCAGAGGGCGCAAATGCTCTAAGATAGAAGCACGTGCGATCTGACCCAGTGTGCTTTCATTAAAAATGTATTGAGGTAATGGATATGTAGAAGAGCATATAGTAAGAAGCATAACGCCCTTATAACAGTGCAGTACAACAATAATAAATACAGATATTTTTACAGATTCATCTTGAATTCAATAAAAAAAATTGTAGTAATGTAACTGAACACATAAGAAATAAAGAACGCGACATTAGAGATCCCGTACTACTTTTCAATAATTTAATGTCAGTATGCCGACGGAAAGCCACTCCCCTTTAAGACATCATCACCACCACCACCACATCTCCTCGGCTCTCCGCCGCTGCTGCTCGCTGTAGTAACTGACGTTATGGAGAAGAAAGCGAGCGAGGGATTCACAGCTTAGCCACTACATTCTCCATACTAACACCCCAAAGCTTGAAAGCGGAAATCTCCTTTGGCATCTTACGCAGGCCAGAAATCCAGACTTAACTGACTGATTCACAGATTTTTTTCATTGTCCCGTGGGAGAAAAGAAACGCACGAACTTAACATGAAGAGGATAACGGGGAAGACGAAAGAAGCTACTTTAATAGAAATGTCCAACACTCTGGATTCTCAGATTGAAGGTAAGGAAACTGCTTCAACAGTTATGTAAACCTTTTATGCAATGTTCAAAATCATGAGAAGGTCAGACTCTGGGGAGTTGTCAACGTAAATGAAAGATAAATGAATGTGACCGCTGCGTTAAATCAGCTGACACTTCAAAGACAAAGAACGAAGAAGAAGAAAAACACTAGGTCAGGTCCCCTTAACAAAACAAGAACGTATAAACAGTACATGTATTCAAATAAGCGGTGCTGATCTGAAACTAAGATGGATAAGTTCCTGAAATGGCAAAGGTATGGAAAAGTTACGGTCTACACCCAAAGACTGTTGTTACCTGGCACCGCTATATCCTGCATTACGAACGCGTGTTTTTAACATGGTTTAAATCCACAAAAACAGTCCTGGTGATCATACATGTAACAAGGAAAAAACAAGGAAACGTGATATTCATTTGTACGTATCATTGTATGAATTGTAGTTTTAAGAGCAGTATGGACCACCCCTTTTAATTCACCCTTGGCCTCAGTCCCAGTTTGACTTCAAACAGTCAAACAGTCGTTGTGTTGAATTAGTTAAATGTCTGGTGTCGTTGTGACTCACATTCAGAGTTCGTTAAGTTCCCCTGCACACAGGACATTTTTAGACTAGAAAACATCAGGCTCCTCCACTAAGAATGTGGTATAAAGACAAGTAGAGTGAATGGTCTTTGTATTTGTGTAGTATTGAACAGTGTAGTGGCCTATATTGTTACTCGATTTTGTAGTATTGTACCAAACAAAGAGCAAAATCCTTATTTTATACAAGATGATACCCAAATGAATAGACTTTACCATAGAGGACCTTAGTGGGCCCCCTTTGACACAGGACCTGACAACTAAATTTACGGTATTATCTAAACAGAATATCCTGCGCTTATGATTTAGCTCAGGGATGTGACAGATGTGTCATGCAGCAGTGTAGTTTGATCCCACATTTGATATCACTCGGCTTGTTTTTTAATAATGTGAAATGAATTATTGAGCTGAGCGGAGCTGAAATGAATCCGTACAGGGTCTGATGCTTAGCTCTTGCCACCCTTTTTGCTGTACAGGTTGGGTAAAAGTGGCTAAAGCATTAAGGCTAGAGGGATACTTATTAAGTGTGAGGTGTGTAGGAGTATGTTTATGTCTACGACTTTTGTTCACATAGGTGTGTGGGTTTGTATGCCCAAGTGACTTATTGTTATCATTATTATTATTTGCTCTTCAGTTCTTCTGATTGATTCCGAGGTTTGCTTGTGTCATGAGAATGTGTTTTGTAAGAAGGAGTGGTTGAGAGGAAAGAGAAAACCTAGAATATAAGGGAAGTGGCAGTTTGGTAGGAAAAATTATATTTCAGGGGAACCCCAGCCTATTCTCTCTGTTCCTTTCTGCTTTGCCTTTTACTGCAACTATTAAATCTGTGTACTGCATGATCATAGGTGATTCACTGGATCGTGATTTGATTATGCTTCTCAACCAGGACTTTGGCAGGGCCATGGCTCACATTATGTCTGCAATGTGATTAAAAAACAGAGGGATTTACAGTGACTCTGAATTTTGTGACTATATATGAAATACAGTGCAAGTAAGATATATGTGGAAGTGTGTGTGTGTGTGTGTGTGTGTATATATATATATATATATATATATATATATTATACACTCACCTAAAGGATTATTAGGAACACCATACTAATACTGTGTTTGACCCCCTTTCGCCTTCAGAACTGCCTTAATTCTACGTGGCATTGATTCAACAAGGTGCTGAAAGCATTCTTTAGAAATGTTGGCCCATATTGATAGGATAGCATCTTGCAGTTGATGGAGATTTGTGGGATGCACATCCAGGGCACGAAGCTCCCGTTCCACCACATCCCAAAGATGCTCTATTGGGTTGAGATCTGGTGACTGTGGGGGCCATTTTAGTACAGTGAACTCATTGTCATGTTCAAGAAACCAATTTGAAATGATTCGAGCTTTGTGACATGGTGCATTATCCTGCTGGAAGTAGCCATCAGAGGATGGGTACATGGTGGTCATAAAGGGATGGACATGGTCAGAAACAATGCTCAGGTAGGCCGTGGCATTTAAACGATGCCCAATTGGCACTAAGGGGCCTAAAGTGTGCCAAGAAAACATCCCCACACCATTACACCACCACCACCAGCCTGCACAGTGGTAACAAGGCATGATGGATCCATGTTCTCATTCTGTTTACGCCAAATTCTGACTCTACCATCTGAATGTCTCAACAGAAATCGAGACTCATCAGACCAGGCAACATTTTTCCAGTCTTCAACTGTCCAATTTTGGTGAGCTCGTGCAAATTGTAGCCTCTTTTTCCTATTTGTAGTGGAGAGGAGTGGTACCCGGTGGGGTCTTCTGCTGTTGTAGCCCATCCGCCTCAAGGTTGTGCGTGTTGTGGCTTCACAAATGCTTTGCTGCATACCTCGGTTGTAACGAGTGGTTATTTCAGTCAAAGTTGCTCTTCTATCAGCTTGAATCAGTCGGCCCATTCTCCTCTGACCTCTAGCATCAACAAGGCATTTTCGCCCACAGGACTGCCGCATACTGGATGTTTTTCCCTTTTCACACCATTCTTTGTAAACTCTAGAAATGGTTGTGCGTGAAAATCCCAGTAACTGAGCAGATTGTGAAATACTCAGAAATGCTTAAATCACCTTTCTTTCCCATTCTGACATTCAGTTTGGAGTTCAGGAGATTGTCTTGACCAGGACCACACCCCTAAATGCATTGAAGCAACTGCCATGTGATTGGTTGATTAGATAATTGCATTAATGAGAAATTGAACAGGTGTTCCTAATAATCCTTTAGGTGAGTGTATATATATATATATATATATATATTACACATACACACACACACACTCACTCAGGGCTCCAGACTAACTTTTTGCCTTGGTTGCACTGGTGTGCCTAACCTTTTTTAATTTAGGTGCACCAGCACAAAATTTAGGTGCACCCAATTTTTCCTCGGCTTGCGACACCTTTAACGCCACAATTTCTAGGTCACCTTTTTAATCACGCTCCATATACATTTATATATATTATGTAAATGATTTTAAACAAGAATAAGGTGTAGGTAAATACTTTGAAGCAATTATAATGTATATAAAAATAATAAAATATATATATTTTTAAAGTGCTTCACTGAGCTGCCAAACTAAAACATTTTAAGCAAAATAAAACATTTCAAAATAGAAAGTGCTACTGTTTAAAAGTGCTTCCCTGAACTGAGACCAAAGACTCAAAGTCTTAGCAGGTCCCCCCTTGTTGTTGATCTGCTTACAAATGCACTGTTCCCTGCCATGCTCTGGCCATTCTTTACAATAAATGCAGTGCATTACGCTCCCTTCATAATTCCTAAAAAGCTATCATCTCAGTTCATCACAATCTCACAAAGCTCCGTTATCAATGAAAAGGACAGCACAACGAATCTTCCATATTGTCTATACTTTCTTTGTTATAATCAGAGGATTTGCCAGCATACAGGATTCAGCACTCAGCAAAAACTCAGACGTTTTGAGCGTTGAGTGGATTCTATCTTAAATGCATCTGTTTGACCATTGCGTTCTAGAAATAAACACATATTGGGTACATTGCACAATGCAGCAAAAACATGTTATAAACAGAAACTATTTTGTTTAGTTGCAACATGTTCTTGTTGCTTTTGTGCAATAGATAAATAACAATTCATTTGTTTCTAGATGTTTTATTTTTAGATGTTTCTATTTTGCGGGAGTCCCGCAAATAGTTTTTTTCTCCTGCAACCCGCACACACACGAGTACCTTAACGCCCGTGCCCCCCCGCACTCGACCATCAAATCTAGTCCCGCGCTGCACTCTATGCGTTGGGTCCCGCGGGCAGGTCTCTAGACCAGGGCTTGGCATCTTACCAGGGACTGGGGAGACTGGTGGCTGAAGTAGCTCCATGCCTGGGCTGTTGTCGAAGCATTGACCGGGGAGAGTGTTGGGGGGAACAGGGCAGGCCTACTTTTCTCAACGAAAAAACTCCATGGGTCTATTTATTTTCATTGTTTGTCATTTGTTTTCTTGCGTTTATTTTGCTGATGCTGATTGCCGTAACTGATTATCTGGTGCTCAGGTCGCAATTTCAATCACACAGCACGGAGCAGTGTAGGCCTACAAGAATATCTGGACCACAGCCAATCAGAGGCAAAGACCCGCCCCATCTCTGTCTCTGATTGGTTTAGACCACGATATGATCCAACCATGAGTGTGAGTTCCGTCAAAGGAGAACAAACGCTTCGTTCGTGGAGAGGCAGCAGATGCGAGGACGTTAGGTGCACCGGTGCGACCTAGAAAAAATTGTAGTCGCACACTTACAAATTTTAGTTGCATGTGCGACCAAATTGGGCGCACTCTAGAGCCCTACACACACACAGTCATGTAAAAATGTTAGGACACCCTATTGAATTCCATGGTTTGCTGGTCTGAAGCATTCAGGTGTGCTAACACAATGCCAAGGAGGAAAGACATCTGCAATGATCTTAGAGAAGCAATTGTTGCTGCCATCAATCTGCGAAGAGTTACAAGGATATTTCCAAACAATTTGAAGTCCATCATTCTACAGTGAGTAAGATTAGGACAGTGATAAGACACCATGAGTGGACGTCCCAGCAAATTCACCCCAAGATCAGACTGTGTAATGCTCAGAAAAATTGCAGACAATCCAAGAGCTACAACTCACACTCCAAAGGCTTCAGTAAACATGTTAAATGTTAAAGTTCATGACAGCACAATTACAAAAAGATGGGTCAAGTATGGCATTTTTGGAAGGGTTGCCAGTTTGCATCTGAACAAACCATAAGACATCTAGAACAATGTCCTTTGGACAGATGAGACCAAAGGGGAGATGTTTGGCCATAATGCACAGCGCCAAGTTAGGTGAAAACCAAAAGAGCATATCAGCACCTCATACAAAAAGTCAAGCATGCTGGTGGAGGGGTGATGATTTTGGGCTTGTTTTGTAGCCACAGGCCCTGGGCACCTCACAGTTATTGAGTTGACCACAAACTCCTCTGTATACCAAAGTATTCTACGGTCAAATGTGAGACCATCTGTCCGACAGCTAAAGCTTGGCTAAAATTGGGTCATGCAACCGGACAATGATCTGAAGATCATTTATGGACCTTGCTTTGTGCACTGGTGTGCAGTCATGTTGGAACAGGAAGGGGCCATCCCCAAACTGTTCCCACAATGTTGAGAGCATGAAGTTGTCCAAAATGTCTTGGTATGCTGAAGCATTAAGAGTTTCTTTCACTGGAACTAAGGGGCCAAGCCCAACTCCTGAAAAAAAAAACCACACAATGCAGTCAGGTAAATACCGTTCTCCTGGCAAACACCAAACCCAGACTCTTCCATTGGATTGCCAGACAGAGAAGCGTGATTCGTCACTCCAGAGAACACGTCTTCACTGTTCTAGAGTCCAGTGGCGGCGTGCTTTACATCACTGCATCCGATGCTTTGCATTGCTCTTGGTGATGTAAGGCTTGGATGCAGCTGCTCAGCCATGGAAACCCATTCCATGAAGCTCTCTACACACTGTTCTTGAGCTAATCTGAATGTCACACGAAGTTTGGAGGTCTGCAGCTATTGACTCTGCAGAAAGTTGGCGACTTCTGCACACTGTGCGCCTCAGCATGTGCTGCCACCACTCTGTGATTTTACGAGTTGCTGTTGTTTCCAATTGCTTCCACTTTGTTATAATACCACTAACAGTTGACTGTGGAATATTTAGTAGTGAGGAAATTTCAGGAATGGACTTATTGCACAGGTGGCAACCTATTACGGTACCACGCTTGAATTCACTGAGCTCCTGAGAGTGACCCATTCTTTCACAAATGTTTGCAGAAGCAGACTGCTACTCAATTTGGTGCTTGATTTTTATACACCTTTGGCCATGGAAGAAATTGGAGCACCTGAATTCAATGAATGGTGTCCCAACACTTTTGGCAATATATATGTGTGTGTGTGTGTATATATATACACTCACCTAAAGGATTATTAGGAACACCTGTTCAATTTCTCATTAATGCAATTATCTAATCAACCAATCACATGGCAGTTGCTTCAATGCATTTAGGGGTGTGGTCCTGGTCAAGACAATCCCCTGAACTCCAAACTGAATGTCAGAATGGGAGAGAAAGGTGATTTAAGCAATTTTGAGCGTGGCATGGTTGTTGGTGCCAGACGGGCCGGTCTGAGTATTTCACAATCTGCTCAGTTACTGGGATTTTCACGCACAACCATTTCTAGAGTTTACAAAGAATGGTGTGAAAAGGGAAAAACATCCAGTATGCGGCAGTCCTGTGGGCGAAAATGCCTTGTTGATGCTAGAGGTCAGAGGAGAATGGGCCGACTGATTCAAGCTGATAGAAGAGCAACTTTGACTGAAATAACCACTCGTTACAACCGAGGTATGCAGCAAAGCATTTGTGAAGCCACAACACGCACAACCTCGAGGCGGATGGGCTACAACAGCAGAAGACCCCACCGGGTACCACTCATCTCCACTACAAATAGGAAAAAGAAGCTACAATTTGCACGAGCTCACCAAAATTGGACAGTTGAAGACTGGAAAAATGTTGCCTGGTCTGATGAGTCTCGATTTCTGTTGAGACATTCAGATGGTAGAGTCAGAATTTGGCGTAAACAGAATGAGAACATGGATCCATCATGCCTTGTTACCACTGTGCAGGCTGGTGGTGGTGGTGTAATGGTGTGGGGGATGTTTTCTTGGCACACTTTAGGCCCCTTAGTGCCAATTGGGCATCGTTTAAATGCCACGGCCTACCTGAGCATTGTTTCTGACCATGTCCATCCCTTTATGACCACCATGTACCCATCCTCTGATGGCTACTTCCAGCAGGATAATGCACCATGTCACAAAGCTCGAATCATTTCAAATTGGTTTCTTGAACATGACAATGAGTTCACTGTACTAAAATGGCCCCCACAGTCACCAGATCTCAACCCAATAGAGCATCTTTGGGATGTGGTGGAACGGGAGCTTCGTGCCCTGGATGTGCATCCCACAAATCTCCATCAACTGCAAGATGCTATCCTATCAATATGGGCCAACATTTCTAAAGAATGCTTTCAGCACCTTGTTGAATCAATGCCACGTAGAATTAAGGCAGTTCTGAAGGCGAAAGGGGGTCAAACACAGTATTAGTATGGTGTTCCTAATAATCCTTTAGGTGAGTGTATATATATATGTATATATGTGTATGTATATGTGCAAATAGCGATTAGATGCTATTTACACCATGTAAATAACATATTTTCTAAGTGATAGATGATATTTACATTAAGTGCTAATAGCTGTAGACGCTAATTACTAAGTGAAATAGCATACTTAGTGAAAATAGTAATATATTCTATTTAAACCATGTAAAAGTAGCAGTTCTTTGCAATATGTAAATAGTAATTAGATGATATTTATACTTTCTATTTGCACTTGGTGTAAATAGACACTCCATAATTATTATGTATATATAAATACACACACATGCATGGATATATTTTAAGAATTTTAAAAAATATTTATATATAAATATATAATAAATATAAATAATTATACACAGTACACACATATATATTATGTAAACACAAACTTTTATTTTGTATGCGATTATTCATTATACAAACACATTTATATTTAATATCTTACTTGCACTGTATTTAACATATGAAAATATTTCACACTGAAATGCATTAAACCTCAAAGTTGATTCATTTTATGCATTTATTTTTATATTGGCCAGATGCTTGGTGGCAACAAGTGCACTACAAGATTTATGAGTTTAATATACTTTTGATTCATAGGTGCCTAATTCACAGCAAAATTAAGAAGTGCAGCAGAGCTTGAAAGAATGCATTGTTTTAAGCAGTTCTAAAACAGAGAACCAACTCAAAACCCAAAGCTAATGGCAAGCTCATTAAATCTGCATGGCATAACTTCCATATCACAGCTTTTCATTTTAGCTATAAAGCTTCCTGTTGCTGCAGTAATTGAAGCATGGTAATATATTGCTCCTTATCATCATCATCATCATCATCATCATCATCATCATCATCATAATTGCAGCAATAGCAAAATAGTATTATAATGACTGGGCATCAGTTTAGTTTAGTTTTAGATGGCTCTTTAAAACATTTTTTTAAATATAAATTACACTTCTTAGATATGCTAAAATAATTAATTTCAATTAGTTGGACTAGGTTAATCAATCTCAAATGGTACACTCCAAATACAGTTGAGGTTGTTTGACCATTTTTATTTTTCAAATTTTGTTTGCATGACTACCTCAAATTTTGTATTATTGCAAAACCACATTTTTATTTTCATTTTTATTTTGCTTGGTTTAATCACAGCAGCCTTTATGCCATGGCCCACAACAAATTTTTGGCTATACAGATGTTTTACGGAAACCTCAATATCTCAGCTTAGGATGTTCTGAGCTCCTTGGAACAGAAACTGATCTCTAGAGCAGTATTTCCCAACCAAATGCCAAAATAAATAAAATAAATGCTAGAAATAAGAATATATTTTTGCCTTCAGGCGGAAACCATGCGTCTTTATATTTAGTCATTTTTTGTTTTATTTTATGTTTAAAAATCAATGATATTGGTCACCCTTTATGCGTGGTTTTACAAATATTCAACCAATGAAAAGAATTTCAAAGAGCTTGTGACTAAACCTTGTAACTCTAATGGATCCTCAAACTGTCAGTCAAACCTCATAACTCCACTCGCCTCTACCGTGAATGAAGTGTTGCACGCAGTTTGGAGATCTCTGCTTGTTTGCAATGCAAAGGTAAATAAAGAACTGATATTTGAGTAAGTACAGCGTATTCTTTACTCAAGAAACGCTGTCTATAAAGGCTAATGTTTTCTTGTATTTGAAGAGTGGAGAAAAGTCTTAGTCTTGTAAAACTGAGTGCCCATATAACTACAATACATTTTATAACCTGTAAGTTGATGATAAATGTAATGCAATGCAATTACTGCATCAGATGTTCCAGTGATGGACAAAACACATAGTATGTCCCAAAGCTTGCCTACTCTTTTGCTACACACTCAAAAGTATGTACTTTTCCCAAACTTACTTTTTGTACTTCCAAAAACAGTACATATTTTTAGGGCATAGTAAAATTGAAACTAATTGAACAGACCTATCTCTGTCATTCGCTGGGCAAAAAAAAAACTTGTTTGAGCTTGATCTTCATAAAATGTTAATATTATAATAATGACATGCACATTATTATAATATTATAATAATGACACATGTCTGACCATATAAAACCACAATACCAACTTTGCACACGATAGCGACAAAATATAAAACATTTTTGTCATGACCAACAACATCATATACAGTGGTGGTCAGAATTATTGGCACCCCTGGTAAATATGATCAAATATGGCTGTAAAAAATAAATCTGCATTATTTATCCTTTTGATCTTTTATTTAAAAAATTCACAAAAATCGAACCTTTCATTGAAGTAAAAGAATTGAAAGTGGGGGGTAAATCACATTATGAAATAAATGCTTTTCTCCAAAAGACGTTGGCCACAATTATTGGCACCCCTAGAATTTTTTTATGAGTAAAATATCTCTGAAGTATATTCCCATTAATATTTACACTTTTTAGCACACCAGGGTGACTAGGAACATGAAATTGTCCAGCTATGATGTCTTGTTCCACAGGAGTATAAATATGAGGAAACACAAAGGCCAAATTCCCTTAATCATCCATCAGAATGAGTAAAACCACAGAATATAGTTCTGATGTGCAGCAAATAAATGTTGAGCTTCACAAAATAGAAAGTGGCTGTAGGAAAATAGCTAAAGCATTGAAAATTCCCATTTACACCATCAGGGCAGTAATTAAGAAGTTCCAATCAACTAAAGATGTTACGAATCTGCCTGGAAGAGGATGTGTGTCTATATTGTCTTAATGCATGGCGAGAAGGAAAGTTTGAGTGGCCAAAGACTCTCCAAAGATCACAGATGGAGAATCACAGAGATTAGTTGAGTCTTGGGGTCAGAAACAACCCCTATATCACCACATGTTGTTTGGGAGGGATTCAAGAAAAATCCTTCTTGCTCATCCAGAAACAAACTCCAGCATATTCAGTTGTGAGACATGACTGTAAATTCAAAAGGGACCTGGTTCTGTGGTCAGATGAAACTATAAAAAGAGCTTTTTGGCAGCAAATCCACCAGATGGGTTTGGTGCAAACAGGGATAAAAAGTACCTTATGCCCATGGTTAAAAATACAGCTGGATCTTTAATGTTGTGGGCCTATTTTTTTGCTGGAGGTCCTGGACATCTGTTTCAGATACATGGTTTAATGGATTCTAGCAAATACCAACAGATGATAAATCAAAACCTGACGGCCTCTGCTAGAAATCTTATAATGGGCCGTGGTTGGATCTTTCATCAGGACAACGATCCAAAACAAATATCAAAATCAACACACAAATGTCTCACTGAACACAAAATGAAGCTTCTGCCATGACCATCCCAGTTCCCTGACCTGAACCCTATAGAAAATGAGTGGGGTGAACTGAAGAGAAGAAGCACCAACATGGATCTGGGAATCTGAAGTATCTGGAGAGATTCTGTGTGAAGGAATGGTCTCTGATCTCTTGTTAGGTGTTCACTAAACTCATCAGGCATTATAGGAAAAGACTCAGAGCTGTTATCTCGGCAAAAGGAGGTTGCAAAAAGTATTTAATAGAAGTGTGCCAATAGAAAAGCATTTATTTCATAATGTGATTTACCCCCCCCCACTTTCAATTCTTTTACTTCAATGAAAAGTTAGATTTTTGTGAAAAAAAAAAAAAAAAAAGATCAAAAGGATAAACAATGCAGATTTATTTTTTACAGCCATATTTGATCATATTTACCAGGGGTGCCAATAATTCTGACCACCACTGTAGCTACTAGTGCTGTCAAAATTGACATGTTTAACAATTTCAGTTTAACGCTTTAAAAATATTTAACGCAATTAACGCAGCATCCGTTTTTCCCCGTCATCCTTTGGCTAGCGTTGCATTATATGGTCACGCTCTCATTCAAGCAAATGGTTTTAAACTATATATGCGCGATAAGACACACGAGAACGCAGTTCAGTAGGCGTGAGTCTGTGAATCTCCTGTCTGTGTGACACACACTCGTGCGCAAAAAAGCGAAAGCCACTTCAGACAGCGATTGAATGGACAAAAACACAAAATGCACATTTTGTTGAGTATCCTCACAAGCACAAGTCTTAAATGAGTTAAATGAAGTCTTAAATGAACGTAAAGAGTTAAATAGGACGTGTGTCAGATCCGGGTCATGTGCAGCAGGTCTTAAAGTGACTTTTTGGGTTAAAAATAACAAGCTCTAGTCTCTGTGAATACAGTAAGCGACAATGGTAACTTTAGCCACATTAACACATTCAGAAAGGCTATTGAAAACACACATTATAAAGTGCGGTACTTGCATGTTCTGGATACGAAGTTGGATCACAAAGAGTTGTTATTGATCCATCTTTGAGAAGCAACTTTTGTGCAAATCCTGAGTTTTACTGACCCTCCTTTGCAAAGCAGCCCAGTGTACAATGATTCACACAAACATATACAAATGTAATTTCTTGGGCACATTCCCTTCATAAATTAAATTTATGAAGGGAATGCATCCGCAGTGGCTCAGATGCCAGTAGTTTATTATTACAGCTGAACAGTTATAATGTTTAAATAGATGATCACATGAAGTGTTTAACTTTATTAAATTTCTGTATATATCCTACCTGTTAGACCTACCTGAAAATCTTAAAGCCCTGATTACAAGGTTACACTGGCTACCCTGTTTACAACGAAAACAATAACTTTATGTGCATTTTGACAGAGCAAGTAAAAATCTGAACCGGTCTGACTGGGCCAATAGAAAAAATTAAGGGCAAATACTGAAGGGCACAGATAAATGTGACATTTATTATAATGAGTTTATATGAAGATTGAAGTTCACTTTAAATTAAATGTGGGAATATATATTTGAATATAATATTTAAATTATTTTATATTTTTATATATATATATATATATATATATATATATATATATATATTTATTATTATTATTATTATTATTATTATATATATATATATATATATATATATATATATATATATATATATATATATATTTTTTTTTATTATTATTATTATATATATATATATATATATATTTTTTTTTTTTAAAGCCTAACAAATGTCAAAATGGATAGCTTTTAATTATATTGTAATGCTGAATGGCTATAATGGCTAAAATTGAGGGGGAAAAAAATCCATTTCATAGAGACATCAGAAGCAGTATTGGTATGGGTGATGCCTTCTTTCATAAAAAAGATACCATTAAATAAATATTTAAAATATAGGCTATTGTCTTTGTTTCTACATTAATGTGGAGATTAAATGTGAAAGTATTACAATATAAAAAAAATTATTAAAAACTTAGGTGCATGCGATTTAATTACAGAAAATTGTGTGATTTTAATGAGGTTTTTTTTTTTTTTTTAAATCAATTGACAACACTAATAGCGACCAGGACCTTATTGTGTTCATACCATGACTTAAGCTCAAGTTTTACATTAAATGTGAGTACTACTTTTAATATAATAATCCAGTTATGCCATTTGAAGCAATGCATGTTTGTGCAATTTTTATATTTTAGTGGTGTGCCGTGGGATTTTTTTTTTTACTTGTCAAAACTGCCCTGGCAAAAAAAGCTTGGGAAACACTGAATTGCACAATTTATCTTTTAGCACATTCTTGTTCTTGACTCCAAATTTAATGATCAATATTGCTCAAAGTTCCACTTTTAGATATTCGAGTCTTAAAGGGTTAGTTTACCCAAAAATGAAAAATTTCATGATTCAGATTGCGTGTCAAACCGCCAAACTGCTGAAATCACGTGACTTTGGCGCTCCGAACTGCTGATTCATAACGCTCTGAAGCTTCAGGAAGCAGTGTTTTAAAATCGGCCATCATTATATAAGTCGTTATTTAGTTTTTTTTTGCGCACAAAAACTATTCTCGTCGCTTAATAAAATTATTGTAGAACCACTGTAGTGAGATGGACTTTTTAACGAGTAGTTTAGTATCTTTTATGGGTCTTGAGAGAGGAAATGTCATTGCTGCCAATAGAGGCCTTTCTGAGCCATCGGATTTCAACAAAAATATCTTAATTTGTGTTCCGAAGATGAACAAAGGTCTTACGGGTGTCGAACGACATGAGGGTAAGTAATAATTGACAGAATTTTCATTTTTGGGTGAACTAACCCTTTAACCCTAAATTTTGCCAAAATGTGCAATCTTTGTTTTCATTTATTTATTTTTTTATCCTGAACCTGAATTTTTCACAAATTTAAGTCCTCTATGGTAGCATTTTGCTGTAAAAATTTTGAGTTTGAGATTGTAATGATTACAGAACTAGGGCTAGTTAAAATCTGATAATTTATTTATGTTTTGTGAAATGAACAAATGTAATATAAGCGTAACATGATAAAACAAACAGTATTTTACAGTAATTGTTTATGTTAAATATCTTATGTTTGTCAATGAGATATAAAACACTGGTTCTTAACCAGGGGTCTGGTGACCACCAGGGGCTTTGGGACTCTGTAACCACACTGTTAACCCAGATAAGTTGAATTTACTTAAAAAATTTGAGGAAACTGGTTGCCCAAAAAAAAGTAATGTGAACTTAGTGTTTTTTAACTTAAAATGTTTTGTATTATCAATTACTTTGTAATTATTACACATAGTATATTTAAGTTCAGTGTACTAAGCTAAAGGTACATTCATACAATGTTCTGTTTTATTTCAATTCCAAAACATATACAACAAAACATGAATTTTTCATGTCCTGAAATTATTTTCCTTATAAAATATGAAAAAACCTTGTTTTAACAAATTATCTTATTGTTAAGCACATGGACAGTCTAAACAAATATGGTTTGTTTACACTACGTCAACATTGTTGTTTTAATTGTGCTTAAATAAACAAACAAATACATTCCTGAGTTCACAATATTGGCAGTATTCGATTTTAGGTGTCAGCTCACTTTTTTCTAGGTTGAGCATTACCTGCTGAATAGAATATAAAGTATTTTTCATACAGTTAGGGTTGTCCAGGTGCAGGGTGCAAATCAGTCCGGAAAAAAATGACACAGAAGTCCTGAGGTTGGTCAGTTCATCCATCACCAAACACCCTTCAAAGATGATCCTCACACTAGATGGGTTTAGCTGATGGTTTTCTTGATCGACGCAGAGGATTCTCACTGGAGTTTGAGTCCTGTATGAGTCCTTGTCAGCTGCAACCTAACAGAGAAAGAAAAAGATTGACAAAGATATTATCATATAATAGCGTCAGGTAGTGCTGTTGTCAAATCCTCAATGTCATATGCTGTGTTCACACCACGTCGTAATTATCGTAATTCCAAGATGACCACATGTTACGTTCTACTCCAAGCTGTTCACATCCTTGGACAGGGAATTACGCATTTCTGTGGCAACACTATCAATTGCTAAATGAATGACCAGCAGTCAGGTGTTTAGGTGCTCCCAGAAAATTCCCAGTTTACAGGTCGTTATTACGTTTTTTACAAGCTGGAATCTCATAATTATGGTAATTGCAACATGGCATCAATGCACCAATACATACCTGGTTTACTGCAGAAAGAGCTGGCCATTGAAGTACCATCTGGGCTAATGTCAGGCTTGTCATTGACAACTTTTCTGTAAGGAGCAAACATTAAAGTTATAGTCTTTATAATGGCACCTGATTTGGCTTACATGTAATTGTGCACTATGCAGTATGCAGATTAATAAAATAATAATCAGCCTCAGAACAGGTCTCAGTAAATCCACATGACATACTGCTGAGTTTTGGTGTGAAGGCAGCATAAGTGTACATATTGTTCATGGAGTGATTATAAATGTACATACATTCCGGATGAAAACAAAGAAATTGTTCTGTTCTTGTATAAGTTCCATGTATATAATAATATAATGTTTAAATAGCTGTGCTCTCTTTTCACAGTTATGGGGGCAATAACGTGACTTACATTTCCAAAGCATCTCTTCTTGACCTGCAACACAAAACAAGATAGTCTGTTGATAAGAGGGCTATGAACCTAGAAAAAACAGGAGTACATCCATCTGTTTTTGTATTCAACCCGTTAATTAACTTTAACTCTTTCAATCAATAGACGTGTCGAAATAAAACACTAAACAATAAAAGGGAAAATACGAAAAAACGTCCGTCAAACTCGGCGGTCAGGGGTTCAAGCGTGGTGATGTCTGCCGCACCAAGTGAGAAAACTAGCTTGCTCACCGGAGAAAAATGTCCCGTCGTTTAAACAATGTTTTTCACTGCTCACAAACAAGTCTCTCTGGGAGCAAAGAAACAACAAAAAGTTAATGTTAATGGAAAATGTGCATAGAGCTTGCTAAAACAATTGTTCCAACTTCTCATCAACAGCTCTTTGAATTCACACACACCACGATAAAATGGCGTCATTACCTGACTGCAGTGTGTGGGAGGCGTGGTCAGGAGTAAAACTTCATAATTTAAGTCCATTTAAATTAAATTTATTCACACATTCAAATTATGTCCACAAATTAGTAGAATCTACTAATATTTTGTAAGTAATGCAATCAAACTTAAATATTGAAGTATATTGTAATTAAATGTTTAATTAAATATAAAATCCGGCCTAACAGTGCACTGGAATCTTAAAATCTAAAACTGTTTTTTATAAATTTTTGCTCGCATTGCAATTGTTAATAATAATAATAATAATTGTAGTCCAACTGGATCATAGAAATGCCATTATTAAAAGACTAGTTTGAACTTTAGCATTCTGAGCACTCATCATCAATGTCATTTAGTCAATGCGAAGTGTTGTTATTTCTGTCCTGTGGAAAAACGTTTATTGACTCTTTTGCTTACCCAAAGGAATTGTATACTAAACTGTATAGTGTCTGACAGTATGAATGGTCCTCCTGTCTCTTCAGTGTTTATCAGTGCATTGTCACCCTGGGCTGTCACACAGAAGACAGAGTCTCTTATCAGGGCAGACCTCATGGTATCCTCTTTAGAGAATGCGACATAGACACCCGTGTGGACCCTGAATAGATTTCCAAGCCCTCCCTGTCATGTAAAGTAATAAAGAAATTAATTTAGTTACAGAGTTACTCTAGTAAAATGTTTCATTATTCCAATTTAAAAACATAAGTTGAAATTACTTGGTGTTTTTTTTTTTTTTTCTTTCAAAAGAACACAACTGAATTAAAACCATTTAATTGTTACCACTTGCAAACAACAGCCAACAAGTGAGGCTATGTTTGTTAGTAACCAGTAGAAAGTGAGAAAGAAAGTGAGAGTTGTTGCTATAGCAACAGGCAGTTTAATTTAGTTTTCTCTTTGATTAGACATACTGTATGAACAAGTAGTTGACCCAGTAAAAGTCATAAATAAACTCTTAAAGGGATCACTCTGTTTTAAGGATTATATATACACCGATCAGCCATAACATTATGACCACTGACAGGTGACGTGACTAACACTAATTATCTCATCACAGAACCTGTTAGTGGGTGGGATATATTAGGCAGCAAGTGAACATTTTGTGTTGACTTGGCGTCTAAAGTCCCCAGATCTCAATCCAATCGAGCATCTGTGGGATGTGCTGAACAAAAAAGTCCGATCCATGGAGGCCCCACCTTGCAACTTGCAGAACATTTAAGGATCTGCTGCTAACATCTTGGTGCCAGATACCACAGCACACCTTCAGGGGTCTAGTGGAGTCCATGCCGTGACGGGTCAGGGCTGTTTTTGCAGCAAGAGGAGGACCAACACAGTATTATGAAGGTGGTCATAATGTTATGCCTGATCAGTGTATGTTATGTATGTATGTATTATGTATGTGAGTGATCATGGCCCTTAAACATGATAAGAAACATTTAATATATATATTTATTATTATTATTTTTTTAAAAGCAAGATAAGGGGCTATTCTTTAGCAATTCGGTATCCGTATCAATATTTATGCATTTGTTTGTGTACGTGACTGTTTGTGTCCATCTAATTTGAATTCTGAATATTATCTGTACATCTATAAACAGTCCTTCACCTGACCTCACAGTATAGTTGTTATTTGCTTTGCTATTTACACACTTTGCTGGAGATCCCCAATTCATCCGAGACACCATTGCATCCTGTTGATAAAGATACAGTTCCTGTGTTATTGTGCGTTTTTTTCAAAGACTTTGCCATGGACACAAGATGTGGCTTGGAATTGTGGTTTAGTTGCTAGCTATTCAGTGAACTTTCTCTGATCTGATTCTATGGCGTTTCCTGGCACACTTTTCCTGTTGAGGGTTACGTGTTTTGTCATGCATTAAGAGTGCAATGATGTAAGCTTGATTCATTCAGCTGATAAATTCAGTTCACTTTTTATTCCTACTATAGCGAGTCATGTGACACGTGAGGGTGAATCAGAATTGTGAATATATTTCCAGCCCATCTGCTGAATAAGCTGAGCCCATATCTGTCTATCTGCTGAACGGAACATTTATGCTCGAGCACACAGATTCAGTTAAACTGTTGATTTGTTTACTAGGAAATTACTGTGGGGGCCACAAGTTTGTATACAGACAGGTTTTATCAACACTACTGATGCTTTTTCCCTCTCTGCTTTAACGTATTACACAAAGGTGCCATTATCAAAGCCATTTTTTTCCCAGTAGGCCTAATCATCACCCGTATTAACACGATCAGAGGAAGCCTGTGAGACCACAGCACCTGTTTGGCTCTGCTCCGAGCAAATATTGGTCTTCTCATAGAATGGAAACGATAGAGACCAGACCTATATACCTATTTACAAATGCAGGTTTTTGTGATTTTAGTAATGGTTTTAAATGTTAGCCCACACATGTTATTATCCCCATAAAAGAAATGTACGTAGAACGAGTTAATTGTGTGGATTTAAAATTTAATTTCCATCTTTACATCCCCAACCGTCTCTTGGGTTAAGATGGCTGTGCCGTTCTGACGGGCTACCGGAGGACCTTCCAGGCAGGTACGGACAGAGCTATGTGTGCAGCGTGTCTGTCCGTCTCCCACTCTGCCGTTTTCTCATCCTCTGCTACTTTTCCGGTTCATTTTCATTTCCTCTCATTATTATTTTATTATGCTTCATCAGCATCTCAGAAACCATATTGTGACAAGTCTGCTTGTCTGTGGTACCACACTCAGTATTTGGGGATGTAAACCTTGCTCCAAATGGCTGTTCTTTCATTCTGTGGCCTCAGAGCTGTAACATTTGTCAACTTGTTAAGGTTTGTGCCTGTGCTGTAAGGCTGGATATGACTGTATGTTTAAAGCTTTTATGTGTGAGAGACGTGTTTGATGACTGAAGTGTTGTGTAGCTTTGTGTTTTTGTTGTACATGATAGCAGTGTTGTTCCGAAATCATTTTAAAAACGAAGACAGCACAACTGACAATTCAAAATTTAATAAGGCACAATTGAATTAACAAAACAACCACTCTGAGACTGTAATCTAATCTGTTCATGGTGGAACATACATTTACTTGCACTAATTTTCCAGCGTTAACTATCTGTAATATGATTGAGTGGCAATAATATTGTGCTCACTATTTGTGATATCATGCACTAGCCAGGCATTGTGCGTTGTGTATCCTGGTACAAAAAGAGAACATTATGCCTGACTGTTCCCCACAGGAAGTGCTTTTATCCCACAAAGTTGGCTGCTCAGCATTTAAATCATTGGCTGACTAACCAATGGAATTTCTGCCATATATGTGGGGGAGAGAGCAAAAGGACAGCAAAGACAGAAATAACACATACGACTAAACCTTTTGTCAAATGTGCTATGTGACATTTCACTTCAGCAGCTATAATTTGAATGCGCTGTATAACACTGAATTTAAGTTGGAGCAGCTGTTTAGCAAAGGAAAATTACATAAAATATTCTGAAAATGTAATGTCTCTTGAAACATTGTGGAATGAATGTAATTTAAATACCTCTAGTCTGTAGTTTACATTTAAAGGTTCAGTAAGCGATTTCTGAGAATCATTGTTGAACACTGTTGATATTTGAAATATTGGACACACCCCCCACTGCTGATTGGCTACAAGTTTATTGTGGGCCTCGGTTCAGAAATCGCTTGCTGCACGTTTAATACTGCCCACTTTTGGTCTGTGATCTACTGTGCTGAAAAAGCTCTACTTTTATGTAACCAAATATTTCCTGTTTTTATACACATTTTATGCAAAATTTTACCCTTTAACATTTAAAACAGATTGTCGCTGGGCAGTACCCTAAATGTGTTAGTTCACTTAAAAATCAACCGTAGCGTCAGCTCTGGCAGGTCATGTTAGTCAAGCTCGCATCAGCTGACAGTCAGCTTATCACGTCTACCTATAGGAATACAATGTCTATCGCAGCATACATATACACTCACCTAAAGGATTATTAGGAACACCATACTAATACTGTGTTTGACCCCCTTTCGCCTTCAGAACTGCCTTAATTCTACGTGGCATTGATTCAACAAGGTGCTGAAAGCATTCTTTAGAAATGTTGGCCCATATTGATAGGATAGCATCTTGCAGCTGATGGAGATTTGTGGGATGCACATCCAGGGCACGAAGCTCCCGTTCCACCACATCCCAAAGATGCTCTATTGGGTTGAGATCTGGTGACTGTGGGGGCCATTTTAGTACAGTGAACTCATTGTCATGTTCAAGAAACCAATTTGAAATGATTGGAGCTTTGTGACATGTGCATTATCCTGCTGGAAGTAGCCATCAGAGGATGGGTACATGGTGGTCATAAAGGGATGGACATGGTCAGAAACAATGCTCAGGTAGGCCGTGGCATTTAAACGATGCCCAATTGGCACTAAGGGGCATAAAGTGTGCCAAGAAAACATCCCCCACACCATTATACCACCACCACCAGCCTGCACAGTGGTAACAAGGCATGATGGATCCATGTTCTCATTCTGTTTACGCCAAATTCTGACTCTACCATCTGAATGTCTCAACAGAAATCGAGACTCATCAGACCAGGCAACATTTTTCCAGTCTTCAACTGTCCAATTTTGGTGAGCTCGTGCAAATTGTAGCCTCTTTTTCCTATTTGTAGTGGAGATGAGTGGTACCCGGTGGGGTCTTCTGCTGTTGTAGTCCATCCGCCTCAAGGTTGTGCGTGTTGTGGCTTCACAAATGCTTTGCTGCATACCTTGGTTGTAACGAGTGGTTATTTCAGTCAAAGTTGCTCTTCTATCAGCTTGAATCAGTCGGCCCATTCTCCTCTGACCTCTAGCATCAACAAGGCATTTTCGCCCACAGGACTGCCGCATACTGGATGTTTTTCCCTTTTCACACCATTCTTTGTAAACTCTAGAAATGGTTGTGCGTGAAAATCCCAGTAACTGAGCAGATTGTGAAATACTCAGACCGGCCCGTCTGGCACCAACAACCATGCCAGGCTCAAAATTGCTTAAATCACCTTTCTTTCCCATTCTGACATTCAGTTTGGAGTTCAGGAGATTGTCTTGACCAGGACCACACCCCTAAATGCATTGAAGCAACTGCCATGTGATTGGTTGATTAGATAATTGCATTAATGAGAAATTGAACAGGTGTTCCTAATAATCCTTTAGGTGAGTGTATAAGCTCCTTCAGTACTATCAGCAGCTATCACATTTCTCCAGAGCTCATTTACCCTCCTCCATCCCCAGCTCCTCCTCTCGTCCAGTCAGGATTTGGTATTCTGATTCCCTTTGAATCAGACTAAATTCCTGAATTATTTTGTACATTTAAATATTGACATTAATGACATCTGCAATACAGTATGTTGGTTCTGTTCTGTTTACCCTAAGGGGGGTTATCGCTGCTCTCCCTGCTCTTATCCATGATAGGCTGCATGGATGCGCAGGGAGTTCTTGCCCAGAACAGAACCATACCACCAATCCAAACTATATGCTAATTGTCAATCATCTTTGACGATAGTGGTCCTGACAGAAATGAAAATTCTGTCATTGTTTACTTATTGGTTTGGACAACATGAGGGTAATTGATGACAGAATTTTCATTTTGGGTGAACTATCCCTTTAAAGGGAAAACTAGCATTTGTGGTTCTGATATACTGACTGTATATTGATGTCATTTCCCCCGTGTCTTTTGCAGGTAATAATGGCAGCATTAACTCCATCTCTAACCGAGGGACACAGCTGCCTGGTCACCGGGAGGTAAGATATCAGATATTTTCATCTCATTCAGCTATCTTGTCATAGTTTATGGTTCAGCTCTACCATGTTTGAAAAAGCAACAGATTACTGCTGGGAGTGGTATTGTGTAATGTGGTAAATGGGTCACATTCTGAGATTGTGAATGTGCTTGCACAAGGATATTTTAGACTCGAAGTTAGTCACTTGACATGTCCATGAATTTTATCTGATTTTTAAGATTGCATTCATTTAATCTCAGTAATGACTTTTCTTGGCCTGGAAACGCATGTTTTAAATGTCCTGGTATTTCCATGACTGAAGTAACCCTGAATACATTCAAACATTTAGAAAATGCTTATGTTTATTATACAGGTGAAGATGCTGGTTGTTCCTGAGATGGACATTGGACCTTTTAGTATATTGTTCCACTGCATTATAAATATAAATGTACTCACTTTCTTAAGCATTGATTTTTGGCATTTTTACATGAAGCTATGTAAGCAAGCATCAATTAGGCTTTTGCTCCGTTTCTCTTGCTTGTGCACTTTGCTAATGATGCTTTCCTCATCTTACTGCGGTCAGCAATAAAGGAGTGCTTTGGCAAGCCATGTACAATGGTACATTTTTGTCTCGATATCTCACTAAACCTGGATACTGATAAAAAAAAACCTGCAAGGTTATGGAATTACTTACCATTGTGATACAAAGTTTAGTGAGGGGGCATCCAGAGTTGAAAATGTAGCTTTGCTTTTTAGTAAATAATGAAGTATTAAAATGAGCATGTGATTGTGATCTCAGTCCCAGAACAGTATAAATCAGTTTGTCACAGGCGAGTCTCCAGGCCACGGCATGTTTCCCCCAGTTCTCTGGAGTAATGGGAATGACCCACTCTTATCAGAGGTCTCTGTGTGAAAGTGTGCACTGTTAGCATTTGCTAGCACTGCTTGGGACATGGGCATTTTGTACATGCTCTCCCTTTCTTTTCTTTTTTTTATGATTTGTTAAACTTTTAGGGTTGAACATTTAATTAAATTAATTTACTTCAGCACTGACTTCTACATGAATAGTGCATTGTTATTGTTCACAACGAATCTTTAAATCACATGTATTCTATATGAAATATGCAAAATGTCTGTGTAATGTTTAAATTAACAGTATATATTATGTATTTAGTGTATATTAATAGCATTTTTTTTCATTGATGATAGTCATGTTTCCTGAACACATCGAGAGTGGACCACAACAACATGTTATATTTAATTTTGATTGTGTCAATTTAGTGTGTGTGTTTGAAAGAGAGGTGAACCATAACAGGAAGGGTGGACCTTCAGTATCTGTCTTGAACACAAGCAATGCTTTGTCACTCTGTTTTAATACTTCAACAGCTCTGTTGGGACAAACAGGGCTAGTGCTTTCTCATCTACTTGGCCTTGATATGAACACCCTATGTCTAGTGCCTAAATTATTCAGCTTAGTAGAAATTAATTCGCATGAGTGCAGATATTAGATAATGTGAAACTCCATAGATGTCCATGAGAATTCTTGGAGTTTAAATAATTTTGGTGATTTGTTGTTGCTTTATAGATTGCTTGGAACCCTTTGATTGGCATCAATAGTGATCAATAAACCCTCCCTGTCCTTTCCTAAAAGAGCAGCATACAAAGGTCCCATCTGACCCCACTAGTGCTAATTAACAAAGTACATGTTTGAAAATAAGTGCTCCTGTCAGCTCTCTCACATCTAATTAGTGGTCCGCAATAAAATGCCTTCACATATGGCAAATTGCCTTTACTTTATTAGTTTAATGACTTTCCCTGGTTCGGTCTCTGAATGGCCTTTTTTAGACAGATGTGCCAAGAAGGCAACCATTTTTGTGACTGATCTGTTTTGGCTTGTTTTTTTCTGTTTGGAGCAGCATATTTGTAGTTACAGCTGTTATTTCCTCCTCCGTGCATGTGGGATTTGTAGAGGATAGAGTATATAGTATGTGTATGTTTCACAATAGTAAATACAGGTATTGCAAAATGCAGGCATACCTCAAAGGCATGTTTGTACAAGCATGAGGTTTTGTTATACTCAATTAGCATAATTTTATTAATGCCAGTGGTTTTGGTATTGGTATTTTTGGGGTTTTGTGTCTGGAATGGCTGGGGTGGGTTTTTTGTTTGTATGTTTTTGCAATAAATATATGTTCCTAAGATTTTTATTTTTACAAAAAGGTACCATAATATTAGCACATTTTTATGGACGTGTAAAAACCTTGGAATTGTTTGAAATGTCTTGAACCAGATAAATACTAGGACAAAAGTAAGTACAGGAATAAAGTAATTCAATTATCAGTAGCACAAAGTACCAAGGTAGTATTATTATTATTATTATTATTATTATTATTATTATCTGATACCATCACTGTATCATGGCTTTATCAAAAAAATTATAAGAGATGGACTACAAATTTGTCACTTGATTGTGTTCTTTTAAATTCATATTTTTACATAATTGTCTTTTACATAGGGCTATTATCTTTTTGCCTATCTGTGTGTGTGTGGTTTCCTGATAAACCCTACGTTATGGGGACAAAATGTCCCCACAAGGATGGCAATATCCAAAATCCTTGGTTTTGGATCCTGGGGGACATTTTTTGGTGGGTAGGTTAGGGGATAGAATATACAGTTTGTACAGTATAAAAATCAGCACAAAAATCATTGTCTATGGAATGTCCCCATAAAACATGAAAACACTGTGTGTGTGTGTGTGTGGGGATACATTTGTACCCAGAATAGAGTTAAACCTGACAAAACCTTCTTTTGGGTACATCCTTATTTGAAAAACTACGAAATTAATATTATTATTCATTATTATTTAATTTTTTTTATGTAAAATGCTAAAAAGTTTTCCATTAGGTTACAGTATTTGTAACTAGCTGTATATAAAAAAAACAATAGAGGTCTATGGAATGTCACCTTTTAGATCGCTGTGTGTGTGTGTACATGTTTTTCTATCCCGGTGGGGACTTCAACCTGAGAGTCCCCACAAAGATAGTGAACCAGACGAGTGTGTGTTCATCTCACACTCTATATGTCAGCAGAAGTAACCGCTCTCTTCATACTGTACCTGTGGTTTTCTCTGCACATCTCGCTGCAGCTCTTCCTGGAGCCTCTCATGCTGTCATGATACTATTTCTGCTGTGTTAGTGGGATGATGTTTTACTCTGCAGTACATTTCTGCTCTCACTACCATGAGCGCTAAAGCGATTTATGCTGTATGTTTCATGATCGTCACCTCCCCTGATGTAATGGGTCTGTTGGGGTTTTGTCAACTAAAAAAAATAAGCACAGTTGATAAAATCACATGCGTCATGTTACATTTGTTCATTGTGACAGAAGACAACTCTCTGTATGGTCACGTAGTTGTGTATGAGAGTGGGAATGTTGTTGATTTGAATCTTCTGAATGTTTCTTCTGTAGATAGACAAGTTTGAGCAGAACAGGGACTCTGTGTACTTCAAGGATGGTGTACGGCGCATCGATTTCGTCCTGTCCTACGTTGACGACAAGGATGGAGACAAAAAAGCGGTATGACACTAATATGCAGGTCTTTCATAGTAATATTATTAACACAAAATACATTTATTTGTCCTATCTGTTAATTTATTAACATGTTTATACTCATATAATGACATGATTATATCTCCTATTTGATCATGTTTTTAATGCAGAAATAAGGTTGCAAAATGTGCTTCAAATCCCCCAAAACTTTTATATTAATAAATAATAATTTGTGATATTTGTAAAAAAAAAAAATTGAAAATAGTGATGTTTACACATGTATTCAAGGTGTAAGGAAAAAAATACTTTGATCAAATTAATTTATTTAATTAAACATTATTAAAACCATACAAAACCAACGTAAATACAAAGTGTTTTAAAATTGTTTCATTTCTTTTTCATGTACACTGACAGATTTTCTGCTCCTCATTAATTGTTTGTTTTCCACAGTCCTGATCTCTGTCATGCATTTTTCTGGTATCGCTCCATCATCTGTAATTACTATTGATGCAGGATTTCTAATTTGTATGCGTTCTCTCCAAAATGTTCTGTGCTTGTCCTTGTTAAGCAATCAAACAATGACTGATGCTTAATATTGCTCACTGTGTACAAAAATAGTGTGATTGGGGACCTGTACGTAGGCGTGCAGTGGTGGTGAGATTGGGTGAGATGTCTGCTGGGTCATAAGGCACAGTGAAATACAGTGAGTCAGATTGAAGCTGTTGCACAGTAAACTGTATGCCGAACAGTGATTGCATAAAACAAATAAAAAGAGCAACCATGTGGGTCAACCACTTCTCTCTCATCAAACCCTTCATTCAGTTCAATCTCTGAGAACACTAAAGGGTTTGCTGGTGAACCTGTTTGATCCTCTGTTTTCTCCTGTATGCAGAGGTTGATGCACGGTCATGCTCTCTGCTTAATGAAGGTCATATCCCTTGAGTCACCCATTTAAGATGGTGTTTCATAAGAGAAGATGTGGTAGCCATAGGTCACCAGTGCTTGTGGGAAATACGAGTTTTCTCTAAAGATGTAGTCCAAAGCTTGTTTACAACCATCAGGGCCTTAAATATCACATATACAATAGTCCCATATACAAAGCTGAATGAATTGGTCACTTAAAACTAATGATAAAAAAGAGACCATGAATTATATAATGCAATGATGAAGTTGAAAAAACCTGATGTTTTCGTGTGGTCTTTCTTCCAGGAGAGGAGAAGAGAGTTTGAAGCCAACCTGGAGAAGTCTGGTCTTGAGCTGGAGACTGAAGATAAATCGGTGAGGTCCTTGGATGCCCCCTTATGGTTGCACTTCTATTATGCATCTATATTGAATTTTTTTATATAATTTATTATTTTATATATATATATATATATATATATATATATATATATATAAATATAAATATAAATATAAATATAAATATAAAATAAATAAATAAATAAATAAATAAATAAATAATCCTATATCAAAGCACAGACCTTTATCTATATAACACTTCCCCTCTCAAAAAAAATCTCCCCTTCAGGAGTCAGATGATCGTAAGACGTATTATCTGAAGATCCATGCACCATGGGAGGTGTTGGCCACCTATGCGGATGTGCTAAAGATCAAAGTGCCCTTTAAAGCGAGCGATATTCCCAAAGCTCGAGAAGTTCCTCTGGAGTGGCTCACTCACCCTTTCCGGCTGCCAGATAACATCATGAGGCCAGAGCCGGACTACTTCACTGCACCTTTTGACAAGAGCAAGGTTGACTTCTTCCTCATTGATGATAAGGACACGTTTTTTCCTCCCTCCACACGCAACAGGATTGTGTACTACATCCTGACCCGCTGCCCTTACTACAAGGAAGACCGTAAAGAGAAAGATAAGACGGGAATTAAACGACTGCTGAACAATGGCACCTACACCTCAGCTTATCCCCTTCATGATGTAAGTGTGAGATTTATGCATTTTTGAGCTGTGACTTGTTTTCAGTTTAGTATAGCTCCAGCTAGAGCTCCATTCATTTTGATGTTATGTAGCAGAAGTTGTTTGTGCATTCCAGTGAATTTTGAATATATCTTCCATAATAATAATAAAAGTAGTAGTAGTAGTAACAACAATATTATATTAATGAAATTTTGACATATGAGAGGTCGTTGTATTATAAAAATATCCTGTAAGTTTCAGAACTTCCTCGTAAGACCAAAAACAGCTTTTATTGAAACCAAACTGGCAAAACAACTCATTTTGGATTGTCACATTATGACATAATAGTGCAATGAAAGAAAATCTACTTCTACATCATTGCCTCTTCAGCCCTGCCCACTGATTCACGCATGTCATGCAGTATTAAATAGAGAGACACAGACACATGATTACTCCAGCAACAAAACGATAGAGACACCACTGAGGATTACAAAATGTTTTGAAGTGCCAAGTTGTAGAAAAAAACATTGCCATCCTTGTGACCTCTGCATTGCCATCCTTGTGATCCTAACATTAAGAAAGCGTGGATGAACTTAGGGGCTGGAGTGATATGCCCATGTAATCGATTACATAAATTAGTCGATTTGTGTGGAATGTGTCGATTCGTTGCACTATTTATGTTCCCCAATGGTAGCGGCTCCCAAAAAATCAAGTCCGATCTAAAGTGTGGAAATGTTTTAAACGGAGACCGAATAAAATGGTGCTCTGCACGCTCTGTAAAAACTGAAATGGCAAACCACAGCCGCACAACTTCTATGCAGGAGCATCTGAAAAGAAAGAAAACATCCTGGGCCTCTCCTTCCTCCAAACGACAAGACAGCAGCGTAAGTGTTTGGACTATTACAGCAAATTTTTAGTAGTAGAATACGGTTGTCAGTCTCATATTTTGTGCCTCATACAGCATTCTGCTTTTTACGAGCTGCCGTGGCAGCCACTGTGAGGCACGTGGCTCAAACATACTCTCTGCAACCGGTTACAAACAAGCGTGCCACAAAAAATCCTGAAAAGTGAAGCTAAAGCATTTCGATCGCCCCCAGGTGGCTGGATGCAGTATAGCTCATAAACCCCGCCCTCTCCATGTAATGTAATGGGACATAGACAAACTAAACAATCTTTTTTCCCCCAAAAATGGTTTCCGTCATTTTAAGCCATTTTTTATTACGCTGATGTTAGTTCAAGTGTTCATTTTTTTAAATAAGTTTGGTTTTAGTTAGTTGTTTGATGCTATAAAAACGGGGATGTGACGTTATGATTGACAGCTTCTCTGAGCGAAGTAGTCACTGAGGCACCAAGGGACATTTTCAGGAACTTCAGGAGGAGATTGGAGCTTTAACTTTAATTTCTACATTTCCATAACTGTTTATTTCACAAATTCAGGTGCGTGTGATTAATTAGGCGGGACCTTGATATCGTGGCTCCACTTCGTGCTCACTACGGTGCAGACTCGAGACCCAAGATGTCAGTGCCATATTTAGACACTGGCGGATTCACTTACTTCAATCGAAGAGAGTGAAGGTGTGTCGTCCATCTTTTTTTTACAGTCTATGGTTACAAACATTTAACGCTGTTGTTGGTTATTTAAAATATCTAATGGATGAACTTGCGCCTCGATTTCGATTTTTTTTATTTTTTTTTATTACGTGCTGTCAATCGTTGTAAAACTTCATGGTTTATGGCCATTTTTGATACTATGGTGACCGCTATGGTTGAATGAATGGTATAAATGCGGTTGTGACTTCAGCTGTTTGACTATACAACTGAATGAACATATTCAAGCAGCTACTTTAATTTCCTGACTGAACAAATCATTTCAGTATTCACAGTGAGCAGTTGCTGCTGTAAATCCCAAAAAGACTGTGAATGTAGCCATAGTAAACACCTCTCCTAATTAGGTCTACACTAGTCTCAGCTTCAGACATCAAGCCCACGGACTGCTGGCTGAGTGTCATATGGCACACTTAACTGGAAACACGTCAGGATTTTCGAAGTCATCATCTGATTGGTTGAATTCTACAGGATGTCCGCGAGATGTGTTTGTCGCGTTCAACTGTCCGCCTGGATGCAAAGATGGCGTGACGCCAAACCCCCACATGAAGAAAGCTGTCATGTTTACAACTGTGACAATGAGCACTTATCAGGATCAACTAAACGCTTGATTTTCAAAAGTATGTAAAGTATGTAAAGTTCACGGCATAGACACTTTAAAATACGTCAGTTTTACAGACCAGTCTGTTATTGTAGGGACATCAACATTTGCACGCCTCTAAACATGATGTGGAACAAAACAAACTGTGATTGGTTTGCTTTACATGTCAGTCAGACAGCCTCTTTGGTCCTTGGCCAATGAAAGCTGCTATAGAGCCCAGACCTTCAGTCGTCAGTCTGAAGGTCTGGCTACGTGAGACTAGGCCTACACTGCATAAACCTTATCTTCTGTGATTTAAACAATATCAAGTAAAAGTTTATGCATAGATTAGTAAATTATTGATTTATTTATCTGTAAAATAACCAAAGGACTAATCAACTATCCATTAAAAAAATCTATAGATTTAACTGGGAGGGGAAAATAATCGTTAAAGTATCTGATTAATCGGAAGAAATAAAAATAAACATCGATTAGATTAATCGGAAAAAATTATAATAAAATAATCGTTTGTTCCAGCCCTACTTTTCAGACCGACTGAAAATAAAAGATGATGCAGTGATGACTGTATTGGATCCGACAGTAATGTCGCAACACACATGTGTGAGTAACCGTGTTTTTACCATGTGTCACTATTGCTTTTTCTAATACAGATAGTTTGAGTATTTTTACTGTAGTGCCGTAGTCAAACTGAATAGTTGTGATTTTCTGTTCTTTCATTTACTGCAATATTTATGGGGTTAATGCCTTGTGTTATTGGATATGGAAGAATCGGGTGTATCCTCAAAGGAAGTAAGGGATGCAGTCCCTCCTAAAAAAAACAGGATGAGAAAATAATACATATTATAAAAATAAAACAACACAAATATTACAAAATGTGGCATTTGAAAAGTCATGGTTTGCAGAAAACTACCCTGACAAGCCAGACCCACATCAAGATGTTGGGTCTGTGAGCACACCATTGGCAGGGCTCAATCTGAGGGGTGGGATAAACGATTGTCTTTCAAATTCCCTCTGCACGCAATAGGAGAGCGCTACAACCAACCATAGCAATGAAGAAGGTGAAGCAGAGCTAGTTGATAGATTAAACTTTTGCCGTATCCGGTCGGCAAAACTCCGAACACATCTTCCTTTTTAAAGAATGACTTCAGTGCCGTTCTTTGTTCTTTTCTCAAAGAAAAGCCTAACTCCAAGTCTTCCAGAGTTGCGGCCAAAGCCAATTGGAAAGACAGCTGTTCGCCAGCTTCTTTGTTTTCAAGTAGCGGAACTCTGCCGTCATTGTTAAGCCTGCCCACCGACTCCATACACAATGTGATTGACCTTACTAAAGTTTGGTTTTTCAAGCTCGCTAGCCAACAGAGAGTTGTTAGATGACCCTGGCTGCAAATTACATTTGCTGCCGCTAGGGTGCGTCTAGGTTTCTAGGCTAGCAGAAAACGAGAATGCAGCAAATACAAATATTTTTTATCTGTCATACAGATGACTCCGACAGTCATCTTTTTTCCATACATTTAGCATTATTAATAAGCATATTAAAGGAACACGCCAACTTTTTGGGACTTTAGCTTATTCGCTGTATCCCCCAGAGTTGGATAAGTCCATACATATCATTCTTATCTCCGTGCGTGCCATAACTCTGTCTGACGCACCCACCGCTAGCCTAGCTTAGCACAAAGACTGGAGGTAAACGGCTCCATCTAGCCTACTGCTCAATAAGGGACAAAATAACGCCAACGTTTTCCTATTTACATGTTGTGATGTGTATAGTTACATCGTGTACTAAGAACATCAGAAAATTAAAAGTTAAAATTTTCTAGACTGATGTGGCTAGGGACTATACTCTCATTCCTGCGTAATAATCCAGGAACTTTGCTGCCATACCATGGGTGCAGTGGCGCAATGATATTACGCAGCGCCTGAAAATAGGCTAACTTCCGTCAACATAACCAATGTGACAACCTGCTTGCACAGAGAGCATGCTGGGGACTATTTTCAGGCGCTGCTAATATCATTGCACCTCTGCACCCATGGTATGACAGCAAAGTTCCTGGATTATTACGCAGGAATGAGAGTATAATCCCTAGCCATATCTTTGTGCTAAGCTAGGCTAGCGGTGGGTGCGTCAGACAGAGTTATGGCACGCACAGAGATAAAAATGGTATGTATGGACTTATCTAACTCTGGGGGATACGGTGAATAAGCTAAAGTCCTAAAAAGTCGGCATGTTCCTTTAATAACAATAAACAATGTTATAATTTGGAAAATTATTTAAAGATGGCAAGGGAAGACAAAAAACTTTGAAATTATTAGCTTTGTTTTGTGCTCATGATGAGAGTTTTGATTATAATAATATGTACATTTTTTGTTTTTAGTAGTTTATTACTTGCAAAATATAAAAATGGTCCATACTTTTCTCCTGAAGAGGTGTAAACCCTGCACCCCCAGTATGTTTCCTCAGTCCCAAGGCCTTCCATATGCCATGCACATAGGTGTCTAAATGTAAAATAAATAAATAAATAAATAAATATCTTGATAAAACATCTGATCTAACCTTTTTATATTCATATCCAGTTGGGAGAAATCTTTACTTTTTTTGGTAAATATTGGTATAAATTCTTAGACATCACAGCTTTGGCTCTCAGGGATTCTCATCTTTGATTTCATGGAAATGTACAACTGTTCCAAAAAAGTATTGTCCAGACTTCCACTGGGAAGGAAATCTAGCCACCGGACCTCTTTAATTCACTTTAATTGAATACCTCTGCCCTAAAGCATGTGGTGGGTTTAAGGGGTAATTGAGAATGAATGGGGGAAAGTCACATAAGAGGAGGCAACGCCTCCATCGTGCTATGATTGGATTATGATTGGGTTATGCGTTAAATCCAGCCTCTTGTTTATGTGCGCGTTTGTCACTTTAAAATCAAACTCGAAATGTCCTAAAAACATAATGGCTGTGGGGGTTTTTTTATGAGCTTGGTAAAATTAAAGGTACATCTTTGTGTCTGTGACAGTGTTTACCAAGCATGACTGATGATCTGAAACGAAGTTGACCATTAAAAAGAACAGCTGAACATCAGTTCACAAATAAAAAAAATATTGTTTAAATTGTTGTTACTGCCTTTAGTTATTATTTTGGGATAATTGTGAAAATGCTTTAAAAACTAACTTGATGAGATTTATACTTGGTTTTAATAAATAGAACAATAATAAAAATTGTATTGTATTTAGTTTTTTTTTCTCTTTTGTGTTGTAAAGTGTTTGTTTAACCAGGATAATGTGATAACATTAAGTTTAACTGGGACATGAATTTCCATTTGATTTTATAAAAATCCATTTTAATTCCATTCACTGTTATCCTGAATAAAAGCTTCAGTGAGCAACATCTTCTGTTTTTTCATCAGTAAGACATTACATGTTTTATTTTATTAAAACATAACACTGCAAATGACAATGTATACATTATCAACTATGACTATAGCCTATAAGAACAAAAAACTATGGTACATTCATTCATTATTCTGTTTACACTAAACACCGCAAATCATCCTTTGTCAACTATAACTGTTGTAACTCCAAGTACTTAAACTTTATTTGCCACAACCAAGACTTATGTAATACGTATATAGATGTTTCACATTGTTGGCAAATGTTTAAACTACGTAACAAGATATTTTTCCACATCAGAAGTTTTTGAAACAATTCCACACGTGTAATGGCGGAGACATTTAAAATGATTTTAATATGCAAAATCATAGCAGTCGGTGTTTACTTAAATCTTGAATGTGGCACGCATATCATAACGGAGTGTTTTAAAGAGATTTAAAAACGAGAGAGTAAATAGCTTATTACTTCTACATTAGGTTAAACATTATAAGTGGACCTTAGAGAACATTTATAAAATAAAATAAAAAATGCAGTTCATGACCCATTTAAAGTGTATATCTTTGGTTAACATCTGTCTGCTGTTTGTTCCTCAGTGTCGATATTGGAAGAAAGCACAAGACATGCAGTGTGAGAGTGAAAGGTATCACCTTTATAGGCACTGGGCTCGATTCCTCTGCTTCTACAAGGAGCAGCCACTCAATCTGATCAAGTGAGTGCACTGTAGACACTGTATGCATACAGTACATGACATCTGAAAAAGTGCAATAACCAAATCTGAAGCAGACAGTCAAATGCATTATTATTAGACTGCACGATTACAACTTAGTAGAGTTAGTACACTTGTCTAGTGCAGCATATCAAACCATAGTGTTACATTTCCTGTTTGTATTTTTTCATAGGAAGTATTATGGTGAGAAGATTGGTATCTACTTTGCCTGGCTGGGCTTTTACACAGAAATGCTGTTTTTTGCTGCAGTCATGGGTGTGATCTGTTTTGTTTATGGTGTGCTCAGTTACGAAGACAACGTCACAAGGTTAGTCTCACTGGCAGGTCATATAGGTCATATGAATACGCATCTTTACCTGACCCTTTTGAGTCCCATACTGTGTGGTTACATGCCTTTTTAATCGCCCTTTGCTATTTGTAACTAAAAGTGGCTGATACTGTTAAAAAAAACTAAGCCTTCAGGAGCTTAATTGTGTACATTGTGGTTTTTGCAGTTGAACAATACCTGTTGTTATATTGAACCACACATAGACAGCAACGTCATTGCATCTTTCAGGGCCCAGAAAGGTAGTAAAAACATAATTAAAATAGTCCATGTGACCCCAGTGATTCAACCTTAATGTAACAAAGTGATGAGAATACTTTTTGTGAGCAAAAAACAAACAAAAACATAATTTATTCAACAATTTCTTCTCTTCCATGTCAGTCTCCTACTCTGTTCACTTAGTAAACACAGTGTAGCGCTTCCGGGTTCTACGTCAGAACGCCGGCTCATTATTGACCACTAATTGGCCAGCTCCTGTATCAACATCACATGCATGGGTCGTGGTGCTCACGTGAACAGCGTTGGCCATTAATGAGCCGCCGTTCTGACACAGAACCTGGAAGCGCTGCGCTGTTTACACTACGTGAACAGCATAGGAGAATGACGTTGAAGAGAAGATATTGTTAAATAAAGTAGTTATTTTTCTTATTCTCGCCGCTTCATATCATTAAGGTTGAAACACTGTAATCACATGGACTATTTTAACAACTCATTACTAGTCTATGGGGGGGGGGGGGGTCAGAAAGCTCTCGGATTTCATCAAAAATATCTTGAAGATGAACGAAGGTCTTACAGCTTTGGAATGACATGAGGGTAAATTAACGACAGAACATTAACAACAGAATTATCACTTTTGGGTGAACTAACCCTTTAAGACTTGCCATACAATACAATACAATCGCATACAATATGTAATGTGAGGAAGGGACTCTAGAGGCTTGATACATTTTGTTTTTCTTGTTTTCAGAGCTAAAGATGTTTGTGGAACATGCTCATTGAACATTGTATTTGTTGTTAAACCTGGTTTATTTGTGTCCAAGTTTTACATGTTGTGGTAATTGCATTTTCTACTACCTCTATCCCTGACGTAATAATAGCCACAGAGAAACAGAGATTTTTTTTCACTTGTTTCACATGTTCACTTCTGCATTACAGTAATATTTCTCCCCATCTCTCTCTCTCCCCCCTCCCTCTTTTCAGTAAGGAGATCTGTGACCCAGAAATTGGAGGGATGATTGTCATGTGTCCGCTCTGTGATAAAAAGTGTAGCTACTGGAAACTCAACTCAACATGTCTGTCCTCCTGGGTGAGAAAGGATGTTTTGGATGCACTGTCCCTTAATCATAGATAGATTTCCCTCATTTGTAAATCTTTTTTTCCCTCAGCAATCCCATCTATTTGATAATGAGGGGACTGTGTTCTTTGCCATGTTCATGGGCATTTGGGGTGAGTGCACTTCTATTGTTTAAAATACTAGCTTAATAGCTCCATCTAGTGGTTAGCAGGATATCTCTATCCAGACTCAGGATCTAATGAGAGATTAGTAACTGTGCATAAAGCATTTCAAAGTATTCATATTGTCAAATAATTGGTCACAGAATTTGTTTACTAAATAAATCTACAATGAAGGAGCATAATTTGCGTATGCTTTTTGAAAATGTATCTAATCACTTTAGGGTAGTGGCGCATGCTGATTATATATTACTGAACAGTGAATTCATTTCACACAGGGCTCAAAATGAGCTCTGCTTATGCAGTGAGTTGATTAATCAGCACTGTGTGATTTATTCCTGCACCCAGTGCACTGTGTATTCATAAATTAAAAATGTTTATTTAGTTTCTAAACTTTTGTAAGACTAACTTTAAGTGCAATTACTTTAATAAATAGGGAACAACACTGTGTGACACCATGGATGAAGCTGGTTAGATTTAAATAGAATTGATAGTATATAGTGTGAGCATATATTAAATAATTGATTTCCTCTTTCTTCTGCTCTGTTTCTCTCTTTCTTTCTCTGGGTGCTTTGCAGTGACCCTGTTCCTAGAGTTCTGGAAACGGCGGCAGGCCCGTCTGGAATATGAGTGGGACCTTGTGGACTTTGAGGAGGAACAGCAACAGCTACAGATCAGGCCAGAATATGAGTTGAAGTGCACAGGCCGCAGACTCAACCGCTTCACGCAGGTACCTGCAAACACTACAGCCAGATTTCATAAACATGATCCTGCATCAGCAGCCTTTGTTAGTCCTGGAGCCAACATACCCTTCAAATAATCATACACCTGAGTCTAATCATAACCAGAACCTGTACTACAGTTCATAAGTCTGGTGTCAGTAAGGTTTGACCTTCTATTCATCATAGAACCCTGAAAAAAATAGTTTTGTGGATACCGTGAGACATTTTTTAAGCAGCACAATATTCATAATAATAATAATAATAAATGTTTCTTGAGCACCTAATCAGTATATTAGAATGATTTCTGGAGGCTCATGTGACTCTAAAAACTGGAGTAATGACTGCTGATGTGGTGATTTTACTTTCGTACATCCAAGGACGCTAAGTAAGGTAGTGATTGGTACTCATGTCACCGCTGACGTTGTGATTTTTGGACCACCCGTCACTTAAGGTGTGGTTATGAGTACATCAGATGACCACCTTCCCTCTCTCTTAGTTTGGGACACTAGTACTTGTAGAGCCTCTTTTGTATTATCAGCACAAGGAAGACACAAGTGTAATAAAATACATTTTATTAACAAAAGATAAACAAGAATAACTAACACAACTACTAAATGAATACAATGAACGATAAAGGAATAAAGTGCATAAGATGCATTAAATACATGCGATTAAGTTGAGTGTGGCTATGGAAGAGTTGCGTTATCTTATGGAAAGATAAACTGTTGTTTCTCTGAAACTAAGGTGAAGAACCTTATTATGCATCAAACAAATAAACTAAAGATTATTTGTTATTAACTAGCATCAGTTATATTACCTCTAATGTAAATTAGAAAATCATATACTGATAATATACAACAATGCCAAGGTCTCTGGAGAGAGGTTTGGTTAAGTGATATTTACGTTCCACGTGGTTGAGTAAGCAGGCCGATGGCGATGACTTCTTCCACTGGTTGTGCTGGGTGACAATGCAGTGGGGGAGAGCTGGAATCCGTTTCGACAGCCTCAAACACGGAGATCTGTGGGATGCTGATCTCCTGGAGCACCAAAGGGTCCTAAAATCTGAAACACACAAATAAGGCCCTGAAGTAGGTGCAGAAGGTCCTTAATCTGGAACACGCAGACGAAGGAACATTGAAGTGAAGGTTTGCTCTCCTGAGCTTAACCTCGTTGCAAATATCTCTGTCTTCTGCCTCTCTGGGCCAGACACTCAGGACTTGGTCAATCCGCTTTTGTCTCTCTGGCATGGAGACTCAGGACCTGCTGTAGTCGTCTCGCTGGACTAAAACTCTGAACGTAGTGTTTGTTAATGTCTCTTTCCTCACAGGCTGGAGGCTCAGAACTTGGTCATATCTGTTGCTGCCTCACAAGCTGTAGACTCAGATCCTCAGATCTGTTGTTGTCTCTCTGGATAAACCAGAGGCTCAGAATGTTATGGTGTATCTGTTATGTCTCATCCTTGGTGGACAGACTCAGAACTTGGTGAACTGTTTGCCTCTCCCTAGGGGAGACTCAGAACAAGGAGTGTCTGTTAAAAGGGTTCCCTTTATCCCTTTCCGATGAGGAGGAGATTGCAATTTGGTGCTTCCAGTGTTGCGATTGGCTGCTGGCATCAGAGGGGGCACACCGTGTGGCCCACCCTTCTTTCCCCTGTGGATCTCATTTGCATACTGTACACAGTTAGAAGTCTTTAAAGTGTCTTTAAAGTTTACCAATGCATTTATAATTTTCCAAACCACCACCAGAATACCCGTGGCAATATTCTAAACAAATAGACACCAAACATGATGGAAATGATTGAACTTTCATGCGTTCATTTATTTGTTCATTAACAGCTGAATCTGTGTAAGATGTTGCATTACAAATAGCTGTCACTGAGAATTATTATTTCTCTGAATAAGTATGAAATGGATGTGTGTAGTTTACATCAGTCTTAAGGTTTCCAAACATAGTTATGAATGGATTTGGATGGATCATTGTGGTCTTTCTTTGTTTCACCACTACTGCTGAGGTCCTGAGGAATTTTTATGGCAGTCACAGACCAGGACATTAGGGATCAGTTTCTGTATGGGTGAAGGGCAGAAACTGCATGTGGACCAATGAGAAGGTCTGTCCTTTCTGGGCTTGGTACCAGAGGTCTTCTTCTTGCCCTCTAAGAGGTGTCTGGCATCTTTATCTGATGACGTTGGACAGTTTGTTTGTGTTAGTCCGCCAAGATCCAATCAAAATGTAGCAAACCTTTGTCCACTGTTATGGGCAAAGAGGAGCCCGGCCGTAAACTGGGCCCTGGAATGTCCTGTCCACTACACTGAAAATTCAGCTTTGCCATCACAGGAAAAAAATACATTTTAAAATTGTATTAAAATGGAAAACATTTATTTTAAATTGTAGTGATATCTATAAGTAGTAATAATGTATTTTTACTGTATGTGTAATTCTAATAATATGAAGTTATATTTCATAATATTACTGTTTCACTGTATTTTTGATCAAATAAATGCAGCCATAAAGCATTAAACACTTTGTCTAGGATATTTGAGAAATCTACAATGGAAAAAAAAAGTGGTAGGATTGAGGTCCTTTTGGTTGACAGGCAGAATCTAAGTAGAATATCATGTCATCGAAGTAGAATTTGTTGAATGATAATATAACAGGAGACCTAAAAATCTAAAGCAGGGTGAAGAATGAAAACTGAACAATTCAAAGAGCTTCCGTTAACAGGATATTTCAAGCATGTTGCTTTTTCAGATTTCAAATGCATGCTGATAACACTATCTTAATACTTAATAGCCTTTGTCACGTGTTGATTTGTGACTGAGAATCTGCCTAATATCTCTTAAATAATTTGAATGATCCAAGTCAATATTTGCATTTTTCTTCTGCCCAAACCGGTTTTTGCCACCTAACTTAACAGACATCATTAATGCATTAAATTTATCAAAGGTGACAGTAAATACTTTTACATTGCTACAAAAAATCTACATTTTTGTTAATCAAAGAAACCTGGAAAAATTAACTTAAAAAAATATTTTGACACAGACATGGTTGTGTAAACATACTCAAAATACTTCAAAAAATCCAAATATACATTGCTTTGGGCTCTTCAAATCCTGTCCGGGAAGGCCATTGTTTTGCTGAATTTAGCAAACACCCCAAACAAGCTAATCACAGTGTTTAGAATTACTTTAAAATCACAGACAAGTGTGTTCAATTCGGGTTAGAACTGAAGTCTGCAGTAGAAGAGTCCTGTTATGCACAGAAAACACATTAAAGGATTAGTTCACTTTAAAATGAAAATGACCCCATGATTTACTCATCCTGGGTGTATAACTTTCTTCTTTCTGATGAACACAGAGTTATATTAATAAATATCCTGATGCTTCAAAGCTTTATAATGGCAGTCCATTGAGTTTGAAGCTCAAAAAAGTGCATCCGTCCATCATAAACGTACTCCACATGGCTCCAGGGGTTAATAAAGACCTTCTGAAGCGAATCGATGGGTTTTTGTAAGAAAAATATCCAAACTACTCCTTTAAGAACAAAAAGGGGTCATTTTGGATTTCATGTTCAAGTTCATTTAAACATCATCTCATATATTTGAAGTCATTTACATGTTGTACCATGACTGCAGTTGCACTTAAACACATGTAGCTGTAATTGTGCTGTTTGGCTTACTGACACACTCTTTATTCTTACAGGAAATGGAGCCTTATCTTTCTTTCCCCAGCAAGTGTGCTCGATTCTGCCTGTCTGGAGCAACTGTTCTCTTCTGGGTGAGTTTTCTACCATATTCCTAAACCGTGCTAGCTAGCTAATTTAAACAAAGTTCAATCTGTTTAAAAGTCCTTCCTTTCTTTGTTTTGTTAGACGTTTCTGATAGTGGCCTGTATAATGGGGGTGATCGCTTACAGATTAGCGGTTTATGCAGCATTTGCCAGCGTCATGAAGGACAGCTCCACCAGTAAGATCCAGCTGGTGGGCTCTCTCATCACCCCTCAACTTGCCACCTCTGTCACTGCTTCCTGCATCAACTTTGTCATCATCCTGATCCTCAACTTCCTCTATGAGCAAGTGGCCATCTGGATCACTGATATGGGTGAGCGAAAACCGCATCCTCATTTCACAGTTTCAAGATATATTTATTGAGTTTGTTTGACATGTACAATGCATCTCAAGCTCTGGAAAATCGCAAGTTTGTATGGAAAATATTTTATGAACTACTTCTATTTTTAACTCTCAGAGATCCCCAAGACCCATCTGGAGTATGAGAACAAGCTGACCATGAAGATGTTTATGTTCCAGTTTGTGAACTACTACTCTTCCTGTTTCTATGTGGCCTTCTTTAAAGGGAAGTTTGTGGGTCATCCGGGAAACTACAGTTATATGTTTGGAAAGTGGACCTCTCTGAGAAATGAAGAGGTGAGACAGTCTGAAATATCAGTACTCCAGAGGACCAAATGTTCTTCAGGTGAATCTCAATATAAGTTGTTATAACATGAAACATGCATTTTAATATTTAGTGTGCCCCCGGGGGCTGTCTGATTGAGCTGACCACACAGCTGCTCATCGTCATGGCTGGAAAACAGATGGTTGGGAATGTCCAGGAGGCTCTGCTGCCGTAAGCGTTATGAACTTTGACCACTAATACTGACTTGGTGTTTGTTTAATACTTGCATATTTATGTCACATTTGTATTTTTAGAAGGTCAAAATGTAGTTGTCCTCTAGGCAGTTTTCAAATCCAAGAAAACATGTAATGGTCCCTTGTGTCTGTGTCACAGACTTCTCAGAAACTTGTGGGGCAGCAGGAAAGGGCGGAGTCATCCAGAAAGTACATACAGTAGATGGGAGCAGGACCACGATCTGCAGAACTTTAGCCAGTTTGGACTCTTCTATGAGTATCTGGAGATGGGTACGATTTTACTCACATAGAGTTATTTGGTGTTAATATACAAAAACACTAGTCAATTCATTTTAAATGGTGTGAAAGTTAATTTATTTTTATTGTTTATGTAGTTGTGCTAAATCAAATAATGTTTTATAATACACTTATGAAAAAATATTTACTTTTATTTAGCAAGGAGGCATTACATTGATCAAAAGTGACAGTAAAGACTTTTACATTGTTATGAATCTTTCTATTTCAAATAAAAGCTGTTAATTTGAACTTTCTTTTAATATTTCAAAAATATTAAGCAGCACAACTGTTTCAACATTGTTAATAATAATAAATGTTTCTTGAGCAGCATATTAAAATGATTTCTGAAGAATCGTGTGACACTGAAGACTTGAGGAATGATGCTGAAAATTCAGCTTTGCCATCACAGGAATAAATTACACTTTAAAACAGGGAAACAGTTTTATCAATATTTCACATTATTACTGTTTTACTGTATTTCTGATCAAATAAATGCAGCCTTGGTGAGCATAAGATACCTCTTTTAAAAACATTAAAAAATCTTACTGACTCCAAACTTTTGAACAGTAGTGTATATTAATAAATGAAAAAAACATTTCTTTATCATTATAATACATACAGATATTTGTTATCTTAAGGTTCCTATAAAAGAAGTCTTAAGTAAGGATCTGGATCTTTAAATACTGTGAGCATTTTCATTCTTTCATCAATTAAACCAGTTTTCTGTGTGTTTTAAACAGTGATCCAGTTTGGCTTCATAACACTTTTCGTAGCCTCTTTTCCACTGGCTCCTCTTCTTGCTCTTTTCAACAACATCCTGGAGGTGCGAGTCGATGCTTGGAAGTTTACCACACAGTTCAGAAGGCCAGTGGCAGCAAAGGCACGCAACATTGGAGCGTGGGAAGAGATCCTTAATGTGGTGGCCATCTTGTCCGTTGTCACAAATGTAAATGCAAACTGTTTTGTTCTGCTTTTACTGACTTATCCCTTATATGGCTTGCTCAACTTGCTCATTCTAAATATAGTTCACTGATCAGCAAATAAAAGCACATTTTTAGTGAAATCATACTTGAAATCTATTGTGGTTTCTTTTCTCCTCTCATTTGCACTTAAGGCCTTCATCATGGCATTCACCTCAGATATGATTCCTCGTCTGGTCTATCTATATACCTACCACCCAGGCAGCGAGGCCACTATGAGAGGTTACATCACCAACAGCCTTTCCTTTTACAACATCTCTCAGATCCCTGAAGATAACCTACCCGAACCTGGAGAAAACCCATCCTGGTTCAACAGTACCATCACTACATGCAGGTTTGCGGTCGCCTAGTGGGAACTATAGTCTGTATTAGACCTACATATCTATACGCTTAACTAACAGCATGATGAATTTATTTTTTCTCAGGTATCGAGACTACAGATACCCACCTGGCCATGAAAAGCAATACACACACACAATGCAGTTCTGGCACATCTTGGCTGCTAAGCTAGCCTTCATCATCATCATGGAAGTAAGCAACTGCATAATCCAAAGTACTTTTAATTTAATTTTAGGAAACCTAGAGTTAATATATGAATATGCAGGTGTTTAATTTAAAATAACTTTTATGTTTGTATTGGGATATAATGCCTATGATCAGGAAGGTGAAGTAAAGAATAGAAAAAGCAAGCAAGTAATGGAAAGGAAGCAATCTTTAAGTTCAGTAGCTTACTCTATATTCAAAGGTTTCATTCAGTAAGATTTTTTTTGAAAGAAGTAAATTCAACAAGAGCATGTTAAATTGATCAAAACTGACAGTAAAAACTTTTACATTGTTGCTAATATATTCTGTTTCAAATAAATGCTGTTCTTTTGAACTTTATATTCATTAAAGAATCCTGATCAAATGCATCATGAAAATAGGAAGTAGCACAACCATTTTTAACGTTAACAATAATAATAAATGTTTCTTAAATCAGCAAATTTGAATGATTTCTGGATCATGTGAAGACTGGAGAGTGTATATAGCAATGTTATTTGAGTTTTAATTAGTGTTAGTTTTAAATTTCCAGTTAATAATTTTAGTTTAGTGCTTCAACTTCAATGTATTTTTGTTTATTGCCGAAGCAACATTTCTAATTTTCTTTTGGTTTGTTTTATATTCTAAACTATTATATTATTTTATATACTATTATTTTATATTATAAACTAATATTTATATTTTATTTCAATTAACTTTTTAATCATTCAAATAATTTTTTATGGTTTTAGTTAATAGTAACCCTGGTATATAGTAAATAAAAGGTTTGTCTGTTTGTTTAAAAACTTGATGGCTTGAGACTTAAAGAAGAAAAAATATAGTGCAGAAATATAAAATGGAGGATTAGAACTGCACATGATGATTTCTGACTATAAGTATTAGCACAGCAGTACTCTGATCTTGGTGAAGCTTTAACATGAACATTGTTTTTAGTATCTGAATTTCTATAAAGAAAATGAAGTGAGCTCAATACAATGATAGAAAGACATATACTGAACAATAATATTTGCTAAGCAATTAGTTGCCATCTGACACACAAGCTTCCCCCCGGCTTAAGCCCAGTCCCAGACTAAAATGCATGTTTGAACTGTTTTAACAGAAAGCAACTGAAAGCATATCTTAAAATTTGTCAGTGCCATTGTTTTGTCTCAAGATGCACACCAGTCATTTTTAAGCTACTTTAATGTCCTAATTGAACTAAGGCCTAATCCTGGAGATGTCTTAGATGTCTAAATTTGGTTCTATGTGCACTGTTTCTCTGTTTCCCCTTGTTTCTCAGCATGTTGTATTTGTGGTGAAATTCTTCGTGGCATGGCTGATTCCAGATGTGCCATCAGACGTGAAAGCACGTATAAAGCGGGAGCGCTTTCTGGTTCAGGAATACCTGCACAACTACGAAGTGGAGAAACTCAAGATGCAGCTGAGCCAGAGTTTCTGTCTGTCCACAGAAACAGCCTCACTGCTGCCCTCTAGTCCTAGTAAACACCAGGTGCTTTCTGAATGTATTTGAACATCCCTGAACCCTCAGGACTACTCAAATGTACTGTACACTGCATGGAGGATTCGAATCATCGGGGCCCCCTTCAAATATTTATTGCTAAAAACTGCCTGCCCTCATCCAGACAACTGCCAGAACTTAAAAACAACACGCCTAACAATGAAACAAATCTGCAGCTTTTTTTCTGCTTGCGATTTATGGGAGAACAATACAGTTTCCTCTGTGTTTCTTTTACATGTCCGGAGTGCACTTATATAACTGCACTTATTCAAGGGAGAAAGGCTTGGAGACGGATCACAGTGATTTAAACTGCAAACACTCTGGAAAGCAGCCTGGTGCTCCTCATGTTGCCTCGAGAGCAAGTTGCTTTGAAGGCAACTTAAGAATAATCAGATATGACCATTAAGATTTATGAAAATGGTTTAGAAGGCAATAATGCTTGTACGTCTGTCCAGCTTTTTGCCATTTTTGTATTTTTCTTTTGAAGATGTAATCTGCATGTTTTGCCCTGTACGTCTGACTGTGAAAGAGGTATATGTAGACTGTGTATTTTTTATTTTTTTTTGCTTCTCTTTTTCTGTCAGGGTTTTTTTTTTTTTTTTTTTGAGATTTAACAGTTAATATTTGTTTTTAATATTTTACCACTGTGGTTATTTTCCCTTATGAAACAAAGAAAAACATAATTTCTGTAGTGTTTGCATTATCACGATTCTCAGAGTATTTATATTTCATTGTTGCTATTATTTTAATCAATGCTGTATCTTGTAGAAGTTTTGCAACCCACACATTTTGTTCAGTGTAATATTAAAATGTAATGACATTTTTGTTGTTATTATTAGCTTCTTTCAAAGATGTATTTATTGCTTCAGAATAATCATATATAACTGATTTATTATCTGGTTGAAGGGATGGATTGTGGAAAGATAGTGTTTTTGCCAGATTAAGCTCTATAATGAACTGCTATATATTTTCTGATGCTTCAGAAATCAGAAACTTAAGCCATTATACATCACCTTATTCTGCAAGAGTCTGTCAATGTTTGCACATCATATATATCTGATTAGCTCTTGTCTTTAATTATGACTAGGAGAACACTAGTCCTTTGTTTTCATTATATTATTTCACTGAAATTGATTTCTGCACAAATGCACTTAACAGGATCAGTTCAGATTTTTGTAATCATTTCTCCATGCATCAGTGACTTTGATATTCACCCTGATAACCAGAGGTGGACAGTACTTAAGTATTTTTACTTTCTACTCCAGTACATTTTTCATGTATATATTTTATCCGTGTTTTTCTTTGGAAAACTTTTATTTCATTATATTCCAAAGCATAATTTATAATGTCATACTTTTTACTGCACTACATTTTATAAATAAACGTTTTTTTTTACCTTGAATACTTAATTACATTCAAAATATAGTACTTTGTTTCTTGTAGTCAAGTAAAATTTTAATTACTTTTACTTTAAACATTTTTACTGTAATTAAGTATTAAATGATATTCAATATGAAACGTAGTGCAGTAAAAAATACAAATATTATGTTTTGGAAGGTTGTGAAGTAAACGTTTTCCAAAGAAGAACACTGATAAAGTACATATACTTGAAAAATAAAATTACTTGGAAAGTAAAAAATACTTAAGTACTGTCCGCCTCTGCTGATAACTGCATTTGATATTACAGCAGTGATGGGGCAAATTCATTCAGTGAAACAGGCTTTCAGAGATCCCCATGTAAGACCAAGAAAAACACCTGTTGGTTAATACATGCAAAAGAACAAAAGAAAATGCATCACAGTTTTGAAGTGAGTGAATTGAAGAAATTTATTACTGACTTGGTGCAAAGAGATTTGGTTCAAATATTTTGAGCTGCCCCGTCGACATTTCAGACATTCTGTAGCACTGTTGATGAACACTATTCACTCAGCGCCACCCATCCTCTACAGGGACTTGACCGGTTTGAAAACAAGCAAGCATGTTAATATTGTGTCCCAGGTTTGACTCTGTTTTTAAAGTGTCTTAATTCAACTACACATGACTTCCATGTACACAACAGTTTGTGAGCCATACATGCTCATTTCACACAAATCTGTTATAAATTCTCTATTTTTTTTTAGCCTGTCGAATGATTTATGCTGTCTTTCATAGATCTTTTATGGGTAATGCAATTATAGTTTACAGAATTATTTTGATTATTGTGTGTTGCTATACTTGTAAACTTACCTGTAAAATCTTATGTACTCAATGTGACTATATTTAATGTGACAGGAACATTACAAAAAATTATAATAAAAAAAATGTACTTAGTTTAGGATTTTTTGTGTGAGTATTCAGATGAGACCATGCCTTTGCCTTATTTTCTTTGACAATGATACTAATGTATGTGTATTTTTTATTTAGCCTACTAATGTTTACAAATGAGTTGCATGGAAGCCGTGTGAATAATCATGAATCAAGTTTTTAAAAGAAATTCTGGTTTGCATTCCAATGAGGAGAACGTGCCAAAAATAAAGTGATTGAAGTATATCACGCGTGTTTAGCACTTGTTGGACGTCCTCTGCAGTACGGGAAATGAGCACAAGATGGCGCCTGCGCTTCACTAACCGCGCCATCATCAACCTGTTGTGTGCCGCTTTCAGGAGCGCGCAGCGTCGCAACAGCGCAGTTACTTTCCTATGAAGAGCTCTGTGATTTAGAAGCATATCAAAATAATACATACGGTTTTATCAAGGTAACGTATCAAAATTCATATCCCGCATTATTCCCAGCCATTAAAAAAATGCTTAAATTCAAAATGATCTGTATTGGCTTTAAATTTGACATAGGCCTACGGGTACACACAATAGCAATTTGTATTGATTTATTTTTTGCTGTGGAGGACAGTGAAACAGAGAGGGAGGGAAACTGCGAGGTATGTATGAATTATTAATACGCTTTCCTTCACACCAGCACACGCACTTGGAGGGGGGAAACACCCCTCATTCGGTTTCCATAGCACCGCCCCCAGGAGGCTTGCACGGCCTTTGATGGAAAACAAGCAACTGGCGTAAAAGCAAAAATGTAGAAACTTCGAATGCCACGTCACTTGCCTTTCACACATATATATACGCATAGAAAAACTATAATTTGCCGCACGTGGAACATAATTCAGATCATCTGAGGACAAAATCAAAGAAAATGTGAATGGAATGTGAACATTGTCCTCCCTCTCTAACCCCTCCCAAAGCAGTGAACCGCTGCTGGCACTCTGATGGGAGTGTTCCGCCTCGCGCACAGCGCACACTGCTAGTTGGCAAAGGAGTGGCGGCGGGAGCTCGCGCCGCTCTGAACGCGAGACTGTCGCTGACCTTGGTGCTGAAAGCTATTCACCTCCTAAACACCTAAAAAAAGTGACAGTACGAGATAAGGAACTGGGCTGTTTTTTCTTTTTTTCCCTCTTATGTGATCATACATCGTTTTTTTTATTTGTTTTAATCCGTTTTTATCCTTCAAAACCTCATTTTGACTCCAATCTGAGATGGCATCGCGTGCCCTTATCGCGCGCAGGGCAGTTTATGAGTTTATAATTATGAGTAGACAGAGCCAGACCACTTCTGATATCTCTCTTGTGTAGGCGGATTTTTTTCCCTTCGCTCTGTGAACACCGTCGTCAATTTTCCTCATCCGTCTTACTGAATCATTGATCCGCTGGGTATCGGTCCGGTATGCTCTGTCATCTCACACTGTGACATGCTACTTTAACATTACCGGGAAAAAACGAGGGATTATCACATTTGGACATGGAGACTCCGAAGGAGCCTGGTTTTGTGCCCAGCAAAGAGGGGCTGAAGCAACTAGCGGGGAAGACACTGGGGCGCGTGTACAAGTAAGATATTTTAACATTATCCAATTGATTCAGTCATTTTAAAATAATAGGCCTGCATATGTGCATATTGTGTCGCCAAATACATATGAACTATAACAGAACAGAAAAATCACGATTTTTTAGCAGTTTGATCTGTTCAATAACGAGTTTCCCGGTCGGTTTTGGCGTCACGCTTCATGGAGACGTGCAGAAAATTATGTAATTCTGCATAATCTTGGGAGGAGGGGATGGAAGCATGCAAGTTTTTCTATCTTTAAATGTTGTCATTGTAACCCGGCGATTAAAATGCATTTACGACTGAATAGCCTAGTAATCGTTAAATTAGAGGATCCCCTTGAGGGTCTCTTCTTTTTTTTTAGAGAACATTCACATAATACCACGATTGAAATCATGAGAAAACGGTTTATCCATTATTTAACGTTGCTCCTCGAAATTAAATGATTTTTGTGCGCGTGTCTTATTAAAAAAAAAACTTGGGGGAAAAGATCAACCGCCTTGACCATACGAACGAGTTGTTCTTTCACAACTGAAATACCTTTCACCGCCTTTAATATATGTCTCCTCATAAATTATGATTTATTTATTTTTTTCGTTTTTCGTTTACTTACAGCCTAGCATTTTGTAGTCTATGAGTATTTTCCAAAATACTAAGACATTGTGTTTTATTTGTCTACTGAAATTAAACAACCGAATTGACATTTTTACACGTGCAAAATATTACAAAATAAAATCCATTTAATTCCTTCACACCTGTTATTGAAATCATATGCATGAATCGAAATGTATGACCTTTTTCGTTTATTTTAAAAATATATAGGCTACCTACATTTTTGCACATTCATTTATTGAATTTATCTTTACACAATGTGTTTTCATTATATAATAGTAAATAACTAAGCAAATAACTTTCTTTTTGGATAGCTATGCATATGTATATTAATATCGTGTTAGTGAATATCAGTGGACAATAAGCCTGTGTGAATGTAAATAAGGTGAAGGTGAAGGGAATGCTGCAATGCGGTACAGTGCGTTTTACATCAGCATACGAAGCCTATGTGGAGTTTACATAAAAATATCTGTGGGGGGGGGAAATAAATATGCAAACTATTCCTGCAGGCCATTTCAATAACTATTGTCTGAATATTTCTGCGCAGTTTAGAGTAGGCTTCTAGTGAGAATATCTCAATTGAATCAAATGCCAAAATTATATTTTGATTCGTTTGTAAGGATAATTGTTGTCAATAATAAAATTATGAAATTCCTATTAATTGGTTCTTCCGGACCACAGTCGTTATGCTGTTAGTGTCCTACAAGGAGTCTGACAACTCTCTTCTGACATATACAGAGTGCTAGAAAAGAGGCAAAAACCTGGCGACAACATTGAATTGACCGAGGATGGACGGCCTGCCCAGACCAGCGAGAAAAAGCCACCTTTGTGCGACTGCACGTGCTTTGGACTTCCGCGCCGCTACATCATCGCCGTAATGAGCGGCCTCGGCTTCTGCATCTCCTTCGGTATTCGGTGCAACTTAGGCGTGGCAATAGTGAGCATGGTGAACAACAGCACCATTCACCTGAACGGAAAGATCGTCATCAAAGAGGTTTGTGCGCGTGGCACGCTTGGATTTTATATGTCCACGTCAGCTTCGTGACACCCCCACACACAGCTCGCAAGCTTACACACACACACACACACACACACACACGAATGCAGAGTCTGTCTGAAATAAATTTATAGAAAAAATAATAATTATAAAGGAAATAATTAAAAAGCACAATGATTTGTGTTTGTTGGAAAGAGGCTTAGTGAATGCCCCACTACTAGCTTGGAAAATATTGAAAACAAGTAGGCTAACTCATGCAAAAACATTGACCTTGGTTGTAGGCCTCAAATTGATCAACTCTGGAATTCTCAGCTGGAAACTAATCTTTCGCTCGTCATTTCATTTTTGTGCACAATAATCAATAAATATTTTGTTTGCTATGTTTTTTATTTTTTTATTTTTTAAAGTTCATCATTTCACAAATAACGAATGCCATCGGCTATAGGCCTATTATATTTTAACCTGTTATTAGAAGTAAATAAAGGTGCCAGTAAGAACCAAAAAGGGGTTTTCACTGTGATGCCATAGAAGAACCATTTTGTGAAAGGTTCTTTAAAGAACCATTTTTTTCTAACCATTTTATAGAACCTTTCTGCACTACAAATAACCTTTTGTGCAATGGAAAGGTTCTTTGGATATTAAAGGTTCTTCATGGAACCATACACCCTGCCAAAGAACCATTTAAGAACCTTTATTTTTAAGAGTGTGTATGGAAACGTGTGCATATTAGCTCAAAGATATTCACATATTTAGTTGTCTCTTGCCCTTTTACTGACAGGATTACCAACCTGATTGATATCTTCTGTTATTTCTCTCCCATAGAAGGCAAAGTTCAACTGGGACCCGGAAACAGTTGGAATGATTCATGGCTCGTTTTTCTGGGGTTATATTGTGACCCAAATACCCGGAGGATACATTTGTTCTAGACTGGCGGCAAACAGGTAAATCTTTAGAAATTTAGGCTAATAAGATTATTATTATTGTTCTTCTTCTTATTATTATTATTAATAATTGCACTGAAAGCGGAAAGTCGCATTTGGTTTATATAGTTTTCCACTAACTTAGGAAAAAGCCTAATGGAAACGAAAGAACATTAATAATTAATTATTAAGACTTTTACAAACAATAAATATTCTATAACAATAGGTTACTTTATTTTATTGATAAATTATATTAGCTAGGCCTATTTAGTTATAACGGTTCACAGATGTTTGTCCCTATGATGTTGCAAACCGAGCCATTAAACTCATTGCAACTTACGTCATACATTACTTAAAGATGGTGTCGCCCACGTTTTCCAAACCAGCGGGATCGCGCATAGAGCTTCTGCATAAAACAGGAGTATCTCCAGGTGTTTGTCAACCCAAAACGAAAGCGGTGCGAAAATAGCTTAGGCTACTGCCTAACACAGAATTTCGTTCAATTTAGCTATTAAAAATGTAGGCTATTTGATTTTTTTTTGAAAACATTATTGAATGTAATAGGAGAAATGCTTATTACATGATTTCAGTCATAATACGTTATAAACCTAATATTTGAAATAAGCAATTGTCATGTCGCAAAATCGCAAAAGCCAAATTGTCATGTGTAAAATCGAGCTGCAAAGATTGCTAGGCCTACATCCGTGGTGCGTTCTTCATTTTATTCGAGGTCTACAGTAGCTAATAAGCCTGTACTAGCCTACTGTAGCAGTGAGGACTGCATGCTGTATTATTCTAGGCACTTTGGTTATTCATAGCGGCTACTGGATCTGTACCTGTCATTGGAAGAAGAGGATGATGGGAGGAGCTAATTTAGCACAAGTGCAACCCAACCTCCTATTAGTATTAGGCCTATCGATTGATTTATTAATTGTGTGAAGACTCGTAAGGACACGCATTTCGTGTGAAATTATTAATTTCGTTATATCATCTAACTTTATGCATTATTTAGGGCTTATATTGAGTCAATTTTCTCTCAGAAAACGAAGAAAGATCTCTAATTTACGAACTTTTAAAAAAATTTAAATAACGATGTGCTATAATTTTTTTAATTTAAAGCCCATAGTCAATATTATAGGCTAATAGCCTACATCACTGTTCTAATTTTAGTATTATATACCTTAGCAATAGCTACTACTGTTTTCTGTTCAAGTTTTCAAGGGGAAAGGAAATCAGATCATTTAAATAAACGAATAAAGCAAGGCTTCAGAGTGGCAGGCAGAGGTAGAGAGTTGATGTCTACGGTTGATCAGTCTTGTCTTCCAGTGTTGCGTGAGTGGCAGACTGAACGCTGACCCGTCGTGTGAGTTGTAGGATTAGACTGTGGGAGCGGGTCTGTGGGGCATTCTCCACCTGTTAATGAGATCCCGGGGGGGAACCGTGTCTAATCTGCTCAATGAGGGGGGCATGGCAACCAGCCCCAGACATGTTGCCAGAGGGTTTGGCCGTGCCTCATATATCACGCAGCAATTTATCAAAAATAAAGCTACCATGTCGGTAGCCTAGCTGGAAAATTTAGAACATTGGACACAATTTGTTCTCACTAAAACGTTTGGCCAACAATAAACGAACGTTTGTTTGTCAAGAATCATAGCCTATTGCTGTGCAATTGCAGGCTGTAGTTCTATTAACTCAGTACGTCAAATCGTTGACATAATTGTCGTTGCAGAAATTATACAACAGTTCTCAGTTCATATTTCTGCTATTGGTTGACGTGATTGAGATCTAATAGAATCAGCGAGTCTCGTGCCGGAGAACTCCCTCAATCCGATTAGCGAGTGCCGGTGGGAGAGAGGTGAGAGAGAGGGTCTCGAGCTCTACAAGAAGTCAGGAAAATTGGAAATAAATGGAAACACGTATTTCTTCTGTGGCCGTAGGTGCTGGCATCACCCCGCGCGACTAATATCCCTGTCTTTTCTTCGCAGAAAGAATATTTTAATTGTAGCTATATTATTTTGGTTTAAAATAGTAGGCTATGTATGCGAAGAAACCAAAATAGCAGATAGCTGAAATAGAAATCATTCTATAGTCCAGTGGTAGGCTATATAATTTAACCATGTTTCCATCTGTTATTCAGGGTATTTGGCGCAGCCATTTTCCTCACGTCCACACTGAATATGTTCATCCCCTCAGCTGCACGTGTTCACTATGGTTGCGTAATATTCGTCAGGATATTACAAGGGCTTGTAGAGGTAAGTACGAGTTTCTCTCATTTCAATCGAATTGCTTGTTTGCTAATAACGATCTAATAGCATAACCGTCTATAGGTATTCATATCTAAAATTTGGGCACTTGCCTTTGGTGGATATTTTCTCAAAAAGCTATTTGTGGGAATTCTTACTGTAAAAGCCCATAGTCCTGTAACAATCAGTTATGGCCTGAGGATATTCTGAGAGAATAATAACCCAGGCTTTGTCTTTAGTACAGCTGTATTGATATGTAGAGGAACTTGTGCCTATAAACTGACAACTAGATTACTTCCATCATGACAACAATGTATATATATATATGTTTTTATTCATAAACAATGGAATATTCATTTGCATTTAAATAGATTTGTGTAATGTAACTTTTTTTATTTTTATAAATCTGTCTAAGCACATTTCTTTTTGATATAAAACTGATGAGTAATATTGTTGTTCTTTAGGGTGTGACCTACCCAGCCTGTCATGGGATCTGGAGTAAATGGGCCCCTCCACTGGAAAGAAGCCGTCTAGCCACAACCTCTTTCTGTGGTAATTTTTCATCTTTATTCTTTTTAAAGCAAATATAGTTTAGTGGATAATAAAGAAAACCATGTGTCATTGTATTTTGTTTAGTTGCTATCTTAGTGCTTCGTTATTGTGTGCATGTTAAAATTGAAAGATACATTTGTTGTTTATCCTCAAGAATTCTGGGAAACATCATTTATGCATGAACTGCATTTTCCTGTGTTTTTTTTAATGCATATAATCAGCTGCCAGAGTTTATTTGGTTCCATTCGAGCTCTCACATGGCCCTCGTCCTCTTCCGTTCTGTAGGTTCCTATGCTGGAGCTGTTATTGCCATGCCTCTTGCTGGGATCCTGGTGCAGTACACTGGCTGGTCATCTGTTTTCTATGTCTATGGTAAGAGTGTTTTGTGTGTGTACTGTATGAGCCATTGTTATAGTGTAAACTGCCGTTGTATGAGTGTGCTTAATGTCTTGATGAGTGTATTTTAGTAAGTGTAGTATGGATTAACTCACTGATGCTGAGTATTGATTTTTCCTCTGATGCTGCCATGTGTCTATCCTCTGTGCTGACACTGAATCTGCCTGTCCCTGTGCCAAGAATTAGCACGCTCTGTCTGGAAAGCAATGAACTAATCCATTTAGTTATATGAGGAGTTTTCAGTCAGCTGATCTTCCTGTCTGCTGCTTATCTGACTTTTAATTTTATGATTTCTTATTTAAGATCAACATCTAAGAATTGTTTGTTTCTCTTTAGGGTGTTTTGGGATGTTCTGGTATATGTTCTGGATCTTGGTGTCATATGAGAGCCCTGCTGTACATCCCACCATCTCTGCTGAAGAACGCTGCTTCATTGAGGAGAGTATCGGGGAGAGCGCTAAGCTGCTAGGTCCTGCAGAAGTGAGTGAACCCCAAACATAATCGTACTCCATACGCCTGGCTGGATAGGCAGTGTTATCTCAGGGATATTGTGGAGTTGGGTGGCTCAGAAGACAATATCACAGCACAAAATGCTTGACTGAAGGATTTCTTTTAAAAAGAGACAGTTTGACTAATGGAATAACATCCCCTCTCATGCAACCCTATAATTAAGCACCACTCTACAATTATCTGTAATTCTAATACTCACAAAAAATTTGCCACAAAAAAGACTTGACAAAAAATCAATTCACATACTATGGTTGTGCTTTGAAAGATGTAGAGTTCAACAGTACAGAGCATAATGTGGCATTGTCCATTTCTCTTTAAATCAGGCTAATAATTGGCACAAGGATGGGATATTTTACATGGAGAGAGCTGAGACAAACCCCTGTTTGCAGTTACTGTGAACAAAATTGCGATATTGCTGTAGTTTAAAAGTGTTAAACTTTTTTTGAGTAATTTACAATTTGATAGAGGGTCCATAAAACCATATAATTATGTACATATCCTATTATGCTATTTTAGGTTTCCTACAATAGTTTTACATGCATCCAAGGTAAAAAAAAACACTTTAATTTTCTCATAATATACATTGCAAATCACCTCTTTTTTCAGTGTTTGAAACGTCTCGTTAAAGGATTTAGTCTTTCTTAACCACTCCTTTCTGAGAGCCTACTATGCTCTGATTGGTCAGATGGCCCATGCAGTCTGTTGCAATTGGTCTGCCGCTTACAGCGAGTGTCGAAAACGAAATGTCCATTACCATATCTGAATTTTAGCACCAGAGGCTTTCTCAGCACTTGTATGAACAGTAACAATGGCGTTGGTTTTACCGTATCAATTCCAGCACAAGTCCTAATCCAAAATGGATTTACAGTGCAGAAAACAATGTTTTCAACAACACGATATGTTGTTACAACATGTTGCTTTTCGGCTACAACTACAGCGTTTGAGGGTGGGCCGAAGTACTAAGTAGGCATTGTTCGCACTTCGCAGCAATGAAGACCATAGGCCGACATTATGCAGATTTGTGACACCACGCCTCACTTCAGCTTCTCATCAGATTTTCTGTCCAATCAAATGCTCTCTAGAATCTAAATCGTCCTGCCCCCTGCATTATAAACAGACGCTGAAGCTGTGGCTAAAATTGGTCACTTGTTCACACATTTACTATTTACTACTATTCTACAGATAAAATCATTTGCAGTATGGATATATTGTTAACATCTCACTCCACATGCTGCAATACTAATTTCTCCTGCAGAAATTCAAGACACCTTGGAAGAAATTTTTCACGTCCATGCCTGTCTATGCAATCATTGTGGCCAACTTCTGCAGGAGTTGGACCTTCTACTTGCTGCTCATCAGCCAGCCTGCGTACTTTGAGGAGGTGTTTGGCTTTGAGATTAGCAAGGTAATTTCAGTTTACCTTTTATATTACATGTATTTAAATTGGTATGTGTTTTATACAAACTGCATGATTGATTAAAAAACTAACAATTGGGTCAAAATGGCTAGCCTTAGTATGATTTTTGTCTATAATTCCAGTGTGCATCAATAAATGGGTGACCTTTGTCATTCCCTAAGGTCTGAAATAGCTTGATGAATTATTCATTGTGAATAGTTCATAATGAATTATTCATTAATCATTTATTGGTGATTTAAGTCTGTGTTTGCATCTCATTTTGCTCTTGTTTCCTCACTTCTTACAGTTAAACCTGCAATCATGTCTTTACATCTAGTTATAGAATTAACATACTAATTAATGGTGATGCCTTGCGTATTACAATAATGTTGCAAGTCAATGTATTGATTTTTTTTAATCACATTTATCCAGTATGTGTAATTGTTTAAAATGTAATTAACTATTTCATAGTGGTTGTGACCATGTACTGTAAATTTAAGTCAAATGTATTCTTTGCTACGTCATATTTTAGATTAGACTTTTTCTCTCTTTTCTGTGGTAGAACCACATCTAAAAACATTGGTCAATGGCTAATTCTTTCATTCTGCAGTGGGTTTTTAATAAGATGATTCTGAGCCTGATGGCTGCTGTCTTATTCAGGTTGGCATGCTGTCAGCCCTGCCCCATCTGGTGATGACCATTATCGTACCCATTGGGGGACAGTTAGCCGATTTCCTTCGCAGCAAAAATATCCTGTCAACTACCACCGTTCGGAAGATCATGAACTGCGGAGGTGAGTGGAGCCTATTGCAGGAACACACACAGAGCCATATAGCTACTACATGGCTGAATTTTGGTTAAATCCATGTGTACTAGGAATGTTAAATGAGAATTTGGCAACACTTTAGTTTAAGGTCCAATTCTCACTATTAACTAGTTGCTTATTAGCATGCATACTAAGATATTGGCTGTTGTATAGTAATTATAAAGCACATATTAATGCCTTATTCTGCATAACCATATTCTACATCCCTTAATCCTACCCAATACCTAAACTTAAGTAATTAGGAGTTTACTGAGGCAAAAGTTGTAGTAAATAGTTAGTTAATAGTGAGAATTGGACCCTAATCTAAAGTGTAACCGAGAATTTTTAATCAACCTAAATATTTCACACTTTTACACTTTCAGCATAATATATAAATATATTTTTTATTGTCATATATTTGTCTATTTTAGCTTAGTGAATTGATTATCCACACATTTTTATCTTTCACAGGCTTTGGGATGGAGGCCACTCTATTATTGGTTGTTGGTTACTCGCACAGTAAAGGGGTGGCCATTTCATTCCTTGTGTTGGCTGTCGGCTTCAGTGGATTTGCAATATCAGGCAAGTCTTTTGGGAAACAATATGTCTGATTTAATATTTTGCCTGGCAAACCTGCCGTTTATACACAACAATGACAAGAAAAAGCAGCAATAAAAAGCAACCATACACAGCCAGGGAACACTGCAAATAATGCCTTATTTGTACCAAGATACCATGTTCTTCTTTTATCGCTCAAACACACTCTTCCTCCACTGCATTTTGGAAGGAATAAGTCGTTCTGCTGGACTTTTTAAATAATTCATACACACTGTCCCCTGAGAGCAGCTTCAAATGCAGCACATCCAGACAGAGCACTCAATGAGGGAGGGGCTAGAGACTCCTCCACTCTACAAGATGGCTGCTCTTTCTATTTTTAGTCTGTATCTCCAACATCATGTTAGAGATACTGAAAAATGTGCACTCTTGATGCAGAACAATATAGAACAGGAATCGAGTGTTTGAAAATGTCATTCTATAATATTGTGTGTTGCAGTGTTATTTTAGTATCACTGATATACTATTGTAGTTTTTGTTCATATTTTGAATTAGATTCTATTTTTATATTTTTAAAAAATTTCTATATAGTTCTATCAGGTCTTAGTTTTTAGTTTTAGCTATTTTAGTTCTTCAACTTAACGAAGATGAGAAATGTTGGAAACTAGCTGAAATAATGTTAATATGTTATTTTATATTTAATTTTATTTCAGTTAATGTTTATTTTATTTCAAGTAATGAAAATGGTTTTAGTTTTAACAATAATATCCCTGGTTTGGTGTAATTAACGAGGTGTCAAAATATAATTATTTACATAGTTATTTCACTTTTGGCAGATGTTAATACAATTCGAACCTCTATTGTCCATCAGGTTTTAATGTCAATCATTTAGACATCGCTCCTCGCTATGCCAGTATCCTCATGGGAATCTCTAATGGAGTGGGAACTCTGTCAGGAATGGTGTGTCCTCTTATCGTGGGCGCAATGACCAAACACAAGGTATGACACTTTGAATTGTCAGGATTTTCTTTTGAATTCTTAATGTTCAGTATTAGTTTGGACTTGATGGATAATGCCTTGAATGGTTGAGTTTTGACACTTATGTGGTTCAAGTAGCACAGAAGATTTGTTATCTTGATTCTTTGCTATATTATTATACCTGAAATATACATGATATTGTGATTTTAAAAGGTTTTATGTGACACGTTTTTTAGATCTTTCTCCCTATTCATTGTCAAAAGTGCATGTTTATTTCATGTGTTATTCATTGCAGCTCCCAGGATGAGTTTCTTTATGTCAGTGAATTCCTGACAACTCTTTTATCCTTTCAGACCCGAGAAGAGTGGCAGTATGTGTTCCTTATCGCTTCCATGGTGCATTATGGCGGTGTAATCTTCTATGGCATCTTCGCCTCGGGGGAGCAGCAGCCGTGGGCAGATCCGGAACAGACCAGTGAAGAGAAGTGTGGTTTCATTGATGAAGATGAGCTGGCTGAGGAAACGGGGGACATCACCCAGAGCTACAGTGCCCTGGGAGGTCCAGCCAAGACCTATGGTGCCACCACACAGTTGAACGGAGGATGGGCAGAAGGATGGGATAAACGAGAGGTGTTTGTACAGGAAGGTGTGGAAGAAGAGGGTTACGGATACAGGCAGGGTGGGGATTACTCCTAGACCTTGAAAATACACACTATCACACACACACAGACATACACAAACATAAACATACAGTGGCGCAAAAAAGTATTCAAAAAAAGTACACAAGTCACAGTTGAAAACGTGTAATTTCCATTGCATTAAATAACAAGATATCGAACCAAGTGCAATCTGCAACAAATCAGCTTTTCTTTTGTGGATGTACGAAGTGTCCATTTGAAGTGTCTTCACAAATATATATATATGTAGTTATATATAAATAATGTATATGATACATCGTTATATCATTAAATCTAACAAACTTGTTTTTGTAAGATGTTTAGCTTTAAAAAACGAGCTTTTTTGTTATCTAATCTAATGTAATGACATTTATAGATTTTAACTATGACTTAAACATCCAGATACTTTTTGAGCCACTCTACATACAGCACAGTATACAAAATATATGCCCACACTGTACATTTTGTAGTGTCTGTGAGTCCTGAAAAAAGATTATTGATTAACATGTACAAAACACAAAACACACATGTACAAATGATCAAATCTTACATTTAAATATGGATTTAAATGTGTCAGTTATACAAAGGAGAAATGACATATCAAAATTGGCTGACTGTAAATGTTCTATGTATTAAAAAAGAGTAACTTCATTTCAAGTGCAATCATGCATCACAAGTTTTTCACCTCATTATTCTGAGCCTTTGCAACATTGAGAAGCCTTTAGAGTTAGTCAGCAACTGGCTTCCAGAAGTAAGGCTCAGATAATGAACCTGACTGGAGTCATCCATAGAGAAATACTGCTGTAGAGAATTCCAACCAAGCAATTCCTCTGTCTTTTTCTGATTGCACTAAGGGAGCTGTACAATGTCATTTAACAGCACAACAAAGTTTGTTTATACCTCATGATGTGTTACTTGCCCATCGTATAAGTCATGTTTCTGAGATTAAAGAGGACTTTGGTCTTTGACACTGCAGAGAAAAAAGCACAGTTTTTTAGATAATGACATAAAAGCAACAAATAAAATGTTTCTCAAGCTCAGCAGGTTGTTTCAATTGGATGGTGCTGTTCAATTTGGCGTTTGGTGTAATAGATTAAACTTGGGAAAAGGTTCGATTTTAGATACTTGGAAATGCCTGGGAACATTATTGCAAAAGCTACAAAAAGCAAAAGCACAGAGTGTCAAAGCTACAGACTCTTTAAATTCCATTCTTTTAACTCCATGCCATTTTGACATCTGTGAATGTTAGTTATGCATGGGTTAAAATGTTTTTGTTTTTATAAATGTTGTTTTTTATTTTACTATAACTATGTTCTTTTACTTCACTAAACTGTTACTGATGTGTCAATTTCTTTGCACAATTAACCAAAGGTAACCTGTAGTGTGGGATTTTAGCTGGGATGGGGAAATAAGTGTCCATTGGGAAAACAAGGACCTGTCTAAGGGCTCATATAGTCCTAGCAGCAGGTAATAACCATATTCAATGTACAAAGCAATAAAGCCATGGTAACAGTTACTTAGCAGTCACTTCACCCAAAAATATTTAACACGTTAGCACATTTAACTGTAATCATTTTGGTTTAAATGTTTTGTGATGACAATAAAAAATAAAAAAAAAACAGAAAAGATGAAACACTTACTGTTAAAGTATATAAATATATATATATGAAAATATATTTAGATTTAGTAAGAGTCCAGTGCAACTCTCATTAAGAGTTTGTGTGCTGGACCCACTCACCAGAAGAGAATGATTCTTAAGTGTCACCTGCAGCTGCTTCCCGGAGGAAAGTCGTACCGGGGTCCTCAGCTCCGCAGGTGGCCGCACCTCTGTAGTCGTCCTGTATGGTTGCTTTTTGAGAGTATGTTGTTGTCGGGTATCTTTTACGTTAATCCTCTCTTTTTGTCCTTCCCCATTGTTTCTGGTCTGTGTTTTGTCTGTGGCTAGAGAAGCGCTCCCCTGCTCCCCTCTTCCCTCTTTTCTCCTTGCATTTTCCCACTACTGTTGCAATATTCAGTGACACAAGGATTGTGTGTAAAGGTATTCAAATATCTTCAAAAATGACAGTAATTTGCCTGATGATTTTGAGGTACCTTATTCTTGTTTTCTGCCTATGAGTAAAGTGTGAATATGTGGCTTCCTTTTGCTGTGTTACTGTAAATGGAGAGGTTTGTTGATGTGAAATTGAAATGCTCTATATAGCTTTTTTTTTATATAAAATTATAACAAAATTGTACTTGCCTGTGTTGTTTTACTGGGATTCCAATAAGCTTTGCCGGCACAATGTACTTTATCTACCTGTTGTATGTCTGCATGTTTGTAAATCATATCTAAGTTTTTAGCCCCAGCATTGGTTATCTATCACCCATATAGCATCTGTGTCCTTTCCCTGCTCTAGTAAAATCAATATAAGGGCCCCTCGAGAACAGTAAAACCTATTGACCACACAAACCTCCTAATGGAGGCAGGAAGGAGGGGCTGCACTTAGAAGCTGTTTAGATGATGTGTTCAGACTCAGACTCATCAGCATCGCCCATGCAGGAAACCTACTCTCCTAAATACGTTGTGTATCATTAGCAAACCAATAAAAAGGCTTTTGTAACAGTTTTTTTAAATTAATATTTTCAATGGTATTAATTAAGTTTAGAATTTCATCATTTGGAGCATCCAGTGCCTGCTTAATAAAGTTAAAAACAAACATTTGATCTTTAACAAAAGTTCTGTCAGCACCACTATCGTTGAAATGATTGACAATTAACATATAGTTTGGATTGGTTCTGGGCAAGAACTCCCTGCGCATCCATGCAGCCTATCATGGATAAGAGCAGGGAGAGCAGGTTACCTTAGGGTAACCAACATAATGTATTGCAGATATCATTAATGTCAATATTTAATGTACAACATAATTCGGGAATTTAGTCTGATTCAAGGAGAATCAGAATGCCAAATCCTGACTGGACGAGAGGAGGAGCTGGGGATGGAGGAGGGTAATTAGCTCCGGAGAAACGTGATAGCTGCTGATAGTAATGAAGGAGCTTATATATGTATGCTGCGATAGACATCGTATATGTAGACATATATCAGCTGACAGTCAGCTGATGCAAGCTTGACTAATGTGACCTGCCGGAACTGATACTACGCTTGATTATGGTCTAAGATTAGGTTAAGCAAAGAAATGGATAGTTTAAATCAGTTTGACCCTATGATAGTTATTTTAGATAGATGAAAAGCCACAGTCTTCTGATTCAGACACATCCGCATCCCTGCAGAACACCACACAGTGAGTGAGGTGCAAATGAGACACTCGACTGCCAGAGACAGGCAGACAATGTCCTTCTCACTAGCTTTAGAGGTTGTGACCTTGACAGTATCTATCTCTCTTTATGTCTCTTTATCTCCCCATTAAAAAAACATTTTGTCGAAATTATTTGACTATGATATTGGAGTACAGCAAAGGGGGGAAAAAAGGATATTTCTAGACTCCACAACCTGGAACACAGCCGAGTGGCCCTGTGCATTCAGTCAAAGTCAAGCTACAGTCCCGCTGGTGGAAACCGTTGCAGTCTGGACTACGTCCAGCTTTGCCCTTTCTGTTACATTGTGTAAGTCAGTTACTAATTGGATAACCTTTCTTTCAGCAACTGATTTACAATATCAGATTGACTGAAGAAACTCGTTCACACTCGGAAGAACGTAATTGAAAGCTTGTCAATTGAGTGTGGATGTGTAATTGCTCTGAGTGAGGTTTTGTTCAAATGCCACAAAGATGCACAGGTTACTATTTTCACTGAAATATTGATTTGAAACACAACTCTGATAACCACACATTCCAAGGTGGAGACTATAATAATAGCACATTAGTAATGTTTAGTAACTTTTAAAATAATAATAATCATTAACTTCTATGATAATATATGTTAATTTATTTTAATACTTCTATAATATTTAAAAAATTATGTTTAAAAATGAATAATTATAATACGTAAAATATGAATGGAAAATCGTACCTAAGAATGTAAGTAACTCTTCCTCTTGACAACTCATTTGTAAGCTGGTTTCATGTTGAGCTATTGCTTTTGCTAATTAGACAACCACAATGAGACATCACTTGTGACCCTATTACATGTGTTTACTCTGGTTCTCTCAGTCGTAACCGTCATGGATGTCCAGCACAGATCGCAGTCCACGCCCTCCTCACTTAGTGTTCATTCAAGCTTCTCTGTTCTAATGTCACACTAAGAATAAATATGAGAATGTGCACAGACTATACTGGCATAAGAGCTTAATATTAGCATGCGTAAATACTTGTAAACATAAACCAGTGTATTTTTGCTTGTGTATATGTTTTTGTTGGTGAATGGGGGCGGATGTGCATCCACGATTGGGGAGCAGGTGTTGCAGTGGTCTCTTGGGGCGTGAAGGGGTGGTGTAGTGAGACTGGAATCACTCTTTGATGACAGGGCACTGCGTGAGGACCCTGAAGACTCGCCTCAACCCATAAATATCCCCTGATCCCCTCATGGACAGGGGCAGGCGACTGGTTGGCGTATACAGTGTTTCGTTCTCCTCTGGGAGAAGGAGGGAGAGGTGAGGGTAGATGTCTATGTAATCCATCTCATGTGTGAGGGGGAAAAACAGTGAATGAATGAGCTCTCATATTAAAACCGAATAAGTCCCTTCCCCCACTGGCCCAGCTCTCAGTATTCTCATCAATTATTCCACAGTCATTAAATTCTCGTTTATTTCAGCAGAGGAGCATATAAGTTAATGGAAAGGAATTTTTATGTAGTTTTTGTTTAAGTGCTGAGTGATATGTGGTGATGTGTACCACTATCTCAAACCCTATATAGACAAGTGAAACTGTTAAATTCAACATATACATTTTAAAAAGCAGAGGGAGAATCTGTGCTTTCTCACTCTCAGCTCCACCCTTTAGAATCTAACCGACTGCAGGAGTGTGTGTGTGTGTGTTTGTCTATAGCCTTGGGTGGGTTTTTGCGTCAGTACTGCATACTGACGTCTCATATGTACTTCCTGTGATCAAGATTCACATCATGTTCAGGTGCTGGAAGAGGAAATCTTGTGGGCGGGGGAAGTCTTGATACAGAAAGGGGAAGCCATTACAGCTGCTGAAGGAATTCAGCAGATCATGGACATGAATATCTGCTGCGGTGCATAATTCAACAGATGCATCTGTTAAACTCTGTTACAGAATTTTTTATCATTTTAATGCATCGCATGGGCATTAGCAAAACAGAAAGCACAATCCTGTTTCTATTAACTTTATATAAGTACATAATTAGGAAATTAGGGATATTAAATTAAAAATAGGCTTTTTTTCTGGGCAAAAATGATAAGATGATAAATATTTTAACATTATGGCTGAATCTGATAAGCAGTCATTATTATTATTATTATTATTTAAACTATTTTTGTCTAACTAAATAAAAAATAAATACTAAAATCAATTGTTTTAAATGCTACAAGTGAATTTAGGCATCATAACATATTCAATGCATTTAGGGGTGTGGTCCTGGTCAAGACAATCTCCTGAACTCCAAACTGAATGTCAGAATGGGAAAGAAAGGTGATTTAAGCAATTTTGAGCGTGGCATGGTTGTTGGTGCCAGACGGGCCGGTCTGAGTATTTCACAATCTGCTCAGTTACTGGGATTTTCACGCACAACCATTTCTAGAGTTTACAAAGAATGGTGTGAAAAGGGAAAAACATCCAGTATGCGGCAGTCCTGTGGGCGAAAATGCCTTGTTGATGCTAGAGGTCAGAGGAGAATGGGCCGACTGATTCAAGCTGATAGAAGAGCAACTCTGACTGAAATAACCACTCGTTACAACCGAGGTATGCAGCAAAGCATTTGTGAAGCCACAACACGCACAACCTTGAGGCGGATGGGCTACAACAGCAGAAGACCCCACCGGGTACCACTCATCTCCACTACAAATAGGAAAAAGAGGCTACAATTTGCACGAGCTCACCAAAATTGGACAGTTGAAGACTGGAAAAATGTTGCCTGGTCTGATGAGTCTCGATTTCTGTTGAGACATTCAGATGGTAGAGTCAGAATTTGGCGTAAACAGAATGAGAACATGGATCCATCATGCCTTGTTACCACTGTGCAGGCTGGTGGTGGTGGTGTAATGGTGTGGGGGATGTTTTCTTGGCACACTTTAGGCCCCTTAGTGCCAATTGGGCATCGTTTAAATGCCACGGCCTACCTGAGCATTGTTTCTGACCATGTCCATCCCTTTATGACCACCTTGTACCTATCCTCTGATGGCTACTTCCAGCAGGATAATGCACCATGTCACAAAGCTCGAATCATTTCAAATTGGTTTCTTGAACATGACAATGAGTTCACTGTACTAAAATGGCCCCCACAGTCACCAGATCTCAACCCAATAGAGCATCTTTGGGATGTGGTGGAACAGGAGCTTCGTGCCCTGGATGTGCATCCCACAAATCTCCATCAACTGCAAGATGCTATCCTATCAATATGGGCCAACATTTCTAAAGAATGCTTTCAGCACCTTGTTGAATCAATGCCACGTAGAATTAAGGCAGTTCTGAAGGCGAAAGGGGGTCAAACACAGTATTAGTATGGTGTTCCTAATAATCCTTTAGGTGAGTGTACATAATGAATAATCATTTTGACAATTACTAGTGTTTTTAAAGATTAATTTAAGTGAGTGACTGCAAATGTACAGTAATCTAAATGTACAAATAGGGGAAATTAATATGCACAATATCAAATTTCGATCATTCCTAAAAACTCCCCCTCTAACAGCCATTAACTGATGTGGTACATTGTGCATCTCTAAAAGCAACGGCGCTCCTCACCATCATCTGAATGACAGAGTGAGTGACAGAGAGGAGAGAGAGCGGCTGAGGGACTCAGGGGAGAAGCCTGACCTTTAAACAGAGCTGGCTAGTCCACAATGAGACATGCGTCCCACAGAGAGGCAAGACACAGTGGATACAGCGCATAGAAATGGGCATTGTGTTGTGTATATCAGTTAACTATATTTAATGCAATACCATACTCCTTGTGTATGTTTTTAAACATTTTTTGGAATTATTTAATGTTTTGAAGAGCTGTAAAACTGCTCCACAAATGTTTCACTTGTTTTCCCCACTAAAGCAAATATTATTTTGTAGTTATATTTATTACAGGAGAACTTTTCCTCATATAAATGACAGACTTACAAAAATGAATGACAGAGGGAGAGAATTAGAGATCAATTAGTGGAGTCATTCTTTGTGTGTGGTGGTGGGTATGATGTGAGGTATGTGTGTGTGTGTGTGTGTGTCAAGGCTGCCAGACTGGGCTTTATTTACTCAGCTCTCACAATACCTCTTCACCAGATGGGAACCAACAGAGTGAGGGGGGAAAGAGAGAGGAAAAGAGAAAAAGAGAGAGAGGAAACAGAGGGAAAGAGAGAAGTGGGAGGTGTGTGCCCCATACTCACAGCCATGAGGACTCCTTTGTTCCTCATCAGACCCCTATTGCAGCATGGCAGGGTGACACAGGCTGGCTGTAAAATCTCATTAAAAGAAAGAGAGAGAGAGACAGGCCTCAAGAGGGCTTGAGATCCCATTAAGACGTCGGCATACAGACTTCAGTCATAAAGACTCCTGTCAACATGCATGTACAGAAACATCTGAGAAAAAAAGCTTGATTTTTATCAAGAACAAAACAGAAAAACTGAAAATGGTCTCCAAGAGAGAGCAGAGCATTCTGAAAGAATAAAAATGAAATAAATACCTAAAATAATCAAAGAAAAAACAGTATGCAATGAAAATGCAATGAACATGCCAAATGTTATGGGTGATGATCTGTTTGTTTCTGTTTTGGGTGGGTTTCAGTTCATTTATGGTTTCTAGATGTCACACCTGTCTTTCGTTTTGATAATTGGTTTGGTTGAGTATTTAAGCTCTGTGTTTCTTTCAGTTCATTGTCTGTTCTCATTGTGTTTTTCATGGTTGTTCTGTTCCTGTTTAAAATATATGTATCTCGAGTATGTTGTCTGGAATCTTTGTTAATAAAATCTAGGTTTGACACCAAATTGTGTGGACATTATTTTTGGCCAGGCTATCATACAACAAAATTATGAACACACATGCAAAAACAAGAGAGAACCAACTTGTTGTATTCATGTTATATACATGTTAAATACATGTTGTATTCTCTTTCCTGTGAGCATAGTAAAATAGTGTATGTCGATGGCTTAATTAAACTTGTAGGGTCATAAATATCCCCTCCAGACTCTCCAGATCACTTTTGGCCACTACTGTGTGTGTGTGTGTATATATATATATATATATATATATATATATACACTCACCTAAAGGATTATTAGGAACACCATACTAATACTGTGTTTGACCCCCTTTCGCCTTCAGAACTGCCTTAATTCTATGTGGCATTGATTCAACAAGGTGCTGAAAGCATTCTTTAGAAATGTTGGCCCATATTGATAGGATAGCATCTTGCAGTTGATGGAGATTTGTGGGATGCACATCCAGGGCACGAAGCTCCCGTTCCACCACATCCCAAAGATGCTCTATTGGGTTGAGATCTGGTGACTGTGGGGGCCATTTTAGTACAGTGAACTCATTGTCATGTTCAAGAAACCAATTTGAAATGATTCGAGCTTTGTGACATGGTGCATTATCCTGCTGGAAGTAGCCATCAGAGGATGGGTACATGGTGGTCAATGCTCAGGTAGGCCGTGGCATTTAAACGATGCCCAATTGGCACTAAGGGGCCTAAAGTGTGCCAAGAAAACATCCCCCACACCATTACACCACCACCACCAGCCTGCACAGTGGTAACAAGGCATGATGAATCCATGTTCTCATTCTGTTTACGCCAAATTCTGAATCTACCATCTGAATGTCTCAACAGAAATCGAGACTCATCAGACCAGGCAACATTTTTCCAGTCTTCAACTGTCCAATTTTGGTGAGCTCGTGAAAATTGTAGCCTCTTTTTCCTATTTGTAGTGGAGATGAGTGGTACCCGGTGGGGTCTTCTGCTGTTGTAGCCCATCCGCCTCAAGGTTGTGCATGTTGTGGCTTCACAAATGCTTTGCTGCATACCTTGGTTGTAACGAGTGGTTATTTCAGTCAAAGTTGCTCTTCTTTCAGCTTGAATCAGTCGGCCCATTCTCCTCTGACCTCTAGCATCAACAAGGCATTTTCGCCCACAGGACTGCCACATACTGGATGTTTTTCCCTTTTCACACCATTCTTTGTAAACTCTAGAAATGGTTGTGCATGAAAATCCCAGTAACTGAGCAGATTGTGAAAACTCAGACCGGCCCGTCTGGCACCAACAACCATGCCACGCTCAAAATAGCTTAAATCACCTTTCTTTCCCATTCTGACATTCAGTTTGGAGTTCAGGAGATTGTCTTGACCAGGACCACACCCCTAAATGCATTAAAGCAACTGCCATGTGATTGGTTGATTAGATAATTGCATTAATGAGAAATTGAACAGGTGTTCCTAATAATCCTTTAGGTGAGTGTATATATATATATATATATATATATATATATATATATATATATATATATACACTGATCAGGCATAACATTATGACCACCTTCCTAATATTGTGGTAGTCCCCCTTTTGCTGCTAAAACAGCCCTGACCCGTCAAGGAATGGACTCCACTAGACCCCTGAAGGTGTGCTGTGGTATCTGGCACCAAGATGTTAGCAGCAGATCCTTTAAGTCCTGTAAGTTGCGAGGTAGGGCCTCCATAGATCAGACTTGTTTGTTCAGCACATCCCACAGATGCTCGATTGGATTTCGAATTAGGCCAAGCCAACACCTCAAACTCTTTTTGCTTTGTGGCTGGGCGCATTATCCTGCTGAAAGAGGCCACAGCCACCAGGGAATACAGTTTCCATGAAAGGGTGTACATGGTCTGCAACAATGCTTAGGTAGGTGGTACGTGTCAAAGTAACATCCACATGGATGGCAGGAACCAAGGTTTTCCAGCAGAACATTGCCCAAAGCATCACACTGCCTCCGCCGGCTTTGCCTTCTTCCCATAGTGCATCCTGGTGCCACGTGTTCTCCAGTTAAGCGATGCACACGCACCCGGCCATCCACATGATATAAAAGAAAATATGATTCATCAGACCAGGCCACCTTCTTCCTTTGCTCCGTGGTCCAGTTCTGATGCTCACGTGCCCACTGTTAATGCTTTCGGCGGTGGACAGGGGTCAGCATGGGCACCCTGACTGGTCTGCGGCTATGCAGCCCTATACGCAACAAACTGCAATCTACTGTGTATTCTGACACCTTTCTATCAGAACCAGCATTAACTTCTTGAGCAATTTGAGCTACAGTAGCTCATCTGTTTGATCGGACCACACAGGCCAGCCTTCACTCCCCACGTGCATCAATGAGCCTTGGCCACCCCACCCTGTCGCCGGTTCACCATTGTTCCTTCTTTGGACCACTTTTGATAGATACTGACCACTGCAGACCGGGAACACCCCACAAGAGCTGCAGTTTTGGAGATGCTCTGACCCAGTCATCTAGCTATCACAAATTTGGCCCTTGTCAAACTCACTCAAATCCTCGCGCTTGCCCATTTTTCCTGCTTCTAACACATCAACTTTGAGGACAAAACGTTCACTTGCTGCTTAATATATCCCACTTACTAACAGGTGCCGTGATGAAGAGATAATCAGTGTTATTCACTTCACCTGGTCTGTGTATATATAAATGTGTGTGTATATAACATCTAAATATTTCTAAATAAATAGTTATATTACATAGATTATAAAGAAATACAATTACATTATATATAGTTCATAGATATTATACCTTTCATGTTTTGTTTTTCCCCAGCACTGTTGCATAAATATATATACCCACACAAAAACACACACATGCACACATGGTGCCCTGACTTCCCCACCTCATGGGCCTGTTTATTGATTTCACTCCTGTTGTGTAGACACCTCCTCTGCAGATTTGATTAGTCACACAGAGGTGACAGAGGGGAAGTAAAGCTCTTAGATTAGAGAGAGTGATGACAGAGAGAAAGAAAGAAGATGAGAAGACAGTTTAAAAATGGTGGGGAAATAAAGAAAGGGGGTGCAAACTTTCCTCTGATTGATGACTTTGTGTTTGTGTCTAATTTTAGAGTAATATTTTGAAATAAGTTTATTTTGGGTGCTTAAATTAATCTGCATATGAATATGCTGTCATAATACATTCAACGCTTTAATGTTTTGTGGGAAGTAAGAGATCATATTATGATACCTGCTGGTTTTTCAGGTTTGATGTCATCATTTATGTCATTCACCTTGCTGTCTAATGCACTGATGAACTGACTAACTGCTTTCTTACTAATGTGTCTTTTAACTGCTGTGATAAAAACACACACATCTACACATAAACTGTGGAATATTTCTTTAAATCACATTTTCCTGTGTGTTCGTGCTTATGCAGGTTTCCCAGTGAAAGAGTCTTTTATAAAACACCCTGTAAAAAGCTAAAAGTGAAAATAAAATCTATTCCAAGTGTGAAGACGCATCTCAGAAGGCTCTCGGGAGAGTGCTTGTGCTTAACACTCCTCTTTTAGTTAACATAGTCACATGGAATACAGAAAAATCAGCAGAAACCATCCTGCTAGCTTTAGACATTGCAATTAAGTAAACAAATTCTACCGTAAGGAACCAGCTTTCAAAGAACTAGCCAAATGTGGACATTTTGGTAGCAGTTTGAGCTAAATGAGGACCAAGAGTAAGTGAAGAGTTTACCGCTGCCAGTTTACCCAATAGTATTCGACCCCCCGGGTTGCCAGTTGGCGAAAAAAATATTGCTGCCATGGAGGCCAGCAGACAAACTGGGTCAGAGATCGCAGCTTCTACCCAACCTAAAAAGCCTTGGCATCCATCTAAAAATCTCTATGAACTGAAGCATATTAAAACGCGGATAAATCAATTCCTCACCTTCCATTGTCAATTGTGCTCGTTCCTGTTGCGTGTCCTCAAACTGGCAACCCGCGTGAGCATTGAGTCTGAGGAGGAGGGGGACGGACAAACAATATTTGGTCCTGAATTTCGTCTGCAGTCCCATTTCAACCACTAGCTGTCATTCTTACATACAGCACCTTTACAGTTTTTCTCAGTCGCTTTGGTGCATTTCTCACATCACTATTTACATTTGCACAACAGTTAGTTCAACCTCCACAACATTTAGTCATTTGTGCACATCATAGTAGCAGTTTCTCATTCCTTCCAACAAACTGCAAATGCTTTTGGACATGCATCAATTGCTTTCATACAACTCTCTGCTGTTTTATAACATTATCATTTGCTTATGTCATGTCAGTCAGGGGAAGGGGGTGGGGAAGGGGAAGGGGGTGGGGAAGGGGAAGGGGAAGGGGAAGGGGACAAAACAGGGGAAGAGGAAGAAGAGGCCAAGTACATAGGCGGATCCCTGATGAAACCAGGGCTACAATTGTGGATCATGTTGTCAATCACGGCCTCACAATGGCTGAGGCTGGTCGAAGGGTGTGTATAAATGGACAGTAATTCAGCACCAAACAATCTGCACTGCACTACTGTCATTGTGTCATACATGAAGCTTGCAGTGGGACAAGAACTTGTCACTGTACATTTTACATTTAGACGTACAGCTTTACTGCATCACACATTTAGTGTATTGTAGTGTACAGTAGTGTTACAGTAAAGATTTGCCTGTAATTTTACTCTGCACTACACAGGATTGCAAGACAACCTTGCAGAGGTGGAAGAGGGCCCCTTTTTACTCCGCAACAAGAAGAAGCCATTTGTGCAATGGTGATTGCAAACAATGCCATAAGGTTGAGAGAGATACAAAGTGCTGTTATAGAGGATGACAACATCTTTGGGAATATTAAATCTGTTTCAGTCCCTATAATTGACAGAGTGCTCAGGAGGAATGAAATGCGCATTGAAACAATTGTACAATGTGCCATTTGAACGGAACAGCGACAGAGTGAAGGAGATCCGTCACCAGTATGTACAGGTAAAACATGTATGTGTTCTATGCATATTCTAATGTTCAGTGCTGAAAAACTGTTTACTTTGATATACTTTCCTCACTGCATTGCAAGAGATGATATTCGCTGTGATGTAGATGAAATTATGTGGCCAGACAGAGAGGAACGTCTGGATGTGCATGAATGATTACAGTACTATGTATGTTGTATGTTCAGTTCCAATATGTACTGCAATATTGTTTACAGTTGTGCACAGCTCTACCCAAAGGGAGTTTATGTTTGTTGTAAATAAGGGTGTATTTTTTCTTTTGCACAATGCTGTGAACAAATTAGAATTGCAAAGAATGTGAAACATACATATTCAGTGTCTTGTACTCTGTCTTGAGCATTTTCATCAGAATTTTTTTGCATTGGAAAACATTTACAGAATAAACTGTCTGTATCGGACTGTCTGTTTAATGAAAACATGACAAAGCCATTTGACTATCTTGTTCATAAACAATGGTGTCAGGACTTTTCATCTTGATGACACTGACACTTTCATTGACATGAATACTTGCTTTTGAGGAATGAGCTATCCATTTTGAGCAAGTGACACGCTTTTGCAGGTTATCAACTAGGTTTTGCAGTTTGTACTAATTGTTTTGAGAACTGCATTAACTGTTGTGCAAATGTAAATAGTGATGTGAGAAATGCACCAAAGCAACTGAGAAATTTTGATTTTGCAAGATCTTTATTTTCAAAGGCCCATCATTTCAGAATTAATTTCTGGCTCCACATTGATGCTTTGAAATTAAACCATGAACATGCATTTTTCTTCTGGAAACGTACGTCACAATATCCCTCATTTAAATAAGGCATATCCCCCCAAAAAAAAACACACTAGTCCAGCCAACCAATCAAAGCACATCACGCTTTTTGGAAAGAGGGGCTTAATAGAGACCGGAACTAAACAGTGTTACTAAAAGACTGGGAAGAGAGGTGCTGCAACAATGTAAAATATGTGAAAATATAATGTGTTTTTATTTACATTCAATGATGAAAACCTATTCTAGTAGACCCAAAAAACTAAATCAAGACCAGGGCATAATAGGTCCCCCTTAAAAGTTTGTCTGTTCTAAATGAATCCTGATAGAGAAAACTATCAGAATAAAACTGACAGAGTTCTTTCCTTTTTGACATACACTTTAACTTAACGCATACGCATTTATCCAGTCGTCATTATACCTATAGGTGACTCACACTCCGCAGGATGGTCTGATCGAGGTGATGCGGCTGGTGACTCATTGGCACACACATGCTCTCATCCAGTACACTCTGTTTTTCTGGCCAGTGTTCAATACACTGCTCTACACCTCCATTCCCTTTTCTACCTTCTATTGTTTTGATCATTGGATAATCATCTGTCCATTCCAATATCATGTGCACAAATCTACATGGCATACTGTCTGTCACTCATTCCTATGCAGACTGGTCTAAACAGCGCTTTCTGGTCAATTATTTCAGTATACCGCAGTCTGGATGAAGCAGCTAACTGTCAATCCAGTGAGCAGAATAACAGAACACGTAAGGCTATGAGACAGAATGAGTGATAAACAGCAAGTAAGATAATGAGAGATAAAGTCAGGAAGAGAGATATAGTCAGAAGAGCTGCTTACAGTAACTGATCAAAGTAGCCATGTTCCATTGATTCATATTTAACACAACACACAAGCCTGGATACATATTGAGACTGACAGACAGATAGTCTGGTCTATGTCTATGCAGGTCTACCTGTATATGCAGGTGCATGTGTCTTTGTGTGCGTCCTAAATCTAGTTGTTCTTGTGATTCCCAGGACGGAACCGAGACACACTTCTAAAACAGATACTGAGTATATAACTGATTTTTGGAATTATTTTTTACATTCTTTAAATCTGTTTAAGAAGGTTTGAATGAACAGGTCATGTATTTGAATGTTTCAAAAAAGCAATAGATGTGGCTGTGTGTCTATGTGATGAGTCATCCTGAACCTGGAGACACTTACACCTGTTTCCTCAGCCACAGCACCCAAGAGATGTAGCCATCCCCTGCAGATTCAATGAAAAAATCAAGGTCAGCCAGAGAGCTGTAGTAGAACTCACACACACTTGCTTGCATGAACTGGAAGAGAAGTAGGCCTACACCACTGCTAAAAAAATGACAGTTTGAGAATGGATGTGTGCGCACGTGGGTTTATGTTAAACTTTGAGTAGTGTTATATCAAATTCATGCAGGAGAGAAATAGTTCCTCCATTTACCCCCTCCCTCAAGGTTACTATTCTGAAACGTGAGAATTTGATGCACATTCTGACGCAGTCGACACTGGGGCATTCTAGCCACACCCATCCACCCTACCTGAACCAATGAAATTCCATATGTTCTCTCTTCCTATATGCTGTCCCATCAACATCACGGATTGGCTGCAGCAACACAGAGCATTATCGTTCCACTGACATCTATTCCAAAAACCTGCATCTATAGACAGACAGACAGACAGACAGACAGACAGACAGACAGACAGATAGATAGATAGATAGATAGATAGATAGATAGATAGATAGATAGATAGATAGATGGATGTGTGAATAAGAAAGAGAGACAGAGAGAGAGAGAATTTCCATTTGTCATTGTTTGAGATGCTGTATTATTCCAAACAGAACATCCATCTGGCCTTGGCTCATTCTTTTTCGGCCTCTTTTCTCTCTGAATCTTTAGAGAGGATAGAAGGTTGCCATAGAGACAGAGATGCTTATAGTAGTAAAGAAGGAATGTGGTTGTCATGGAATATTTTGTAAAATCAATGAATTATTGAGGCTGGGCAAGAACACAAACGTGAGGCGACTATGAAAAGAAAGAAAGAAAGTACGGAGAGAGAGATCATTCTGATCAAATCAATAAATTACAAAATGCAAGCATCTGTTTTGTTTAACTTGAGTGTTTGTAATATAAAACATTGAACAGCTCCAGCGTTTGGACATTGTTACAGAACTGATGTGGATGAGTGAAAGTTGATAATGCACTGATATCTATTTCTACATCATGATTAATGATAATTACATTACAGCTACACTTGATCCCATCACCGCTCACAAGTAATCATATTATTGTACACATACAGAGCGGGAGCGAAAGAGAAAGTCGAGGATGCTGCATCAGAACCAAAGGGATCGTAAGAATATGTTCCTGTTTTTCTGGCTTGTGGTCTCCAGTGCAGATCTTTCTGGCACAACCTAAAATAAAATGATATATCAGATAGGCCTATCACCAGTATTCACGCTACTGAAAACATAAATCTGATTAAAGTGATATGGATTTGCCTGTCAGTGATCTTGAAACCCACAGGAATACTGCAGCACCACCTAGTGACGACTTGATGAATAAATCGCGTGAGGCTACTGCTGGATATAGGCCTACGTCTGCTGTATTTATCTCAAAGTGCCCTAAGGAAAATCGAACAAAAAATATTTTATATAAAACTTGCATGATTTATTTTCTCATAATTACAAAGCAGTAACTACAAATATGTGGAACAAAACTGTAAATTGCACAGTTTCAAGATATGATATGAACCAAATAGCATACTTAAATCACCGAATGGCACATTACAGCTGTCCCTCTATTAACTTCACGTCCTCTGCAGCAGTGTACAATCTGACAGCTGCAGTACAGTAATTACTGCAGTCTCACCCCGAGGCCATTGACCCGGATGTTGAGTTGACACTTTATGAACAGTTACTGCCTCACTCACTGTGTCTGCAAGGAAGCAATACTATAATTAAATCTGTGCCTTTTCGAGTAAATTAAGACATGAAGCACTTACCTGCGCGACTGTCTGTAGCCTATGTATGAGGTGAAATTAGTTATTTTCCTCTCTTCATTCTGTTTTCTCTCTTGCTTTTAAGGTAGTTCCGTATTAAAAGGAAATGACTGAATTATATAGCAATTTGAGAGCAGGACACATCATGAATCTATATCGAGCAGGAAGACTAATGCTGTGGGACAAAGAACTCCAATTAGTGATGAGCCCATCTGATGCTGAACGGGCCCCACAGACCCCAGGGACCAATTTGGACAGGCACGTGCCTGGTGTTCCTGGGTTCCCGCGTGTCTATCCAAACACCAGACGCGTTCCTTGGTTGTCCAGGAAACGCAGAATCCCCCCATCTGTCACGGTCCTGCGCAATGATCCCTGTCGTGTAACTGAGGCTCTCTAACTAGGGAGAACACACATTTATCTATTACCCGCCATTAACAACAGAGTGGGCGGAAAAAAACAGACATCTTTGACACGCCCTTTTAGGTGTAAAATACAGCTTAAAACCTCAGTTTTAAAACCTGGGTCCTTATCTAATGGATTATAATAACTAACGGTTCAATATTAAAACATCAACGAGGACACAGAAATGAATTCGAACTAAAAAAAAAAGGCCTCGCAACATCAGACATTTCAAATTAAACATAGCCTATTTAAAAATTAGCTTAGACCTGCAAAAACAAGCGCTCCCTAATCGAATATGAAATGAACAGAACTAAAGTGATGCTAACTTATCCTCCAAACCATTACATTTCTGAAATATGGACATTACTTGGACACAGCGATAACAGATCACTCTAAATTGTAATGTAGACACATTCATTTTATGTAAAGCTGCTTTGAAACGATTATGAAGCGCTATACAAATAAATGTGAATTAAATTAAATTGAAAACATATAATTCCATTTTGCAGCGAAGACGATTGTAGAAGATGAGTAGTAACGCCATCTGCTGGTAACGCAAGTAAACGAGCGTGAGCTGGGTTTGGATAGAAGCAGGAGATGGTTTGCAGTTTGTAGGCTATCTGAACGGAATGGAATAGAATTGGAATGTTCTGCTGGAAAAAGATAAAACTAACCCGTTAGTGAACAAATAGATCAAATACTTGATAAGCTGTTAGTTTACGTTTTGCATATACAGCGAGTATGCAAATCATATGTGGGTAAACAAACAGATTCCCCTAAAAATATATCCTGATTCCTGTAAACCACGAAAATAATGAAGAATATTTTTGCTAATAATGACGAATATAAATCGAAGATGACGTTTATAAAACTACATTATTATCCCCCAAATCTGGAGAGACTTAACTGCTCCCAAAACGCTGTTGTAATAGTAAACTTACATTTGTAAACAAATTTGACGAAAACTTGAATGTGTTGGCGAAACAGAGATTTAGGCTAAGTCTAGGTGGCACAAATTAATAGCCTGTATTCTTTCTTAATATTTAATCTGTTAAAAAAAAAAAAAAAAACTTTATGCCCAAGATAATTATTTGTAGGAGCTAGCCCCTGCTGTTTGTGTGATAGCTCTGAAATAGCTGGCTACACAATTATGAAAGCTCACAGGCGTGTTGTTGAACACGTCACTCCGTGAATTTTTACTGCCAGTGTGTAAATGCAACTTGACACCGAGAGTGTGTGGAGAAGAGAGTGAAAGTTTTGACAGTGACATTGTTGGTTGATCTGCTGAGGACACAGAGAGGTAGGCACTGTTTCATGCTTTTTATGTCTTAAGATGTAGGCCTATAACGCGACTAAAATTATGCATTCGTTTATTTGCATAAATTAACAAATTAATCGTTTCTTATATTTCAAGGTCTGTCTCGAAACTTCACTAGCGGTCATTATAATTAGTGTAATGTAATGGAGTGATTTTCTCCGGTCTAATGCCAGATATTTATCGTACAACTCTTTTGGTGAGGTCAGATAGGCTACAGATCTGTAAATAAATGTATAAAGGAGTTGCTGCTGAAATTGTCTTCATCATGAAGTTAAATTAATTTCACGACAAGTCGATGTATGATGTAAAATTATACAGCAATAGAAGAATATTGTAATGCACCCAAACAAATTATTGCAATAGGGACACATTTTCATCTGTAGCCTATAAAAAAACTTAACTCTGCACTTATATAAAGTTTATTAAGGCTGTATATATTTTCTAAGAGTGAGAAGGTTTTTGTTGAAGAGCTTAACCTGGCCCAGATCAATCTCTTACGTTTCACTATCACATTAGTGCTCAGTAATATGGACTTAATCTATAGGGAAGAATGGGGAAGGGTGAGACAGTATTTGCTTAACTATAGATAGTTCACCCCAAAATTAAAAGTATGTAATAATTTATTTGCCCTCATGTCATTCCAAATATGTTTGACTTTCTTTCTTGGAACACAAAAAGTTTTGAAGAATGTTTGTGCTGCTCTCTGCACGTACTATTCAAGTAAAAGGTGACCATATAAGGACAAAAATCACCATAAATGAAGTCCATAATGCATTATATACCAAGTATGTATATATTCTTATATTCTGCATTGTTTGAAGTCATATGATGATGACATTTTAGGCTGTAATTCCTTGAAAGTCTTTCCTTGAAAATCTTGCTTCATACGTATCAGTGTTCCACATTTACCTACATTACATCATATTTCACTCCAACTCATTTTACTCCACATTCCCAATGGCCTGAATGAATTGCAAGTTTCACTTACACTGTTTGTAGTTGTGATCCACTCACTATAAGCAATGTCACAGTTTTGCAAATGGCAGTTTCTCAAGTTTCATTGAAATGTAGACCTTTGTAGTGTGCTAACATTCTCACTGATATTGTTCAGCTGAGGTTGAGCTTTACATGCCATTGAAATAAACACAGTCTGTGTTGTTTTTATACATGGATTTACTCCAGAAGTAAATTAGTTGCCGTGGGTGTTTTTTCTGTCATGCTTTGAAGCAGAGATCTTTTCTTTACACTCAAATTCCTTGATAGAACAAGTACTCTACATTTTGCCTGTCAACCGAGTATTATGTATGATAAATGTCAAGCCCTTTCTTTACAGTAACTCATGGATGTAATTTAACAGAGGCAAGAGAAGCCAAACTACCAGGCCAGCAGAAATGTGATTTATTGTGCTGGACATACCCTGAACCTGACACTATGGCAGTTCAAAATCGTAGTTGTATCTGTTTTAGCTTGTATTCCCAGATGAGAGCTTTCAGCATTCATTAAGTTGTTAACCAGAATATGAGTGGATGACACACTTACATCCTGTAAAATTAGACTAATTTCTCTGTTTGATGAGGAGCTTGCACGATAAATATCATTGGATGGGTGCAGTTGATCCTCTATCTCGTGTGTTGCCTTGTGTCAGTGTGTATCAATGAATGTTCACACCTATCTGTGAGTGGTGAAATGGAGCGTAAGTCTGTGTGTGTGTGTGTTTTACCTTTACGTGCATCATGGTGTGTGTGTATGTGTGAACAAGCCTCTTTTTGTCTGTGGGTTTGGATGAAGACCTCTTCCTCTCCTCCTGTCTGAGTATGGTCAGGTTGCAGTGTAGGTGTGAATGTGGCACCTGTGTGCTGTAATCCTGCTGTGTGGGCTTCCCATGCTCCATCGGTCAAAGCGGCTCAGCCTTCATCACTGACACACAGAAGGCCCTGGATCTTCACTTCTTGTTGTTCTTTAATCATCCATTCTGCCAATGCATGTCGATTGCAGTATGTGAAAAGAGTATGCCCGAATTCACAGTATTTATAAAGTAGGCAAAAAGGTACTGGGATGACCTACATCTGGCGGGATTCTAAAGTGTGCGTCCAATGGACACTTTACTATCCCATAAGGCCACGGAAGAGGATTTGTGAATGGGAATGAAGCAATTCAACTAATGCTGGTAGGTCAAATGACAATGGCAACATGATGGATTTAGTACACCCGGATTACATTCATACTACACACATTCATGCCATGTAGAACTTACTTTTTTAACAGTTCCAAATTACCTACTCAGACAGTATGCGATTTCCGATGCCAGTGATTCATTTGTGAATTTGTCTGATCTGACTCCACTCAACAACTTCAACAAAATCAAAATCTGTTTGATACTACCATTTCTCTCTATTTAATCATGTATTTTCAACAGGTGGATGTTATGTTACTCCTCTTTGTCCCTAGTGGGGACAAGTAATCAAAGATTTGCTTCCAGTTAGCTCGATCATTTGCGGCATGCTGCGTTTTGCCCCATGTCAGTTCCATGTCCTTCACATCTGCCATCACTGTTCGTCTCCATGTTGTTTTAGGTCGACCTTGTTTTCTTCTGTCAGGTGGTGTCCATCTCAGAACAGTCTTTGGGATTTGGGCCTGGTCTATTCTGAGAACATGTCCAAGCCATCGGATTCGACGATGCTTGATCTCAGTGACCACGCTTTGACTATTTGTCCTCCTGTACAGTTCTTCATTGATTTTCATAGGCTAGGTATACAACATATCCTCCTGAGGCATCCATTGTGGAAGGCGCTGATCTTGTTCATGTTGCCCTTAGTAACTCGCCAGCATTCTGAGCCTTATTGCAGGACTGGTTTGACAAAGCTATTGTACAAATGTAGCTTTGCTGTATTGCATAGATTTCCAGACTGTCTTTAGTCTAGTGACCTCTAGCTTTTCTGAGCCTTGCTTTGTATGTCTTTTTGTGCAGCGTTATCCTTGCTGATGAGGCTTCCTAGGTATGTAAAGTTGTCGACATATTTCAATGGTTCATTATTGACAGTGATCGGTGCATTAGGCATGGAATTAATGCACATAACTTTGATCTTGGATGGGTTGATGTACAGGCCCATGTGCATGGCGAAGCTATTCAGCCTGTCGGTGGATGGAGTATGTCAAATATCCAAAATTGACATACTTTTTTTGGTACTTTCATGCAAATAAGTAATATATCTCATCAGGATATCTGTACATTAACTCTACAGGATTTGTGTAATCTATGTACCCACTGGATATATCATCCTCTATTAAAGCCTTTCATAGTCCTGGTCATCTTTATATCCTCTTTTTACTCATGTATGTTGTTTCAATGTTTCACCATCTTCTGTTGTGTCAATAAAAACCTTGATACAAAAGTAATTTCTTCCACTTTGACCTTGAGCTCTTAATATCTTCCTCCGATTTCTTCCTGCTCACATAATGTTTTATTAACAAAGTTTGGGAGGAACCTGTTTAAATTGCCTAACCAATCAGCAAGATATGAGGCCTATATTTATATATAGCTGGCTCACCTATGTTCCTCAACAGTTTTCTGCATCCCACCTAGGCCTGTCACGATAACTACTTTTTGTTGTGCGATATATTGCCCCAGAAATAATTGCGATATTCGATATTATTGTCATTTTAAGACCATTTTATACCACTGAATATATAATCATAATATAACAGCATAATAATGCAAGTAGGCCTGCACACTTTCAAATGACAATGATTAGCAGTCAGATATGGCCTGTTGAGGTATCTGTTTTTCTAGAGGCATGTTTGAAAAACTTCTTTTAACTTGAGTGTCCTGTTCCATGGAAAAACGGCGCAGTGGAATGCAAAAACACGAAAAGTTCAACTTTTCTGATAAAAACGCCCTACGTCAAGCGCCTTTTTGACAGCTGACCAATGACAAGCGACTAGCAAGACCTGGTGCCGGTGTCATGACAACTGTCATCTCTGTATATTTTAGCCTACAATAAAACGAAATATGTCATAAAACACAACCCTGCCTCTTTTAGTTTACATTTAAAACAATATTAAACATATTAATATGTGGTTCAGACAAGTGTGCATATATGATTATCATTGTAATAAAATTAAATATGACATAAAACACAACCCAGTCTATTTTTGTTAAATGTAAGTTTATGTATAATCAATAATAGCCATTATAAAAGTAAAAGGTATAAGAAGCTATACAAGAAATAAAGCAAACAATTCAGTCAAACATACAAAGTCAGCACTAGTAGGCTACAATCGTAAAGTTAAATAGCCTAAAAATATAAAGTTATGAAACTTCACTTTGCCCTCAGCCAAAATGATTTGCCAGGGAACAAATGATAGATTCATTAGACCAAAGATCTACACAAGATGAATCGTATCATGTTTAACCACTACAGAGACATCAGAGCCAGCGGTAAACGTCAGAAGGGCTAGCCGAGGAAAGGCTGCTCTCGGCGGGGTTAACGAGCGCCGAGCCCCCAGTGATCGACTGGATCTCACAACTCCGAAAACGCCATATAAAATATTCAAATAGGCGCTCTCTTTATAAATAAACCACTCATTTGAGATTTAAACAAGTACATTCTCGCCTGAAAAAGTCTTAAAACTACATTTCGTCATACATTAACAGTAGTATTTTTAAATTACGCTGGGTTTCTCATCCGCTATTGACATTGCAGCTGTTGTTATAGCAACAAAAGACGCCCTCGGCTATTTTGAACCAATTTTTTTTTTTACTAAAAGAGATCTCGTCAACTTTTTCTTGTCAAAGACGTCAGGTGTGAACACAGCCTAAGCGTGCACCATTTCGTGCTGTCATGTTTATATTTGCTCCAGTGGATTGCGGAAACTGAGTGCATTTGCACTTATTCTTCCAAACTGTAATTGACAAGAAAACACTATAACGACTCGAATGGCGCATTTTTCCGCCTGTGGATGTCAGCTCTGTATGAAGGAGCTGCCTGAGCCCCACGTTCGCCTCGGAGAGCAGACGAGATGACAGAGGCAGCACGATTGGCAAAATGTCTTTGACATTTCTTTTTGTGTAAACATAATGGGCAATATATCGCGTCACCAAAAATTATCGAGGTCATGTCCATATATCGTGTGATAAGTCGATATATCGACTATCGCGACAGGCCTAATCCCACCACCCTGTCTCCTCACACTCGCCTGGTTACTATCCTAACCAGAGATACCGGGGAGTACTCTGGGTTCCGGCCAATATCCTGAGCTTGGAGCCCTCCCCCCGGACAGCGTGCCAAATACGCATACGTTTAATTCTGTTTGATTCATTGTAAGTGTGAACTTGTGTGTATACCATATCATTACCGCTCACTGTATGCCGTGGAGGACCACATCTAATTGTGTCAGAGTTTGTCTTATTCTCTTCTTCCTCACCAGCTCACTCGAGAGCTTCAGGTCATCCAGCTTTAATAAAATAAATGGGGTTGGTTGTGGTGGACTTACATTTACCACTGTTTCTCTCTGCGCCTGTTTCAATTGCACACATCTGCCCTGCAGGTGTCTACTCTCCTTCCTCTGCCTTACAAGACTGTGGCAGTTATGGGGAACAGGGGCATGTTTCTACATGTGAAAGGCCCCACTGATGAATAGTTGCCTGAGTAGGGGGGAAATTACAGGACAGAGCATTCTTCAGTTGCTAAGGATTGAAGTAAGACTTGTACATTAAATCCTCCCCTGAGTGAGAGTGTGTCTGATCTGGTATTTGTTTGTATTTGCCCTTTTCGCCATCCAGTCTGGCATGACAAATCTTAATTCCTTCATTCTAATTCTGTACCTAAGGATATTTTTATATCCTTATGATAAATAGTGAAATACCTGGCGTCAGTCAGACATGGAAACAGCTGACTTTGAAACAGTATTACACTAATTCCCATCACTATTTATTATACCCTTTTGCCTGTTAGCAATGTTAATATTTCCCTTTCATTGCTTCAGTCAGTTTTAAAGAATAGTTGGAATGTGGTAGATTTGCATCATTAGGTAAAGTGTAAATCCAGCAATGGTTGAGGTAAATTCAGACAGTGGCCCATATACAGAAGCATTGAGGGAACAGATGTTCTGCTATAATTCATATGTACAGCACATTTAATAGTCTATTCAGGACCAGTCAGCCTGACCACTGCTGCAGAAGCTATTTATGATAGATTATTTAAAGAGGTGCTGGATTTGATCCAGTTGATTAAAAAAAAAAGTGACAGGCCCAAAAACAATAAAAAAGACCAATTTGTTTTGAAAGTTCTAGATGTATTATGAACATTCAACATTCACTTTAACACAGTAAAGTTCTTCTCTTTCCTTCTCGATCCAGCAGTCCACTATTTGAGTCAGTATGAATGGTCCCTTCAGTCCCAGACGGGAACCAGGACCTGACCTCTCTTGTCTGCACCAGTACAACGAGTGGCTGGCATGTAGGCATGAGTTCAGTCTCCTGCCCATGAAAGAAGATCTGGCCATCTGGATAAACAGAATGCTTGGTAAGTAAATATAAGTATTCATATTTGCATAAGCATTAGTGATTACTGATTTGTGAACTGAAGACCTTAAAGAGTTCATCCAAACATGAAAATTCTGTCATCATTTACTCACCGTCATGTAATTTCAAAACTATGACTTTATTTCTTATGTGGATCACTAAAAAGATATTTTCAAGAATGCTTGTAACCGATTTGGTCACTATCGAATTCCAAAAAAAGTGTATTGAGACATTTCTCAAAAAATATACTGGCTGGGCTTAATATTTAGGGCAACACTGAGTCTTTTACAACAAGCATAAATTGCCTTTTGCAGTTCAACACATGGAAACTTTTAACTAGAGCTTAAGTGTGTCAAGGAAAGTTGTGAATATGAAATTATAGCCATCTATGGTCACCAGTAGGCCCACTTACTTTATTATTAGTCATGGTTCCAGGAGAAGATGGTGCCTTGTTCTTCCCAAATGTAATTTTCAGTATATGTTTTCCATTTTAGCTTTACTGCAGTATTTTCTGACTAACAAGGACTCAAGGTTACCATTTTTCCCATTGCCATTGTTTGGTGTCAGTACAAAGGATAAAACCTTATTTACACAGTCAGATAAAATCTTGATTAAATCCTGCAAAAGCCAACAGATATGGATTATTCCCTGTCTGCCCATCAGATCAGGAATATCATGGTGTTTACAGATTTTAAATAGAATTCCTTAAATTCTTCTGCATCTTGGATCAATTGTACATGCCGTGATGGGACCTTTAAAAAGGAATTGAAGTTCTCAAACAGACCAGGATATGAGTGTCTTATACGAGTCCCGGCGTGTCTTGACCTTTGTTATCAGAACCTCCTAAGACAACTGAGGGCTGAAGAGGCTTGAAAAAACCAAACAACATGTAAAGAGATCAAAAAAGCACAAAACCCTTTAGCCAACAGGCTGGTGGTACTTAAATATACAGTAAAGACACCTGAGAAATGAGATTAGAAGGGAGACAACATCAGAGTTGTGTTTTCACTGAAGAAGCTGATGAGGGATTTCTCTGATTAACACACATTCTCCCTCAACTCTTCCTGTTCCTGTTGATCTCAGGGCAGCATTATGGCTCTGTGGTTGACGGACAGCAGGAGATCTCTTTGTTTTCCTCACACATTTCTCTCACTCTGAGCTAATGATCATCCCCAGTCATTCTGCACAAATCCTTCTGTTTTTGTTGTGGTTTCCCTCCACCATCACCTCCTGTATTCCCTCTCCCCAGGCCCCCCACTCCCCCTTTACCGTGATGGTTAAGCTCCGGTACCACTGCTGTGTCTGAATCTGTATGTACTTAACACCCAGGCCTCAGGAATGTGTCTGCACAGCTGTGAGAATCTCAGAGCGAGTGTACTTAGAGGATTTTTGGGGGGCATCTTCAAGTCGCCTTAGGTACTAAAAACTGATTAATAAAAGATGGGAGAGGGTATGTAAGGAAGGTAAAACAACAAGAAACTTGTACTGTACTGTGTGTACGCCTTAGTGTCACTGTGCATTTGACAGTTACCAGTTCATCCACTACAATTGAATCAGTGCCTTTATAACCTCACTCTTTAGTACTAGAAGCTTGTTGATCATTCCTTATCTCTCTCTTAATTGCTTCCTATACAGGTTTGGATATAACAGTGGATAACTTCATGGACAGACTAGACAATGGTGTCGTGCTGTGTCAGCTTGCAGAAGCGCTACAGGAGAAAATGATTCTGGCCAGCAATGACAAGGTGCTCATATTAAGAGTAGTTTGATCCTAAGCTAAGCTTAATCCTTAAAATATTTTTTCCCCAGAGGACTTATAGAGAATTACTATCACTGGCAAATTTTAGGACACGTATAGTTGTGCAATTGTTGGACAATATATATTATTTGAAAATAGTGTAGCCTAATAGAGCGACAACTATATGTGTGCTATTTTATACTGTAAAATATTCAAATGAGCACATAATAAGTTAACCAGAGTTACAATTCAGTTGGTTTCTTTTGCATTCATAGCCCTTTACTCGGCGTGTGATTCGCTGGCGGCCTGATGCAGCCTCTGGATCGTTCTTTGCTCGGGACAATACAGCTAACTTTCTGTACTGGTGTCGTAAAATTGGGGTGGAGCCATCACATCTGTTTGAGTCTGAAGATCTTGGTGAGTATTTCAAAGCAGCAGCAGCAGATTTAGCTTGTGAATAAACTGTCTTTGTGATTTAAGCTGACTAAGTTTTTTGGTTTCAATGCAAGTGGCACGTGCTTGTACGTCTGAGATGATTCACCAACAATCCTAAGAAATCTGGACACATTTTCAGCACAGAAAGATCAGTGTTTTCTTTGCCCACTTTTACACTCATGAGATCATTAAAGGGATAGTTCACCAAATAAAATGAAAATTCTGTCATCATTTACTCACCCTCATGTCGTTTCAAACCTGTAAGACTGTAAGGTGAACTAACCCTTTAAGTGAGATGTCCAGTTAGAACGAGCCTCACTTCCTCTGTCTTTGTGTCTATGCAGACTGTTGTCCTGTGGGGCTGTGGCCCTAAATAACTGCTGAATAGCCAAGCAGTATCAATATCTGTGTCACTTTACTGTTCACGGCGTCACACCCTTGGCCCATGCTGTCCATCACTGAGTGATGAATAATGGAGAGAAAGAGAAGGGAACAGAATTGAAAGGACAGTAGGTTAGGGGGGAAATGGGGAATGGAAAAATAGGGGTCAAAGATAGAGAATAGAATACAATAATAGTGAAAATGAAAAAGGTTTGCACATCGAAAGGTTTTGAGAGGATAGATAAAATAATGCAGCATGAGCTAGTGTTCAATAACTGCTATAAAAGGAACAAAACTTTTTTCTAAGTCTTTTAGCTCTGGTAGTTTTACAGGTTTACAGGTCATATTACATGAAGCGAGGGCTGAAATACCATAGTATTAAAACCTGAGGGCCATTTGCAGTGACATAACCAGTGTGTCGATCCAACTTTGTCTGTGATTTTCAAAGAGTCCCGCAGTTTATTTTTGTACGTGCGCATCAGCAGTGTTGGGAAGGTTACTTTGGAAATGTAATAGGTTACAGATTACAAGTTACCCTATTTAAAATGTAATAAGTACTGTAACTTTTACACTAAGATTACATTTGATTACTCTACTAATTTCCAGCACTGGAACACATTTTTATCACTTGTCATGGTGGCAACTCTCAGATAGGTTGTAGCCTAAAGCTTTCAGCGGCAGTGTGGATTGATGTAATTGGCAGACGTGGTGCGCTGTAAATTCAAACAAGAGAACCAATCAAAAGCGTCAGAATAGCATCGCTTTACTGAACAGCCTTTAAATGGCAGGAGGCATCGTGCACATCAAAAATAGGCAAAGCAACAAAAGAATATTATTCAACATATCCTAGCTTTTTACAGAAAATATTCAGATGTAACCCCCTTTGTAATCGTTAACATTTTCATAAGTAAATAATTTAATTACACATTTTTTCTCAGTACCTGTAACAGATTACAGTTACATTTATTTTGTAATTAAAAACTGTTACATGTAACTAGTTACTCCCCAACATCAGTGATGTGCAGTGGTGTTCTGAAATTAGATTATATATATATATATATACAGTATATAAATCAAATGTAAATTCATGTCCTAGTTACACTTAATGTTATCACATTTTCCTGGTTAAATAAACATCACTTTGCATTACATTAAAACAATTAAAACTAAGTATACATCTCATCAAGTTAGTGTTTTTAAGCATTTTTTACATTTATTCCAAAACAATAATTAAAGACAGTAACAATTTAAACAATATACTTAATTTGTGAACTGATGTTCAACTATTTTTGATCATCAGTCATGCTCGATAAACACTGTCACAGACACAAAGATGTACCTTTAATTTCACCAAGCTGATTGCTCACAAAAAAACCACAGTCATCATGTTGTCAGGCCATTTCAAGTTTGATTTTGACGTGACAAAGCAGTGATATCTAAGTGGGTGAATTGTTTACTTACCTTTTAATAGTCTTCCCATTAACTCTATAATGTTGTTCATTCAGACCGATTCGCAAGCACGCTTGAAAACAAGAGGCTGTGATTTATCGCATGAACCAATTATATCCAATCATAGCGCGATGAAGGCATTGCCTCCTCTTATGTGACTTTACCCCATTCATTCTCAATTACCCCCTAAACCCACCGCATGCTTTAGGGGATCTGTTAAGACTCAATGGGCTCAGGGGAGGCAAGAGAGACGCAGCGTCCCACTGTAACTTTAAAAAAAATTATATTTACGTTGTTTTATTTTTGTTTTTTCATCCAATTTTTTGAGGAGGCACTGCCTCCCTTGCCTCCTCAGAGGAAACGCCCTTGGTGCACATTCCTGTCTGTTTAAATGCATTTCACTGTTTGACAAATTAATGTGCATTTTCCAAATTGAGAAAGATAACATTCTGTGTTTATTTTAAACCTCAAACCAGTGTACATTGATGCCCAATTATTAGGACTTTCAAAATGAGGCTATTTTTCATAAGGATTCACACATTCAAATCTTATTCTGTCTGATTTCTGTCTTCATTCTTGTCGATACAAGTTTCAACACCTTTTTTTCCACAAAAATAGCGTCTAGGTTTTTAAACTTTTTCCACTGCACAACAAAGATATCACTAATGTCAGTGCAAACACTACAAAGTTTGTTTTGTGTCTGCATTGCAAAGGCTGAAAAATGGGTTGGAAAGCTCATGCAAACGTCTTTTAATGACTTAGTTAGAGGATGAAAATGCTCTGCAGTGTTCAGTGTTGATTCAGTTCTGTTGTAAAGATCCTAGTACAGTCAGATCAATAATATTGTTCAATATTGTGTCCCCAACTGAAAAAGCCAGAGGCGACAGAAAATGTCATTTTGAAGCAGTTTTTTCAGAGACATCATACTCAAATTTAGCGAGATGAAGAGAAAATGATTTGCCAATGGGGTAAGAAATAATAATAAAATAAGAAAAATTGTAATTCATGTTTTTTTTTATATATATATATATATATATATATATATATAATGTTTTACTAGTGGGTGCAGGACACTATAGTTCATTTATGTAAGTAAGGATAGCAAAATAAAGTAAACTGTGACATTATCCCCAAAATTCTTCATACAGTGGACTACCAGTAAAATGTATACAAATTTGGGTCCAAAATTATTCAGACACTTTGACTTGACTATGTTTTGTTTAAATGTTTTTCTTTAATTGCTAATGCGAACTTTTACACCACAGACTGAACAAAATGAAGCATTGCTTGGTAATTGGTTGACCAAATTTTATATTATCTAATTGTGTCCTTAAATTTAACAGCTGACAGCTGATTGGTTGACTGTAATCCATTACATACCTTTCTATCAAAGTTATCTGACATTATCAAGATGAATTTGTTCTGACACAGTTTAACTTTCATATTTGAGTTCTTGTCATATTTTATTACCATTTTCTAAACTATAGCAAATAAACTGTGATAATGTGAGAAAATGTTCAAGGTGTCTGAATACATTTTGGTTTGACTGTATATTTTCTTGTTTTAAACATAAACCTCATTATTATTATTATTTTAGATATTATGTAATATGCTACTCAAATAAATGTTCTTGTTTTGAGGGTGTATAGATATTTTGAAATAAAATATTGAGTAAGATATCTTTTTCTTACTTATTAATAAGTAAGATAAAGATTTTTCTCAGTGAGATTCTAGAAAAAAAACGAGGCTTCTTTCAGTCATCGTCATTCTCTTTGCATGGATATGATAATGTTATTTGAGGGAGTGTAATGTTATTTAGCTGAATAGACATATCAAATGTCTTTTCGCTTTGAGAATCTTTGTATGTGACCATCAAAGCTCGGTCTTGTCCATTGTTACGCCCAGGGTACATTATATGTTTGTTTCAAACATGCTGACATCATAAGATTTTGTTGTGTGCATATGACAATGTATGTGTTCCACCAGTTCTTCAGAAGCATCCTAGGGATGTGTGCTTGTGTCTCATGAAACTTGGCAGAATTGCTTCAAGGTGAGTTCTTTTGATCCTTTACAGTCTTTTACTATCACATGTCCTCATCATATTTTCCTCTCTCAGTCACAGCTGAATAAACGTTCTCCCTCAGGTATGGCATTGAGCCGCCTGCGCTGGTCAAGCTTGAGAGAGAGATTGAGAAAGAGGAAGATGAGTCTCTGTCACCATCCATGTTATTTGCCTCACCTCTGCCATCTCCCTCCACCCCACCTGTTTTTTTCCCTCCTGATCCAGAGCCTTCTGCAGTCTCAACCCCCTCATCCATCTCTCCTTCATCCCCTCCTCTGGCCCCTACCCCTCCCCCAGAGTCCACGACCATCTTCTCTGAATCAAACACCCAGTCAGAACCTCAGCAAACTTCACCAACTACACCATCACCCATCAGAACACCCGTCAAATCAATGCCACCCTCTCTGAAAAACGGCCTTGCTAAGACTAATGGGAAAAAGAGCAGCGGTAACCTTCTGGATGAGATTGTGAGTACTTTCATATGCTGTTTCCCAATTCTTGGCGTAATGGTGTGTGACTTCATGTTCATCATCAAAAGCATGTTTTCTTTGTTGCTTTGTTTCAGGTGAGGGAGATATCAGAGGATCCACCATGCAAATGTCCAGTCAAATTCTGCATTGAGAAGCAGCCAAAAGGCCATTATCGTGTCGGAGACAAAGTTCTCTATGTCAGGGTATGTACTACACTTTCCACAAAGACTGCCTTTTTAAAAATGTTATTCGATATTTATTATTACAGTTCCGATTGATTTCTGTGAAAGGATATGAAAACTCATGCCTCATTGTTTGTTATAAGCATTGACATGTCAACAAGCTCTGTTGTGCTTTTACTGTTTCTTTAGAAGCACAAATATTAGTTTTGAACCTGAGAGAACACAGTACTCTGTCAAGGCAAAGCCTCATGGGAGCTGGTGTTGCCTGGCAACATGAAGAAAAGGTTCACACCTTTGAATAGGGAAAAAGGAGGTTCAGACTAACAAATGTCTAGGATCAGGGCTGGAAAGTTGGTTCACATATACCAAAAAAGAACACAAATACTGCACAAGAAGCAATTATAAAATGCTCAGTCAAACTGAAAACACACAGAATTTAGATTATTGTAAAACTCAAAATGCCTAAAAGGCTATGTATGCTATTTTTTGAGTGTTTAAAAGAGACAATGCATCTAAACCCTACAGGGAATAGTTAAATTCTTAACAAAATTGTCACTTTGTCTCATTTGGGACCTGTACAAACGAATACACTTACTTTATGTAACACACACTAACTGTGTTCACTGTCACATTAATAGCCATCAATACATCAAGCTGTTTGTGAATGTTGATGAGAGCTTCCCTTGCTTTTGTCATTTTGACATTTATCCATCAATACAAAGTTCTGTCGTGATGAAAATCTAGATGGCTCAAGCTGATAGGTCCTTAAAGCTGCAGTCCATAAGTTTTGCCTCTTTGTCGCCATCTCTGTTTGAAACCTGCAATTGCAGTTATTTTGCGGAATTATTATCTTAACGTGGGTTGTGCATCGGCACGGCTCCTCAGCGGGTTTGAATCTAATGTTTTGAGGAGTTTGTGTGGCTGTCATTCATTCACTGCACCGGTGTGGATACTGTACTTTGGAATCACAGATTCAATGTCTTGGAAGTATAACCAAAATAAGAATTTTCACCAGAAAATGTCATCTGACCAAGTAAGTAACGTGTCTGCCACTTTTGTTCTGACTAACTGAAGGAAAAAAGCATTACAATGAATCGCGCTACCAATGGTGATTGAATCTAAAAATCGCTTAGCTCTTATCACATCAAACCGTGCAAATTATTATTATTGTTATACTTTGTTCTCAAATTGTTCATTTTCAAATTGTTAACAACATCAGCATTGCGTGACTACGTGTATTTAGTGTATTAGCGTTACCTGTAGATTTCAATTTCTGTACAGTCTAATCTTTTGCTTTTGACTACAGGTGAATTCTTTATGTATACAGACGTGACATAATGACACAAAAACAAACAGCGCCATGCTCGAATTTCCCGCAGAAAGCTACCAGTACCACTCAAATTATAACACATTATTACCCTTGTGAATCGGCCAAGGTAAGGAGATAGTTTTGAACACTGGCTGGTTATATACTTCCTCAAAAATTTATTTTGGATAATTTTTAACCAAAAAAAGTTACAGACTGCAGCTTTGACTCAATCTGCTTGCAATCACATCATTCTTTATAGGGCACACCTGATTTGTTCCTGCTGTATCAGTAGCCAATGAGCTTGCTGCTCAACCTTCAAATACTTGGTCAGCATTTGCTGTAGCAGTTGCAGCACCCTTTCATAAACCCTCCACCTTCCCCAGCTCCACCTGTATCTGCTACAGGTAATTCATGTATGCTATATTATACAGCATTAGCATGTCTTGTTCACAGCAGCGTATCGGTGAATGTATTAACAGTAGCAAGTCCCATACTTGCTCTACAGAAGCAGCAGCAACAGCAGTGTTGCAGATCTATTCCGCCAAGACCAAACATATTAACATTGTCATATCCATCACCATGCCAAACACTCAGAGAGTTGTCATGACAGAACTTACTTTCTACCTAGAAACACAAACCAAACATTGAAATCTACTTTTATAGATCAAAAACAATAGTCAAAAAAATAGTCAAAAACATGTGTATATTCTCTCAACTGGAGGGGAGAATTTAAATAAATCTTTTTTTTGTTGTTCTCTTTTTCTCTGAGAATACTATTCAATAACCAATGACTGAAACTCATTTGAAGCAACAAGAGACAAGCTAGAAAGCATCTTAGTTAAACTAGATCTGCCATAAAAGTAAAACTCATCTATATGTTGATTACTGATCAAGTGATTAGTATTCTGATTGTATTCAGAGACTTACAGCCTTTGCTTCTGTTGGCTCCACCACTCCAATTTGTGATTTTTCAATCAGACAAATCCTTCAGGGCAACAGTATGTGTGGCAGAGGAAGAAAAGCATCAGCTTTCTGTCCGAGATCCAATTAGAGAGAGAGAGGCTTACTGTAGCACTTAAAGAGAAAGAGATGGGGAGCTTTTGATATCATTTCTCACCCTTCTTTTCAGTGGAAGGGAGTGGAACATTTTTTTTTTTACTTTTGTTGTGACATCCTGGGCTAAAATGAAAGAGAAGGAAGATCCATTAGATCTTCACAATGGCTGAGCTGTGTAGCAGAAGGGGTGAAGAATCAGTGAATCATTAAGAAATACGATTCATGCCATGTCTGTCATTAACAGTGATGTTAATGGGTTCATGAATACTTCTCTCTTTAGATCTTACTGGAAAGCATAATGCCATTTTAACACAGACCGTTGAAAGCTGTTTACCTTTATCTGACAAAACTCTTCTTTCACGGACACCCCATTTAAATGAACATGGCACAAGCTATACAACCTTTTAGCACTTTTTGTACATTTTTGCTATACATGTTCCACTAAGTTTATCTTGCTTCTTGATCTGTTCAGTAATTAAGACATATTCATTATTCATTCTTTTTACACAAAAGACAGATTAAGGGTCAGATATGGACCTCATCCAGGTGCGTCGAGGACGGAGGCAGAGAGCTAAACAGACCAGGCCCAGGTCTTGTTTTTGTCTCTACAGTAGCTTGATGTGTTTTAAAGAGCTTTTCCTGTGTGTAGCTACACATTACAGCTAATCTGTGTTACTACTGTTTGCCATCTCAGCTGTTTCTTCTACCATATATACTACACTTCACTAATATAAAGGTGTGTAATAGAGGGTATGCATCAAGGTAATTTTCCCGCCAGAACACACCCCTCAGCCAGACTGAGTAGCAGAAGAGCTGCTGCGTGACTGGAGTTAATAGGGAAAAAAGTAAAGCAAACGATTATTAGTTTAAACTAAAGGCTGGGCCCGATATAGTGTTCCCTTTCGAACAGTCAGTTGTGCTGCGTCTTTAAGACACAATGGGAAATAATCTATTTCTCGATTTACTGAAGCATTTTTTGCCTCAATGCCCACGAAGCAGGGCACAAAGCCCGCGAAGGTGAGCACAAAGCCCACCAAAATGGGCGTGGCATCTGCCTTAAAGGGTACGCTGTAATGCCCTAAAACGTCAGATTAATCTCCTTCAGCGACGATCTCGGTCCTTGCTGATAAACTCTCGAAGCTACACCACCTTTCGCCGAGAAAAGACGAGCCTGCAGCGGAATCACGAGCTAGCAAAGCCGGGACATCCTGCAACAAGTCAGCGGCCTGTTTCAGCGCGGTGAAACACTACGGTGTATCCTTGTTTTTACAATAAGCGACTTACATAATGTCGTGCAATATATGTGTAACATGCAGCACTCACATGCAGATGTGTGCATGATCTGTCTGGGTAAAGCCCATGCAGACAATGCTCTCTCTCGGCTGCTCTCACTGCGAGGGTATGCCCATCTCCTCTCTCTGTTCGCGGATAGCGCTCTTTTTCCCGCCCCTCGCGCTCTCCCGTTCCCTTTCCAGTCCGAACCATGCCGGAAAAAACGGCGGAGCCAGAGGGCTGAGTACACAGAGGCTAACGAGCTCACGTCGCTCAGTGCCCGCGTGCCTCGTATTCGCCTCAGAGAGACACTTCCCCAGTGACGCTCTCTCGATCTGACCTGCTCCCTCCGCTCGAAGCCGAGGGCCTGGTTTCATTCGGCGGCAATGATGACGGGCATCTACACGATGACTCCATGACCCTCGCCACGTCAGATCGACGACCCCACCCCCTCGACATCACAGCAGTGCAGCGACTCAAAAGCTGGTGTGGACACCGAGTTTCTCCGTGTCCTCACAAAGGCCGGGACTGGGCCTCCCCGGAAAAGCCTGCACACAGCCGCCTCTGCGAATGGTATCTGCCGGAGCACCAGCAGGCCCCTCGGCAGAAAGCCGCACTGTTCTTTCCGAGTTAGCGAAGTCATGGCGTGCCCTCTACTCTGCTCGTCTCCGCCCATCCATCTCGCACGCGCTCTCCACTATTGACGGCGCAGCCGAAAAGGGCTGCGAGAAGCTTCCTCCGCTCGAAGAAACGGTGGCCGCGCACCTCTGTCTGCCCTCCGCGATAGGCTGGAAGCCTAAAATTGCCCATCCATCCAGGGCCTGTCATACAACGTCAGCCCTGGCAAATAGGGCATATGCTTCTGCTGGCCAAGCAGGCGCCGCTCTCCACACGATGGCGTTCCTGCAAGTGTTTCAGTCCAAGCTCCTCCACGCTATGGACGAGTCTGGGCCAGATCAAGAGATTTTTCATGACCTTCGAAGCGCCACAGACATGGCCCTTTGCGCCACAAAAGCCACCGCACAGGCCATAGGCAGATCCATGGCCAGCCTCGTTGTGCTCGAACGCCATCTTTGGCTGAACCTCACAGAGATCAAGGAGGCCGATAAAACTGCCCTCCTCGACCCTCCGATAGCTCCAAATGGCCTATTTGGCCCAGCGGATTTGCAGACCGCTTCACCACAGCTCAGAAAGCGTCCCAGGCAATGCAACACTTTCTTCCGCAACGAGCTAGCTCTGCTGCCTCGGCGCTCCCGAGAGCCCGCCCGTGCCGCACCGCCCACCCCAGGATCAGCGTCAATGTCAGTTGAAATGCTTTCCGCGTAAGCGTCAGGGTCCCCGGCCTAAAGTAACGCTGGAACCTGATAACAGGAAGCAATCCTGACAGGCTGGTCAGGAAGAGAGGAGGGTTGAGTCCCGCCCAGGCTGGTCCGCCCTCCAAAAGACTCAGAATTCTCTCCCCACGGCCCGTTTTAGTTCCGGCCAGGGAGAAAAATGTTATTTTGAATGTTGTGAATGTAAACTGCGAGCCAGCACGTAACCTTGGCAATGCGCGTGCGTCCTATGAAACCGTCTATATGCGGATGGGCCTATGTATTGAAGCGTGCATGTGGACACTTGTCAAGAATGGAAAACAAAAGTTTTATTCAAATTCTGAATATATTATAGGCCTATTAAAATAGTGCTCCCTTTATAATCACTAAAAACTGTCAATTTAATGAACACGAACTCAAAAAGTGGCATTATAATAATCAGTGAAGCTGATACACAATGAATCTCTCTTTTTTCACATAATGTCTACGCTTAGAGAGCAGAACTCAGCACTGGACAACATCTCGAGCAGTGAGTCGATTCTAATGCTGTGTTCCAGGCAGGTTTTTGAGCCCGTAAGTTACAACTTCAAACCACGACTCACGACTTTGTATTGCTTTTCCCTCAAAAAGCAATCAGTAGCAGAAGCAGCAGCAGGTGACTGTGTAATTTAGTGAGAAAATTACACACTATTAAGTGCGTCTCCCTTATTCCGGAAGGGGGCACAGAGATGTCCACGGGGTCCGTGGCCAAGCCTTCCCCGACCCTAACCCCACCCCCCAGTGGGGCGTAACCGCAGTCACTCCAGCTGACGTCACATACTAGCTATTTGAACTCCATCCTATCTAGGCTGCGTTCCACTTAACTTTTAGACACGCACTTGTGAACTTCCCTAAGCACTTCCCCTCGGGGGAATCCCCGCCACCATTTTGAAGTGCGTTCCACTTCGTGAAGTGGATGAGGGAAGTTTATATGGACAGACCCTCGCTCCCTCGAGTTCGAGTCTACTTCAGATGTACACTTCAGGCAGCTTCATATACCAAAATGCAACACGAATGTGACGTCACCGCATATCGCGTTTAATTTACCCCACCACAAACAACTCTATGGTATTTTAATTATTTTTAAAAACATTTAAAACAACCCAAACACACCTATATACATATAGAATGCTGCATTAAACAATTTCATAAAGGAAAAATAATAATAATAAATCAACTCCATAGTGGATTCCAAGTGATAAAGGGCTTAGGACGTTCCAGTTCAGTCCATTGCAAAGGTTCCGCCAGTAGTGGGCACTCATACAACGCAAGCAATGACGCACATCCGAGTGAACGAGACGGAGGGAAGTTAGCAAGTGAAGGGCATAATAAAAACCAACTGGAAGGATAAAAACGAGCACTAGAGGATGTGTACTCATTCAGGTCCTGTTCAAAAAAGGATATAAAAGCTACAATCTGCCATCTATTGGTCAGTGTGTTAACAGCACGGTCGCTCTCATCTCTTTCCCATTAATTTTTCAGTGGTGGAAGACGAGCGAAAAGGGCTAAAATCAATTTCGCTGCCGTTATATATAATAGCGAATGAGATGAGAGGCTAAAGGAGTGTTGTAAATGGTAATATAAAACGAGGTTGGAGTTTGAACACACAGGCTTTTCAGAACGAACTATAGCATGTAAATAATTTGTAATGGAACATACAGTTCTCCCACTCCATTCGATTATTAAGTCATGAATGAATGCTTAACATGTAGGGCCTACTTTCATTCTGCACTGTGGACTGGTCAGAAGCGCTAAAGGTTGTTTGACTGACGCGGGGTTTTCTTAAACAGAGACTCCCCCTCCCTGGCGGCTTTTTGTGTATTTGTTCAGTCTCGCTCGCCCTCACCTCTTCTGTCAGCCCTGACATTTTAATCTGCTCGGAAACAGCTGAGACTGATCAAACCGCATGGTAATTAGAATTACCCTGCTTGGCAAACGCGCGCGCGCGCGCGTGAATAGGCTATATCCCTCTATTAGGATGCATCAAGCTGAAAGGGTTCGGAGGGGTGGGAGGTGCAAAACATATAAATCTGGTTGTATTACCAGCAGCTTAACAGGTTTGTAATGAGAGGGTCAAGACTGATAAGGTGGAGGGGAGGAGGAAATAGATGACTGTCGGTGCCTCAGGGGACAGAGGCACATTTCTCAGGAGACGTGACCCTTTCTAGTTTCAATGCATTTATATTTCGTGTGTCTTCTTCATGCTCGGGAGCGGTTGCCGTGGCAGCGGGTGAGCTTCACGCCACGCGCCGTATGTGTTTGTCTGAAAAGCCCGTGTGTGTGTGTGGATTTGTCCTGCGCTGGTGCTCAGCTGGTGCCGTGAGGTGGTGTTTCATTAGGCTTAATGAGATTTTAGCAGCACAGTCTCTCTTATTCTCACTCACTCACTCACACACATACACACACTCGCCGCCTTTGCTTTCGGATCTGTTGCATATTAGATGTAGACTTTGAATATTTTATGAAGGAGGAGGGGGTATTAGGGATATCATTTATATATATATATATATATATATATATATATATATAATCACATTTATTGCCTTTTATGTGTAGATGTATTTTTTTTTGTCCCATTTTCAATCTTAAACTACAAACATTCATCACAACAATTATAATTAAAATAATAAATAAAAAATATATATAATTATAATTAAAAAACAATTAATCAAAATATGAATTATTACATAATTTTATTTGTTTTGTGGAAATTATTTAAATTCAAATAATAGGCTTTAAAAAAAGCATTACTGTCTCACAGCTGTGGCATCATTGTCACCACATTGAACATCTTGCCCCTAGAAGTTATAGCGTAATTATTTGCCAACAACAGTATTGTTGAGTAACATGTTTCATATGTAATATGAGATGTGATGTGTCAAGAAACCAATAAAAAGATATATAAGTTGTGAGCATTATATTTTTATTGTCATTGGCAATCATTTTTTAAGATAGAAATGCTAGCATTAAACAGAAAGTCAATAGTCATAATTTCCATGTTAGGAATGCTAAACAACATTTTTGAGATGTGTTGGAAATAACAGTGGTGAGCATTTTTATACTTTCAGAAAAAGACGTTATCTACTCTATAAGACATTGTTAGATGAGAATTTATGTACAGGGCTAAAAGTGCCAATAGTTGAAGAAACACCTGCCTTTTACATCTGTCAAAGTATTTTGTTGAACAAATATTTCATCAAGAATATCTTGTGCATTCTCTCTCTCATGCTTTCTCACTTTTACAGATGTTGAATGATAAACATGCCATGGTGCGTGTTGGTGGTGGATGGGAGACCTTTGGTACTTACTTGTTAAAGCATGACCCGTGCAGGATGACCATGATCGCCCGGCCTGGAACCAAAACCTGCAAGACTAACAGCAGGTCCCCAGTCAAGAGAGAGCTGTCCCGGGACAGTTATATGGTCGTGGGAACTCACTCCCGCTTTAAGAAATGATGTGACTCAGTAACTGCTACCTCTGTTAAATCAACAGCAGGCTGACTTTGTTTTTCTAGGAGGGAAGCAGCCCAGGTGGCTTGATCTTTTAATTTTGTAATTCATCTTTCTTTAGGACAGTGATCCTGAACCTTTTGGGTCATCACATGTATGTTCTGATAGGATCGCAGAGAGCTTGAAATATATTCAGCCCAAGGTATGCTAATGTTGCTCATTGATGAATCTACAGTTAATGATTATATGAATGAATTTCAGAGTTTTTAGAACATTCTGTTTACTTTTATATATGATACACAATTTTGGTGCTGTGCTGGGTCACCATTTGATGTCAGATGTAAAATCTGTCCTGACGCAAAGGAATATTGACCCATGTGGTCTTATATAGAGTATATATCAAATAAATATCTGTTATTTTTGTTCACAGATATTAAGAATTTTTAAGACTTTTTTTTCTCGTGTTAAAAGCATAAAGGGCGGGATCTCTAATATTAAATCATTTACTGGGAAGCCAATATTGATTAACTTTATTTTTTATTTTATTGTAACTTTTAATTTTTGGAGATATGCTATATTCTGAAGTTTGAGTTTACAAAGACAGTCAGTCTTTTGAATGAGGGTTTAAAATGAACTTGTTCCACAAAGATCCTCTAGGTGGTGTCCTATATCAAGTGATGAGCTGTATTTATAGAATTACTACAACATTACCTTTTTGTGTAGAAATTTGTCTAGAGGACTGTGAACATATAACAATGCAGTATAGAAAGTATGGTAATACTTTACAATAACACCCCATTAATTAACGTTAGTTAACACTTACTAACATTAACTAATGAGCAATACATTTGTTACAGTATTTATAAATCACAAATGGAGCCTTATTTTAAAGTGTTGAGGAAAGTATATTAAACCTGCCCCATATGCTAAGGATTTTTTTTTTTTTATTATTAATTTTACATTCTTATATGTACTCATATAGCAAGTCAAACTGAAGCCCGGGGGACTATCACATAAAAAAATATTTTAATTAAAAAATAATGAAATATAAATGAAAGGTAACTCATGATGAAATGCTACCAACATTTTATTTCATAAAATAAAAGTCATTAAAAAAAAAACTGACAATCTAAATACAATGAAATTAATCAATATGACGGCATGCGACAGTGACACCTGTTTTCTCCTCATGAAATGAACCAGTAAAAACAGTTCATACCCAAAAATAATTAAAAAAGTGGTGCTACTTCAGCTGCCAAAGAAAATGGCTCTCATCTCCCCAAAAGTGACAAAACACCTGAAGCTGCTTTTATTCGAGAAGCAATTTCTTTTGTACACATTGTTCTTGTGCTCTGTTTTTAACCCTCTCCAAAACATTCACATTTTCAACTTTTCTAAGTGCCATTTATTACTTCTTTTCCACTATGTTTTCAGTCAATACATGATCTGCAGTTCATCAGAAAGGTCACACTCAATACAACACTTTCCCATCTGCCTTTTAGTTTTGTTCATTTTATGTCTATGACAAATGTTTAAGCCAATCAGCTGTATTCCATAAAAGCACAACTATAAAAATTACTGGACTTCCCAGTTTCCCCACATTTCCCAAAATATGCACTCAGAATACTTCCACAGTATTTGTCGTCCTTAAAGGTTTTACGTTAACTATTGCATTTACCCATCCCCACCGTGAATATCAACATCAGTATATTGTGCTCAAGAATTGATCTGGATTATGTGGAGGTCTATGAGACTATGAATGTACATTTTGGCAAAGACATGTGAGGCATTGTTAAATGATTTATGGTAACTGTGCTTTTCACAGTAGCATCCTCAATAAATAATATCCATTGGTGAGAGAAGAATCAATATGAATTATTCATGATAATGTGGAGACACACTCACTGTTAAAAAAGACATTACTAGATTATTACTAGATTAAAGCCTCCAGGCATGTTGGAGTTGTTTAAAATATTGTTTGGTTGGAGTTGGTCGTACAAACATTACATGATGTAAACATTATATCTTGTTGCGTCACGTTTTATGTATTGTAGCAAACTAAACACCCCGCTCCTGCAATCCATCGTCTTGATTTAAATTCTGTACATTATGCTTTCTGTATTTAGACCTCATATCACTTTTTGTGACTAAACGTAACACTGAATTCCCTTAGAAATACTCAACTTGCATGTACATCCGTAGCTTTAATTGTATCTTAACTATTCAACATTCAGTCATGGTGGGAAGGTGCTGAGCTCTCATATAACTCTGATCCTAAGCATGTTGTGCTCATAACAGCAATAAGGCTTCATACAGAAATAACCCCCACAAACATAATTAGGTTCACATGCCATTTAGTAATAAATTTGGTCAGATTCCTCAAAACAGCTACCACAAACCAAACCAGGTCACCGATCGGTACAATCATAACAAAGAGTGAAAAGTCTCCATTTGTATCCTAAGCATCATTTCATACAAATGCAGACAAAATCTAGACAAAATGAAGTATTTTTTACACGTACAGACTCTTTGAGGCCTTAGGAAATGTGCTTCTCAAAGCTTGAATGACAGAAATACTTTTATCGCTCCTTTCTGTGGCTCCCCACTTCACTCTGGGCTTAAACTCCTCCACACCACCAGTCAGCTATAATAAAACCTGTGGATTTATTTGTTCTCTTGATGTCTTTGAAAAGATTTCTTTGCAGTTTTGGAATTTTGAAAAGAGAGCACCATTTTATTATGAATCCTCTTGGAGAGAAGACAGTCGCCTCCAGCTCGCTTCTCTGTCATGAAGCATTTTCATTGGGGCTTTTGTGTGTGTGTGTGTGTGTGTGTGTGTGTCACAAAGGACAAGAGTGAGACATGTGAGAGGAAGATGCTCGGTGGTCTGTGCATGTGTCTCCATCTTGACTCTCGGCAGTGTCCAGACCATTTACAGATTTGAACCTTTTAATCAAATGGACGGTGTACACAAGTTGTATTGACAACGGTGATCAACAAGAGCCCGAAAGCCCTTTGAGTCATATGAAAATGGATAGAGGGATCCAGTCAATATACTGCATGATGATGAATAGGCCAGATGCTTTGTCCTTACGTAGACGTTGTATACATTGTGAAAACGTTGCTGCAATGTTGCTCCAGAAGTCTGCTCACACAGTCCCATTTTCGTGCCTGGACTTGTGGACTGTGGTGCGGGCCAAGGGGCTGCTTAAAGAAGGGGCCAGCGTACATAAGAAACCAGCCAGCAGGGTGAGACCCAGTCCGCCCCAGGCACAGAACATGGACCAGCCGTACCCATGACTGATGTCCTCTGGAAGGCCGTAAAGGTAACGTGGGTAACGGGACAGCTCAAAGTTAATGCCCGCCACACACGTACAAAGGGAGATAATACAGCAGGTTCCTGTCAGAGAGGAAATTACTCAAGATGTATCATCAAACATTTATGAATCACACTTTCCCTTTAGATCACAAATATAAGAAGCAAAGAGTTCATGCTTTTGATCTATTTTCAAAGCACCTTGATGTATTTATTTACATAATGTTGTATGAGAAACCAGCCACTAGATGGCGACAAAATTGAGCAGTCAAGTTACATTCCGTCACTTTCTTTCTCTCTCGCACGCGCACAAACACACTCTCTGTCTCTTACCGCCCATTAGGAAGAGTAGTCCAGCTACATACTGCATGAGATCATGTTGTTGACAGCATCCAAGAACCCCGATGATCCAGCCAAAAAGGATGATAGAGACAGCCATGCCCACAAAACCTGCTGTCATCCTCCGCAGATCTGCAGCACAAAACACAAACATCAAGCCCCTTTTGTTGCTTTTCAGGGCTTGTAAGCATGGCTTATATTGTAAGTGACTTAGATTGCATGCTAAATATTTACGTTTTGCACAATGCTTTTCTTTTATTCATCAAGGACAAGGATATATATATATATATATATATATATATATATATATATATATATATATATATATATAAATGCACATTGTGCATTTCATATTATTATACCATATCGTGAACAAACAATTTGCCTATTCACTCATTTAAAAATAGCATTTCTTATTAATATCACAGTTGAAAACAGTTAAAAAAAAAAAAAAACATTATTAATGTTTTTACTGTCACTTTAATGGATCCTTGCTGAATAAAAGTTTTTGTTTTTCAAGATTTACGCATTTCAATTAATAGTTAAATTCCATTAAATTGAATAATCCTTACAATACATATTATTATTATGAATGAGTAAAAAAAAAAAAGCTTAATAAAACATTTTGTATGAATCTTGAAAATTCATAATATGTATAATATGTAAGTATTATTCAATTCAATTTTACTATTAATTGAAATTTGTAAATCTTGAAAAAATGCTTAACTTTTTTAAGTGTAGAGGTAAATCATTAAATCTAAATAAGAGGAGGGAAATATTCATATCAGTGAGTATTCTGTATTTGTCAGAACAGGCTGGCAGGCAGTATAAAATGTTTGACATTTTTGGTGAAATAATGAATCTTCTTTAGTGTACATAAGATCTCTTATCCGGTGACTGAACGTGTGCTTTCATTTAAACAATATAAGATGTCTAGCCAAAGTATCATCCGTATACATTCATTCTCCAAACATTGGATTCTCCATTAATCCTCTATAGAGTCACAGGAAAAAGTATCATAATATTGCTACAACTAGGGATTGGAGAAGGATCAGTTACAATCTCTTTATAAGTAAAAAGTGTGTGTACACAGTTTCATAAATATTGGCTTTAAACATGCACATCATAGACACAATTGTGTATGCATTAATGAACTGATAAACCCCAAAGGCATGAATTTTGTAAATCTGACACAAGTAAAAAAAGCATCTGTCAGACTCACGCAGGGCATGCCACTCATCTTGTCGGATGGTCTTGGTGATATTGATGGGAAGGTTTCGAGGCAGGATTGAAGAGGTGTAATGATACTTTACAGGGGTGCATCTCTGTATCAACCCTATTTAAAACAAAACAGTGAATCAAGAATTGCACAAAAGTATACTATTTTATGACATGTGAAGGAAAGGCAAGTCAGTCCGTGGCTTTAATCTCCTGAGGAACAGCAGGTCTGTTGTGATCATAAAATATAACAAAGTGGCCCATGCTTGTATTCACTTTAATTAAAGCATTTCCTGGGGAGCAATTAGGCACACAAGATCAAATGCACAGAGTCATACATGTCTTTAAAAAATGATTTTATTTTCATGTAAAATAGAGAACCAGGCTTTAAAAATCAAACCTACTTCATTCAGTTGTAGACATTTAATACTATAAACCCCTCAGTATTTAAGAACTGCAATAACGATCACTAATGTCTGTGAAATATATCCTATGACAGCAAAGCTGCTATTTTTAAAGGGAAATGTTTATGAAATTGCAAAAAAAGCATGCATAAAAACAAAACAAACCAAACTAGCAGCAGTAAAAAGTGGGGATAGTCGTTCCTAAACAGTAGCATGCTTGTATACCATTACATATATTAGTTTTATTTTTAAAAATTGTGAGATAGAGAAACATTTGGTTGGCACTGTAAGGTTTTGCGTCATCTAGAATGATGTAAGTGTGTTGTGTGTTGACAAGTTGTGTATAGTGCTGATTGCCTTCCTCCCTGATAAGAATCTTATGAATCCTGAACAGGCGTGTGTGAACCTTAGAATAATTAACATGCGATTTATGAAGCAGAAACAGTCATTTTCATTCATAAGGTTTCTTTCTTCTGGACATTAATCTGCTAGAAATTCCAATCTTTATCAGAGAAACCTCAGAGAAATGTTGAGACTCACAGTTTGCTGTTTTATACCAATACATTTCAGTCCCTCCAGGCTATGCAGTGTTTTTTAATGTACAGTTTGTGTTCTTTTCACCCACATCAGCACTATTTTTTAGCCTTCCTCCAGCTGATGATTTGGTCTGGGATTGATTTGCATAAATCAGAGCAGACATTCATGTTCTATTCATAAGTGTTGCAACGTGCGTGGTATGGTTTGACACTCTTCCAGTTGTTAGACTGTGATGGTATTGCAAGATATGGGGCCACATTTATAAAATCTTGCTTAGAAATTATCCTACATTTGATCTTATGATCATTTCTCAAATGTTTGTATATGTGTGATTCAGAAGATGAACGTACGCACAAAAAAACCTGCGTACGCCTCTCATCCAGATGTGAAATTGATCAATCTCAAATGATCTTGAAATTATGCGCAGCTGAATGTTTCAGATCTCCACCCTGTAATGTCATTAGCATATAAAAGAGCACCAGTCAACATCCAAATCCTTTACCTGAGAATGGCGTAGATTTCCAAACATCTAAAGTTGTTCAACCTTAATGTTATAAAGCGACAAGAATACTTTTTGTGCTGTTCACATAGTAAACACAGTGCAGCGCTTCCAGGTTCCACAGCACGTCAGAACACCAGCTCATCATTGGTCGACACTGTTCACGTAAGGTGCTTTTCCACTGCATGGTACAGCTTGGTACGGCTCACTTTTAGGGGGTTTTCCACTGTGTACAGTACCTAGTACATGGTACTTTTTTTAGTACCACCTCAGTTGAGGTTCCAACCGAGCCGTTCCGATACTAAAATGGGACGTGTGAACACTGCAGATCACTGATTGGTCAGAGAGAATTGTCACTACCAGCGTCATTGGATTCGCAGTGTTGGGCAGTAGCGAGCTACAAGTAGCGACGCTACTAGCTTAACTACATTTTTCAGTAGCTTGTCAGTAGCTCAGTTACTTTTAAAACAGTGTAGCTTTTCCAGTACCTAACTACTTTATCCAGCAAGTAGTAGTGTAGCGCGACCAAAAGCTACATTCTGTTTTGAGTTTTGACGAGAAGGAGCCTGTAATGAGCGAAATCCTGCTCCGGCATTATTTTGTTTCATATTTATGTTTAAACATTATAATGTTATTTTTAAATTTCATCGCTATATTGATTATGAAAAGTGCAAAGATGCGTAATATATGTCAAAGACATCGGGTAAGAAATAATTTTGACCACTTCATTAAGATTTGTTTTGTAGAAAGCCTTTCTTTAAAGTGAATTTCGTTTTGCATAAATTGTATCTTAATTTTAATCAATGTTTCATCAGCCAATTGCCTGGATTTAATCAATAAGAAGTAAATAGACTATAGCAGACAATAATCGTGACATGGAGGCGCCAGAGCGATCACTTGCTTTGCACATGAACTGGAGCGCATCTCATAAATAAACCAAAACTCAGCAGGCTACTTGCTTTACAGACATGAGAAATATGTGTATAGAAAGCTTGAAATGTCTACTTTTAAACAAAACAATTCTAAACGAAAATAAATAGTCAAGCAATGCGCACTGTTCACGCGAGCAGCTCATGACTACTCAGAGCGTTTCTGTTCAAAATTCTGCGTGCTCCATCACTGCATGTGCTGTGAGTTTAACCTGACTCCTGAGTATTTAATTTAAGTTGCATACATTTTGTTCTTGCACTGATGTTAAATGTGTAGCCATTTTGCACTTTGACAGTCAGTTTGAGATATAGGCTATATTTGAGTGTTGTGTGTATTGGAGAGTTTACAAATCAAATGATTCTGACAGTTTTTGCCATTGAAATGACTGGGAAAAAAGTGTCCCAATCAACCTGAAATCACCCTATACTCTTTGAAATCATAATTACATTGCATTATATTGCTTGAAACCCCAAATATTATAACATTCTTCATTAACAATTATTCAGTTATTTGTAAGAATGTCATTGTAAAAAAAAAAAAAATTGTTTTAATGTAGCTAGCTAATTTTTGATAGTACCTTACTACTACTACTTTTTCAAAAGGGTGGCTTGAATGTAACTTAACTACTTTAACTTACAAGTAGCTTGTAAAGCTACAGTTTCAGAGTAGCTTGCCCAACACTGGATTTGCGACACGAGACACCAAACCCTATAGATTTAAATAGTCAGCAACAGCCACCGCAGAATAATTTTTTCACATGACTTTTTTAAACGACTTGCTTTAAATGACCGTCGCATGCAACTTGAAACAAGAAACGGCTGTATCGTGTGTCGAGGTGGGGCGCAACTATATCGATCAGTCTATAATCCCACACACTTTAAAGTGGTACTAAACTGCAGAGGAAAAGCAAACAGAGCCAAAGGGAGCCGAGCTGTGCCGTGCCGAGTCATACCACGCAGTGGAAAAGCAACAATTGTAAAAACAGTGCAGTGCTTCCGGGTTCTACGTCAGAAAGCCGTCTCAGTATTGCCCACTGATCGGCCAGCTCCTGCGTCAGCATCACACGCATACGTCATTGTACTCACGTGAACAGCACAATTGTGCTCACTTTTTGCGTGCAAAAAGTATTCTCGTCGCTTCATAACATTAATATTTGAACTACTGTAGTGACAAGGACTATTTTAACAATCTTAACTACCTTTCTGGGCCTTGAAAGTGGTAATAACGCTGCAGTCTATCGGGGGTCAGAAAGCTCTCAGATTTCATCAAAAATATCTTAATTTGTGTTCCGAAGATGAACGAAGGTCTTACGGGTTTGGAACGACATGAGGGTGAGTAATTAATGACAGAATTTTTTGGTGAACTAACCATTTAAATTAATATTATAATATTATATTAATATCGTTTTCTAGCTGATAATTTTAAATTGCTCCTCTTATAACGGAAACAAACGTTTAATTGAACAGAATATGAATGTTTTGTAAACAAACTTAAATTCAAATGGTTAAATTATACAGAATTAAAATTAAACAAGTGATTATTTACTAGGTTGTTTAAGTCCAAAATATTTCAGATTTTAGTGGCTGAAATACATAGGCTAAATATGTAAATAAATAAAACATTTAGGATGCTGAAAATAGACGTGAGACCATGTGGTTTTATCTGAGACAATAAGCCAAGACCCAGAGAGTAACAAGACCCAGACTACAAGAAGGCTACATTAGCGTGTTCTAAATAGGTTTCCAGACCAAGACTCTAACCTGAAAAATATGGAGAAACTTCTGTTGGAAGCTAATCTAGGATGATATTAATCACCTCTTTACACTTCACTGAGAGCAGTGATATTCTTCTGAGAGATTTCATGATGCAGACACTGGCTTTCATCAACATCAGTAAACTGAATTACTAAAACACACACAACAAATTGGTTCTCATAGTCCATCGAAATATGATTACATCTTGCTGCATCAAAAAGCATATAGTTTAGATGTTTTTCCACCACAGAAATAACCATATTAAACGCAAATGCTGCACAACTGGTTCAAGGGATTCTCAGATGATTCTCAGTCATCAGAAACATGCTGGGTCAAGGGGTGAGATAGACATATTGTGGATTAGACAAAACAAGAGAAAAAAGGAGAAGTCAAGGACAAAGAAGACGTGCTGCTATTTAATTACAGTCTTTACAGAAATTAGCCTTAAAATAATTCATCAAAGTGTTTTCTAAGGCACAAAAACACATTGAGTTTTATGCTATACAGATCTGTTACGGAATGACAAGTACAGACCTCATGTGTAGCTGAGCAGAAAGCACACTGTGTCATGTTTATCATATCTATGTGTCAAATATATTGTGACAGCTTGTTCTATGTCACAACAGACACATCAAAGACCAGAAGTCTCTCCAAAAGATGCTTTCCACAGTCAACTGTTCATTCACTGCTGATGAAAATGCATATATTCATGTACTCTTATTTGTGTAAACAAGGAAAACATGTCTGTGAAATATGATGAAAACTCTACAAAGAGACTTCAAATTAATTGGTGGGCCAAAGTTACAACAAAAGAAACAAAAATCAATACCCAGCGCAGATCAGATTTTTAGGATACAATTCAAATTTGCATAGCAAATTTAATTTGCTTTTTATATTTATTGCTACTGAGAATTTCTCTCTAAAGAAACATGACATGTGAGATTGTCTTATTCAGTTTTTAAAACATTCTGACATGTTTAAAATATTTCAAATTTGGAGAACACATGGTGTACTAATTAGAATTATCCTGAACTGTTTGAGTTCTCTAAAGATCACTTCCAGGTTGTTTAACAGTGCTCAGACATCTTTTTAACCATTAGGACAAGTAAACATCTATAGTATGTTTTACTGTTTGTATATTTAGAACCAAACATGTTAATTTTGCTCAGGAGAGTATCACTGACAATCAGGAACAATGTTTTGCCTGCTTTATCTGAACACAAAGATTACTGGGTTGACATGGGTTGGCGAATGAACTGGATTATAAATCTGGAAGAAATGTGTTCCTGGGTGTTGGTTCACGTCTAACTGGAGTGGTTTCACAGCATCACTACTTCATCATTCATGACATCTAGAGCCACTTAGGGTGACCTGGGAAAATCAATGAACAAATTATTGATGAAGATATGGTCAAGTGAGCAGCGCTCCTTCTCTTTGCAACCCAGCAATGGCTGCTGTAAAAGCTCACACTTAATATTTAAGGCCTGAACATAACATGGAATGACATCTTTATCAAAGAAGTGGAGGGTGCTGTAAGCCTCTTATGAGATCAGTATTCATATGACAAGGGAAGTAAAACATAATCATTTTGCTTAAGTTTAATCATCTGATAGATATTGTTATGTGATAAACTATATAGTCTAGACATTCTTTAACATAGTATTATCGGTCTTCTACAAAACAAATACTTATGTTCACTAGTACTACATTTATATGCCACTCTTGAACAGTGCATTCCCCCCTGTAAATATTGCTCATTTTGTTTTGTTTCTTAAAAAGCCACAAAACAATAATAGAGGTCTTAATAGAGATGACTGAGTATTTAGATTACATAAGATTTAGAATAAATAGTTCACAACATGCACCTCAGTCCATATTGTCAGAGGATGCTCTGGTGCTGCTTTGGTTTTGTGTACATGATGCAGCATCAGAGCAGCCTTGAACTTTGCTACTGTGATCCCAGAATAGACAAGAGTTGTTCTTTAAATTCTTGAAAATAGAAAATGTGGTTTAGATAGTTTGGCATAATCCCTTTTTTATTTAAATAGTTTTATTATAAAATATTATTCATATTTTAAAAAAATCTTTTTGTCTGTCAAATCAGTGACAAAAAAAATCAGGTTTCAATGTGACGTTTTTTTACACTGGGTTATCAAAGGAATTCTCATTTATATCATCTCAGACTGACATCCTTATTTGTTTATAGTTTTAATTTCATATTTACATTAATCATTTCATATTTTTCTATATTTGTAATTTAAAATGTACAACTGTAATTGCTATATAGAGACATTTATGCTCCGTGTAGCATTAAATAGTAGGTGTAAATGAACCTTTTTCCTGGTATATTTCCTGGCAGCTTCTGTGTCGCCTTTAGAAATGACACAGGTAACGTTAGGCTGAATTCAGCACCTCGGATAGCGACAGGGATCTAATTCATGCCCTCCACATGTCCCCTTTACTGTTGACATCGCTTTAAAACTAAACCTAATAACGTAATTTAATAGCGGAAGTGCCAGTAAACGGAGGCTAATTCCACGTAGTTACGGTGACAAAGGGAAGAACCAGCCTGTCCGAATGGCACTGATAACAGTACGGCAAAATGTTCGTGGGAGATTTACCTCTGAATGAACGTTCACATCCGTTCGTTTCTAAACAAAACGGCCTGGACCGAGGCTCTAGTGGCTGACAATGGCATCTCAAAACAGAAAGCAACTCACCTTTGTAAATGAGATCCTCGGTCTCCAGGTCAAAGCCCTCGCGATGACACTTTCTCCACAGACCGGAGATCGTGGAGTTGAACTGGCGGCTGCAGTGAGACTCCATGGCCGTCGCCGAAGCCGGAGCGTGCCGCTTGACGCGTGCCTCAGTCGCTTTCCTCTCATAGCCCTTTGGAGGCATCTGGAGAGGCAAGTTGTGATTTGAGATGTAAATGTATCCGGGATCGTTCCGCTTGTTTGCGTAGTTCTTACAGCGTTCGCGGTGCCGCCGAGCATCCGTCTCGTACCAATAATCGGTGCAGATGGCCATAGCCAACAAGACCAGAGCGGAAAACGCCAAGAAAAGCCCCGCGCTGGTTAAAATCTTAATGGCGGCCATCTTCTCCACTCGTTGGAGAGCCCAGACAGACGCGCGGTCCTCCCTCGGCAGCCGTTGTGAAAGGCAAAGCAAGAAAACAGACCGAATCTCTAGCAGCTCTCGGACGCAAACATGACCAGGCTCGATTCCAGCTCGATCTATTGTTGCAGAGCGCCCGGACAGATGTGCTGATTTTCCACCATCTATTTTGCTTTTGAGTTAAGGAGAGGGGGAGAGATGGGAAGAGGAGAGGAGAGGCGATGCGAGAACCAGTACTGAGAGTGAGGGGTACTTGGTTTTAGTGCAATGCTCTCTCTTTCCTCTTGGGCCTCAGAGAACTGAGAAGAGACCAATTGGGTGTACCAGGAACATGAGGCATAGTGATAAACATGAGAGGGTCACAGACTCCAGTACAGTCCGCGTCACAGATGTAAACAGCTGTTCACATACTGTATTTCTTCAAGACTATACTGTATCCTTTTAGCTCTCTTGCTCTCCTTGATATTTAAACATGTTTAATTACAAATTGTTGAGGCATTCCATGAAATGGATGCCTTTTCCCTTTTTAAAAAAGTGGCTAAATAAATTATTCCCATATACGTTTTACAGTAGGCTATAAAAAGGGAATATCTATACCCACTTAAACCCATTAGTTGTTAACTGTACAAATGATTAAAAAAATTGCACATATATAAATATCCTTTTTTTGGGATACTGTATTTTAAAGATAACATTGTAAAATCCAAACAAGCTTTACAGATCTTAATTAGAAAGGATTTAAACAATGTTTTTCATGCTTGTTCAATAAACCATCCACAATTATGGCACATGCACCTGTGGAACAGTCCTTAAAGGGTCAGTTCACCCAAAAATGAAAATTGTCATTAATTACTCACCCTCATGTCGTTCCAAACCCATAAGACCTTCGTTCATCTTCAGAACACACATTAAGATATTTTTGAAGGAATCCAAGAGCGTTCTGACCTCCCATAGACTAAAGACATTGTTAAAATAGTCCATGTGACTACAGTGGTTCAACCTTAATGCTATGGAGCAACGAGAATACTTTTTGTGCCGAATGACTTTATTTAACAATTATAACTTAATATCTTAAGAACTAAGCTGATGTTAGCTTTTCATTTTTTATATATTAGTTGATGAGAGACACAATTACCCTTCTCAGAAATAAATATTACCAAACAGGGAAGAGAAAAATCATTGTCATTTGGGTTTGCTGGAATAAATTGAAGTATTAGCACATTGAGAAAGTAAACAAACCTGAACAGAAAATTGCTCAAGGGAAACACTCAGAATGCAGCAGTGTGTCCTGCCCACGTACAGTAGACTTTGTATTGTGAAACATTCCCAGCGGCACTAAATAAAACTCTACAAATCTTAACCCATATTATGAAAACTGAGAAAGTATTTGTGTTATTGTGCTATATTAAAACATTTATTTAGCCTGAAATATTAAACATGACGCACATTTGGCCATAGCGGGTGAAATTTGACTAACTCTTGCATCTGTCCTTTCAAGACTTTATCTTCTAGTTTCTCCCCCACTGCATTCTTGTTATTTCAGCATTATTTTACTTCCCTTTTTTTATTTAACAATTTCTTCTCTTCCATGTCATTCTCCTATGCTGTTCATATAGTAAACACAGTGCAGCGCTTCCAGGTTCGACGTCCGTGTTTGTGTTTACTACGTGAACAGTGTAGGAGATTGACATGGAAGAGAAGAAATTGTTCAATAATGTTTTATTTTTATTTATTTATTTTTTTTGTGCACAAAGAGTATTCTAGTCGCTTCATAACATTAAGGTTGAACCACTGTAGTCACATGGACCATTTTAACAATGTCTTTACTAGTCTATGTGGGGTCAGAAAGCTCTCGGAGCTCATCAAAAATATCTTAATTTGTGTTCTGAAGAACAAAGGTCTTGTGGGTTTGGAACAAAATGAGAGTGAGTAATTATTGACAATTTTCATTTTTGGGTGAACTAACCCTTTAAGACACTAAACAGTTTACAGTCGGTAAACAATTAAGACCATTTAGGATTAACAATTAAGTTAACTTAGGACACCAAATAGACCTTTCTACTGATTCTGAAAAACACCAGAAGAAAGATGCTCAGGGTCCTGCTCAACTGCCATAGTCCTGCTGCAGGTGGCATGAGGACTGCAGATGTGGCATTACAGACACTGCAACGTCCGTAATGTAAGCCGCCTAAGACAGTGCTACGGGGAGCCAGGAAGAACAGCTGACCGTTCTTGCAGTGCCAAACCTTGTGTAACCATGTGTCCTCCCAGATGTGTTCGAGAACTTGCAAGTGTCTTAGTGGAAGAGTGGAGAAACATCTCACAGAAAGAACAGGAAAATCTGCTGCAGTCCATGAGGATGAGATGCACTGTAGAGCTTAAAGCAGCTGCTGGTCACACCACATACTGACTTTTATTGACACCCCCTTTGTTCAGGGACTCATTATTCCATTGTTCATCAAATGTCTGTGAAATTTCTTAATACTAATATATATATACTTTTTCTGTTAATGTCGGTCAAGATTATTCACAACCTGTCTCTTTGCTTAGTGGCGTTTCCACAGGGGTCCGTTCTTGGCCCGATTGTTTTCTTTGTATATGTTACCACTTGGGTCAGTTTTTTGCAAGCATGGAATCTCTTTTCACTTCTATTGAGATGATATGCAAGTGTATCTTCATCTGCAAAAGAACAGTCTTTATTGGACCATATACATGAAATTAAATTATGGTTGTTTTAAATCTGAATGAAGATAAAACTGAAGTTGTGTGGTTTGGAGTCCCAAATATTTTCGCTGATCTAGGCAGTCTGGGCAGCCCTCATTTGTAAGCCAGTAGTGCGAAATCTAGAAGTTCTTTTGACTGTTATTTCAAGTTGGAGATTTATTCTGTGGTTAAGTCCTGTTTTTATCATAATAGCGAAGGTGAAACCATTTTTGTCCACGCATGATCTGGGAAAAATCTTTTGTTATTACAAGGTTAGATTACTGCAACTCACTATATGATGGTATTAATAAATCATTGCTTAACCACTTACAACTGGTGCAAAATGCTGCTGCGAGACTTTTTTTTGTTTATAAATCGTTGCATAGTATGTCTCCGTTGTTGGTGGAATTGATTGAGAAATATGAGCCAAAATGGTCTTTAAGGTAAGGTCTTAATGATTCCAAGAACTAGAGTGGAGATCGAGCTTTTGTACCGATAACTTCTAAACTTTGGAATGATTTAACTTTTTTTCTCAGATTGGCACCCTTAGCTTAAGGGATACATTCTTAGTATTTAATAGGGTATAGAAATTGTCTGTGTATTAAAACTGAGGGTTTTTTTTCGCTGTTATTTTATTTGTGGTTTTAGTGTTATGTTTTTATAGTTGTGATTGTCTCTTTAATATATTTACATATTGTACGGCTCTTTGGTCAATATTCTATTGTGTAAAAGTGCTCAATAAATAAATGAACAACAACATATATGCACATTTCAGCAATGTTTTTTGTGGGGTCACACACCTCATGCATTTTTAATTTTTAACATTATTATTATAGAAAATATGGGGACAGGCCAAAAATGCATCTTGTCGAAAGAACAAAAAATTATAACTTAATATCTTAAGAACTAAGCTGATGTTAGCTTTTCATTTTTTATATATTAGTTGATGAGAGACACAATTACCCTTCTCAGAAATAAATATTACCAAACAGGGAAGAGAAAAATCATTGTCATTTGGGTTTGCTGGAATAAATTGAAGTATTAGCACATTGAGAAAGTAAACAAACCTGAACAGAAAATTGCTCAAGGGAAACACTCAGAATGCAGCAGTGTGTCCTGCCCACGTACAGTAGACTTTGTATTGTGAAACATTCCCAGCGGCACTAAATAAAACTCTACAAATCTTAACCCATATTATGAAAACTGAGAAAGTATTTGTGTTATTGTGCTATATTAAAACATTTATTTAGCCTGAAATATTAAACATGACGCACATTTGGCCATAGCGGGTGAAATTTGACTAACTCTTGCATCTGTCCTTTCAAGACTTTATCTTCTAGTTTCTCCCCCACTGCATTCTTGTTATTTCAGCATTATTTTACTTCCCTTTCTCACAATTTTCAACATGATCAGGAATACACAAATATTTTATTAATATACTTGGGGTGAACTGTAGCAGCACTAACTTGCCACCTGTCATCCATGGAGGTGGCCCACAGAGAGGAGTTTCAGAAACGTAGGAGGTTCAGGTCAAGATACAGGAGAATAAATCATGTTAGTACAAGCAGCCACGTGTTAGGTGCCCTTCGGAAGCCATTTTGAAGGACAAGGCATAAAGGCTTTCGAATAAAAAAAGTGGCACCTCATTGTGTAAAGTTCCAGGCAGTTTCCCACACACAGTGGGCTCTGTCAGGGCAGATGACAAAGGAAGACAACCCACAGGCTAGTCGTTATGGCAACGGTCCCTTGCCAAACCGACTGGGTTGAAATAGGACAAGTGTGAACACAAAATCAATACCACCCCCTGATTCCCATATGACATTTCAGACCCAGACTGTGCAGAAAAATGTGCTTGTGGCACGCATCTTGGCATATCCGACACCGTTGCAGAACTACTACTTTGAAATGTACATGATTTGGAGCTGCAGGAAATGCAAGCCGTTTGTGAATATGACATCTCGCATTGAGAAATGCAAAGACAAAATAGACTCCAAAGATGTGCAAATAAACTCCACACAGTTGTCAAGCCAAACTGCTTCAGCATAGAACAGTAGTGAAAAGTCAAAGCTCACGCACAGGTATAGCTCTGCTAACGGTTAAACATGGTAAGGGATCCATAATGGTAAGGGTAGCCATCTCTTGAGAGTCATTAGGCATAATGGTTCCTCTGCACGGGCACGTAACAGCCAAGGAATAGGAGGTAATTCAGCAGGTCAAAAGCAACCTATATGCGCCCTCATGATTAAATCCATCTTCCTAGTTCAGGAAGGGAATGCATATGCCTAAAAATCATTCTGATATGCAAACCATTAAAAGTCCATTAACACTAATTCAATAGAAAAGACGATGCAGGAAAGACACTCTCACTTAACATGCATCAATTCAATGTGTGGATATTTCCCACAATACAGGAAGCAATCTAGATGATGGTTTTGCATCTAAAAAATTGAAAAGAATTATCACAAACATGTGTTAGCAATTTAGCGAACCTAAAATAGAAAAGGCGGTTAATGGTTAAATGTTGATTAAAACATTGGACAATTGAAGTCAGTGCTGTTCGGTTTCGAACATTATATAATATTATGAAATTTTTGGGTTACCTATCCTTGTAATTGACACAATAACATGCATTTTTAGTATTTCTATATTTAGCTGCAGTGAATATGAGTAATCAAAATTTTTTATCATCCATTATCAAGTTTAGCAGTAAACAGAATAGACATTTGGTTAGAAGGTTAGCAAATGATTGAGATTTAAACTGTCAGCTGAACTAACATACATTTCTAAAAAAAAATCATTCTAAAGTGCTTGATTGCAGTAGTGATCCTACAAGTGAAAGCTGCACACAGTTCGATCATTAAAAATCAGGCACAACAACAGGTTTAAATCAAACATTAACATTTCTTTATTTCAAATATACAATGGGAGGACTTCTTAAAAAGTTATGTATTTTTTCTTTCAACCTTACATCGTTAATAGAATAAATATATATAATCTCTTTTCAAATATTTACATTTTGGCAAAGACTGATCTGACCTACCAAGTGATGCGTTCAGAACATTCTCTCAGTAACATTCCATGTACAAAACTGGCAAAACAGGCAATACATTTATCAATGATTTCATTATCTTTAAAATTTGATCGAAATGTATGAAATGGCACAAAGTCAGTCAAGTAAAAGAATTGTCTGCTTATGAATCCGTCAATCCTCTAGACTACATCACTCAAGACTCTGAATTGCAATGCCAGGACCACAATAAACTGTACAAAACAGTAAATTAAAGTTAAAATGCAGCAGTGTAGTGGCTATCAGGACAATCAATAACAAAACTAAATACTATAAGAAAATAAAAGAAAATAAGGCCTGTTCAAAAGTGTTTGACAGAAGGAGTGCATTCAGTGATATATGTGCAAGAGGAATATGTACTCATGCAAAGCGTGGATGTCTTGAGCAAATGAAGTGTGTGAAATGAGCTTGTATAGATTTAACTTCAACAGAATCATTTATAAAATTGAAGCAGTATTAATTTTTCAAAAAAGCAATGATGACCATCAAAAATCTGATTATGTAAGTGCATGTACCTGTATACGGTCTCTTAATAAAGAACGTGCTGACCTGTTGTGAAACATCATGTGCAGTAGGCTATGACTTACAATTAAAGCAAATCACAGGGATGTAACCTACTGACAATGAAAAGTAACAGGTTCTTCATACTGAGCATAAGTCAATGACACCAGGCTGGAGCATGAATAGAACTGAGCACCATTTGCATAAACCTGTATTTCCCTTCAGATTCAGCTGGTGCCTATAAGGCATCATGAGTTCAGACTAAATTTAATCTGGACACAGACAGTTCTGAGGTGTTTGAAGGATAAAGCTAAAAATCACACGCACTGACACAGATTCAAACACGTGATTGTCAAGGCTGTTTCTTTCATTGGTCTTTCCTCACATGGTCTTTGGGGTGACAAAAATGCCTAAATTATTTAAAGCTGAAACAGTGGAGTAAATGGTCCATAAATCCATGGTGGCCCTTTAAACATCCCTTGATAAAAGCAGTGCTCGCCTGTGGCTAGTCCATGACGACTGAGAGAAGAGCCATGACTGCTAGCCCACAAAACAACAGCAGAACCTGCAGAAAGGTGTTCCTGTGGGAACAGGGAACATGGTCATGGACATTCAGTAATTTAATTTATGAAGTGCGAGATGTATTTTACATTTGAGTAGGGCTGCACGATTATGACAAAAATCATAATTGTCGATTCCCTTGAAATTGTAATTACAATTTACATTGAATGATGTTTTGAATAGCTTTATACCCTTGTTTGAAGCAACTGCATGCCATATTTTTATATAAAAATAAAAAACAAACTGAAAACACTCTTCCTGAAAAACTTGTATCGCTTTTCTCTAGCATTAAGCCTCAAATGTCAACTATGCATAGGTTTGGTTAAAATGGTATAATAATGTTATAGTAAACATTTTAATTAAAACAATGGAAAACCTCTTAAGATAACCTGTAGAAAGACAAAAAACTGAGTTTGCCTTATGAAGTATTTTGGCCTAGAGCACAAGCCATAAAAACACAATCAAGTTCTCTCACATGACTTGGTGCTTTTTTCTTCATGCTAAGACACTCCTTGTATTGCACTCTGTGGAGATGGTGCAGAAACAGTTGTTGACATAACTTACACAGTATAACACGCTGCTCGACATCATCGCTAGTGAATCCAAAATAATTCCACACCACAGACAAAGCTTTTCTTTTAGTTTCTAATGCTTGATTCTGAGCAACGCTTTGCAAGTTGTCTAAATCAGATGTTTCTTTATTAGCACACGTTCATGACACGAAATTAACATGACATGAGATAGAAATGCGGAAGTGGATAATCAGATCGTTGACAAAGATGCCACGCCAGACTCGTATTAAAAAAGTCATGATTCGCCTCTCACAATGTAACATGCTCTAAACTCACCTCTTAAGCACACAGAATAATGTGAATTGTTTTTTTTTTGTAATCATGGCATCTGTAATCGTAAATCACGATTAGAAATTTGATTAAATGTTCAGCCCTACATATGAAAAAATAGTGGAAGTGGACCTTACCTAGGGTTGGTCTCCTCTAGCAGATCAGGTACCACATTGACCAAGGCAATGTAGATAAAGCCACCTGAGGTGAAAGGCAGGATCCAGGCAGTGGCATTCTCTATAAAGACACACACGAGCAGAACCAACACTGAAGAATATGTTTGATAAGGTGCTTATATAAGCACACTGATCCACATATATAGTCCAGAATGACAATCAAATGTTTATTTTGTGGGAAAACCCAAAAAGGCAATGATTTACTAATTTAAGTATCAGTAGCTGCTATAAGTCATGTTAGGCATGTGATTCCTACATTAACCTTTTCATGCATAGAGGTCACTACAGTGGACAGCTATTCAAAAAGCATTTTCTTGCATATGCATGGGTTTTGATGGCATAGTTGCACATCAACCTCTACAGTGGACCCTTGTGCATCATCCTATACATTGGCACCAAGTGGTAAGCTGTTGCATATCCATTTTTTCCCCCTTCCAAACCAAGATGGCCAGAAATGCCAAGTTGCTCTGGAATATCCATCCATTCCTTCTATCCTAGGAGACTCTTGCAGGTAAAAAAAAAAATGTCGTAGCATCAAGCAATATCTAATGAGTCATATCACAGCTAAATTTTCCAAGTATTGATTTTAAATTGGGAGAAAATTCTGATTAATCATCTGTCCACTACAGTGGACATCATGCATCAACAGCTATGTTTCAGCTACAATTCATACTAATACTGTGACTATTGTTTTTGAAAATACTTCATCTGCAGTAACTTTTTTTGACTGTAAATAGATGCATTTGTGTTATTCGAATGTAATTTGCATTAACAAGTAATGTGATTACGTAATGTATGTGACTTGTAATGTGTTACTTTACTCGTAACATCAAAAAGAAATCTGATTATGTAATGCACGTTATTTGTAATGCATTAGTTAAATCAAAAAGTAATCCGATTACATAATGCATGGTAATTGTAATGCATTACTTTACTTGTAACCTCAAAATGTAATCTGATTGCTCCAACATTGCTCATTTCAAATGAGATTAAAACCTAGCGATTAGATGTTTTTCTCAGAGGAGAGCTATGGTAGAAATGTGTCCATCTTGAACAGAATCAGAATTATCAGCTAATAAGGGTAAATCGACATACTCTGATACATTGGAGGGAACATCGGAGTTGGTTTTCCAGTTGTACCTTGACAGGTTGTAGAGATCTTTGATGTAATCACATCCTCATGTTCTGATATCAAATATACACAAAGTTCGACGTTTGCAATATTTCACATCTATATTTTCTGTATATATTTTATAGTTTTCACATGATTTTATAAAATTTTATTGATTGGTTTGTTAAATATACAACATTGCCGTGTTATTACTGTATTCTGTTTAATACAGTATATCTTCAGTTTAAACCATAAATGCATGCTGTCCACTCTAGTGGACATCCGAAAATCTCTTTGAAAAATATGTGTTAAAAAATTTTTTTCCAAATCTTGTTTTTCATACCCTAAGAGCAATAAAAACACATAGGAAAAAAATCCTGACTTAAGTTATCATAATTCATGCATGAAAGGGTTAAGTCATAAATAAGCAGAACAACATCGGAAACAATAACAAACAATGACATCAGAAGAAAGATGGAAAAGAACAAAGATACACTACCATTAAAAAGTTTGGGGCTGGCAAGTGTTTTCGGGAAGATGTTATTTTAAATAAATCTATCCTTGCTGAAGAAAAGCATTAATTAAAAAAATATATATAATTAATTAACCCCAAACTTTTGAATGGTCGTGTATATACTGTAGAGTCTGAGACTACGAGATGTCTCACCTGCCCCATGCTGTGATTGGGAGCAAAGAGCAAAACACGCGCCCAAGACTCCTCCTAACGCTGTGGAGAGCTGCATACGGGTGGCTTTCCAACGGTCAAAGCCTGCTCGCAGCAAAATGGCAAAATCGCCCACCTTTCCAGAATGCAGAAAGACAGAATGCATGTAGAGCAACAGAAACTGGTAAGTACTGACCGAGTACTATAAAATACTGAAACAATTAATGTACAGTAATGAGTCATTCAAGTCTATAATAATAAATCATTATCGATCAGCTAAAAATGAAATGCATTGCTTCCTTATAATAATTACTTGGCTGAAACTCAAGAGACAGAGAAAAAGAGAAAGATAGAGATACGTACCTCATGAGGGATCTCATGAAGCAAAATAGCGAACGTTGTCAAGAAACCAACCTGTTAGGACAGGTAAAGTACGATATTGTAAAGTTCTCTGAATAAACAAACAATTTAGTATGTCCTTGTTTTCTAATTGAACCATGGTATGGCAGTGAAGCCGTATTATGTTTCATAATCCAGACGATGTTTTATTTGGCACATATGTTTAACTGAATGTCAACAGAAGCTATGGGGGAGGTAGAGAAAACAGTAAAATGGCACAGTTCTTCATCAATACTCTGCCTTGCATTTCTGCAGCCAAATATGTATGTCCAGGCCAGTGAACAAATGTGTAAAAGTGCGTTTTTATGTGCAAGTATGTTGCACCAAGTCCATTTCCTCTGAAACTCCCTCCCCACGCATGCTGGGAGCCTTATGCTTCTCCACCTGGTCTTCAACTTCACATAAGCCATATAAATACTGCTGCACTATAAATATTACCACACATCACATAAACATCTCTATCTCACTGTTTGCAATGACCCAGAAAGAATCATGGGAGAAGCTTCAAAATAGAAAGTTTAAAATGCTTAAAAGTGGTCAAATCATACTATATTTACACAGTAACTGAATCTATTTATATAACACAGTCATCCTTACTAGACACCCAACTGCTCTACACAGAATTGTTCACATTAAGAACTAGCCTGTTCAACTAGTCATTTACTATTTGCAATCTGCTTTACTTTAGCATGACTTTAGTGAGGTCTCTAGCAGTACTGCGGAATCACTTTTATATACAATTGGTCTCTGTTTGGTCTTACCTTTCGGCTTACTAAGAAGCTTCCTGCCACTGCCAGCCCATGAGTGAAGTTATCAATGCAGTTAGCAAGAAGGTTTAGATAACCACTTGTCTGAAGAAAGAAACATTGCATATACAGTAAATGGAGGAGACAAGATAATAGATAACAGACACATTTTAAATGCTGTATGGTTGGTTAGAAGGATACTTGTCTCTAATAATCTAATAACCACTTAGACCTTTTATTGTGCACAAGGCATGATTTGTGTGTGCACCTTACCTTTATTTTCTCTGGCTCTGTGTAAGGGCTGATGTCAGTCTTTGGCTTGGAGTCAGAGTTGTTGTTTGAGCAGATGCCATTTGTTTGTGGGGACACCGAGACCTCACTGCTCATTTCTGTTGAAGAGGGCTAGTATGGAGAGAGAGAACACCACAATAAGTCATTCTAACAAATATGGGTTCATTTCACAGTATTCAACAGCAAAAATCCCTGAATAAAAGAATACCTTGGGATTAAATCAGATACCAAGTAAAAGTGACCAGGGGACACTACAGTTCAAAATAAATTATTACTTCTATTCAGCATGGATGTATTAAATTGATCAAAAGTGACAGTGACATTTATCAAATTTTCCACAAAAATATTAAGCAGCACAACTGATTTCAACATTGATAAGAAATGTTGCTTGAGCATCAAATCAGCATATTAGAATTATTTCTGAAGGATCATGTGATCATGTGAGCTGAGTAATGACTGCTGAAAACTCAGCTTTGCCGTCACAGGAATAAATTACATTTGCTTTTTTTCAACAATTCTACTCCCATTGCTGCCTGTGTGTCTGCTCCATTACAAGTACACTGCTATAAACATATTTTCCATTCATTTTTATAAACTGAGGAAAATGTGAACTGAGAAAACTTGTCTGTGGGAATGCACAGCACACCATTATTCTGTACATAGATATTAAGCTGTAAAAAAAATATAAATAATCCTTCAATTCTCAAATTAAACAGACTAAATCCTAAGCAGACTAATAACACTCAGTATAGCTCCATTTCTACAGACCATTACACTAATCACACTCAACGCCTAAAAATCTAAGCATTTCAGTTGTCCAAAAAAAAAAAAAAAAAGAAATTCTTTCCAAATCAGTTCTTTGAGACCGAAATGGCTGACTGTGAGAAAACAATCAGTCTCTACAGCAACGAGCATTGTAATAACAGAACTAGACGTTTCCTCCCTGTTCAAGCCCACAGCCTGTAAGGCCTCTCAACTGTGGTTTCTGTGCACCGTGGCTGACTTCTGTGGCCCGTCTGTCAGCTGATGGAATGCTGGTGGCAGCTGCTTCCTGCTAGACACTATTTATAGCTACCTAAACAGAGCAGAGGCTATCAATCAAACTCCCAGGTCTCTCGTAAGAAAGGTAGAAGACTCAGACGTAGACATTTACAAACAGATAAAAGTTATAATACAAGTCAAAGTAAGTTTACAATTAGAAGGGCAGGAGAAAAGTGGGGAAAAAATGGACACCTACATCACAGGCACTGTAAGCTGTTTTGTGTGATTTGAGTGTCCAAGGCACCCAAGACTCCCTCTAAATAAAGTGACAAAATTGATCCATCCAAGCACAGTGCACAATGGTGCAGTCTATTATTCTGCCCTGACACCAAACCCAAATAAAACGAGAAAAAGGGACCAGACAAAAAGAAACAAACATAAAGGATGTGGAAAGACGGACACTCCAAGGGTGATCATTTTATCTTTAAATGGGTTTTTATTTGTTGAAACAAAGCAAGCCATCTCATGATACATTTGAAAGTATGCGAATTGCAAACAAAACTATTATTCATTTGTCTTAGGAAGCATCTAAGAGCAAATATTGTAAGGCTTTGAGCTGTTACATCCCTTGGGGTGGAGCCCGGAAAAGTGAAAAGGTGTGTGTGTGTGCGTGTGTGCGTGTGCATGTGTGTGTTTAACTGGCACTGATGCAATATGCTGAAATGATCCCAGAATAAAGGGGTTTGGGTTCTTCTTGAATGCCAGGAACGGTACTGTGGGTATTTGAATAGGACATGAATTGGGATATTGAATATCTGTCTGACGCGAACAGTGATTCATGATTCAAGACTCCACAACATTCCTATAGTATCAATTATCTAATCAGGACTATTCCCTCCCTGTGTGTGCTCACCAAAACATTTTAGTCTTTAAATTACCATGTTTAAACAAGAATTATACATATATAACACACAGGAAGAAAGCCAAGTCAAAAGGTCCTGTTAAATTTTTTACCCAGTGCTCAAAAGGAAAATCTGAGAGTATAACAATTTTTAAAAGTTGCACTTGTGAATTTTGTAGTTAAATAAGATCAGAAAATAAAAAAAATAAATAAACAGAATTATAAATATTCCAACTGCGTTTCCATTGTATACTACGGGATGATTAGTGGAGCTTGAGTGGATGTATAATAAATGTGAATAACTCCACCACCGTCCTTTGGCTCCCCCATGAGGTTCAGAATTGCAAATGATTCAAATTGCTGGAATATGTAGTGTATAAAATATGGCAAAATGACATGCATTGAAATACATTATAAGCTAAAAAGTTTCTAAATAGTTGAAAATGCCAGGTCAAGAAATGAAGTGACAGAAGACAAAAGCACGTTACTTACTTTGGCTTTTTGGCATGCAGCTCTGCTCTCTGGGTCACTGTCTTCATCAGGGAACATCTTCTCCAAGGTCAGAAAAGACAGCAGACCCCCTATCACCCACAAACCCTGCGTACGATAGTGTCTGTGGGACCCATCTAAAAAGAGAGAGAAAAAGAGAAATGTGGCTTTTATATAAATCTGGGGGGGGGGGGACTTTAAAAAAATTTAACTTCACTAAGCTCCATCTAGTGTTACTGTTAACTAAAACTATTAAAAAGCATTTAAGTAACTGAAAGAAAGATGAAATAAAACAATATAAACATTAGATGAAAAACTTGAAAGTACTAACATTACTAAAACAAACTGAAATAAAGCATTTTAAATATAACATTTTATATAAAATCTAAAACTGTATAAATTACTGTATAAATATTACTGTATATGTATATATATATAAAACTGTATATTGAAAAATCCTGCCTTATATTGGACAAGTTTTAGTCTTATCTATCGGAAGTTTAAGTTCAGTGTGTTTTTATTTTTAATGTTAATGCAAGCTATGAATTACACCGTGTAAGCCTTGAATCCCAAAAATAAAGACACAAGATAAATAAGGGAACTAACATTTGCTTCAAACTAAATATTACTTAGTGCCATTTTTCCATATCGATTCCAGTACCATAGTAAATATGAGAGACCGAGCCAGAGTTACCAAAGGAACAGGGTTTAGTAAAGGGTCAATTACTGGACTAGACTATTTAAAGGTAAAAATGTTATAAAGGCATAGTTTTCTAAAAGATTCCCATTCCAAAGAGAACGAGCACACAGATGACGATTAATGCATGACAGCAAATGTTATATAAAATGTGAGAATTCTCACCAGGACTGGAAGTGTAAGCCCAGGCTTCAGGAAGGAGGTGGAGAAACACATCTCCTAGGAGACCACCAATGGCAAAACTCAGCAGCCTCTTCAGCTTCTGACACCCAGCTGCAATCAGTGTAAAAGCGATTCAGCATAATGCCATAAACATAACTAGAAATGCTTGATATGCATCTTTCTGTGTTAAACAAATTGAGCAAATCCTTTACATAAAGCACATGGCAGATGGAGAAACCTCTCTACAGTTGCACAATCATTCTACAAACTCTTACATATCTCTAACAATTATTTTGTTTTTCCATTCAGCTTAGGTTCTGAAGCTGCAAAGCTGTAATAAGCTACTTTTGCAACTATTAAGTGTTTGCGGGAATATAACGGGCCTAAAATATCTAACGCCATTATTCACCACTGCTTTGAGAATCATGTGGTGCATCTCTGTGGTACAGGACACACCTAAATTGCTTATAATTCCATCTAACTCTATACTCTTCTGCCCACTGCAGCCTACACTGGTAGGTCAGAACAGACCTTCTCTTAAGCCGGTGCGCTTCCTGACTGGGACCCACTGCCAGACTCTGATCTATTTCTGCATGACTGATATCATCGCAGACAAAAGTTTCACTGAGCAGCATTGCCCTGTGCAAAGGTCTTTAGAGACCAACCTGTTCACTATATAATGTTACTGCGCAGCTCACTTTTTTGCATGTCCACTACATCAAGAATTATTTAGACAAGCCATGACAGGTGTAGCTGAAGATGTGATTGCTCAACAAATTCTTTTCAAGGTCAAGCATGCTCACACTACATTTTTCTCAGTGATTGTTGGATATTCTCTCAGCAAGATAATTTATATCAAATAATGAATACAGTGGCAAATGTTCATATTATACATCATTCCAACCATACAGTTTTCATTGTGTATAAGGAATCTACAAGAGAAATATTCAGTCAGGATTCAGGAATCAGGATAATCACCAAAAATGAACAGGAATGCTTATGCATTTACAATGAACTGCTGTACTTTCTGTGTCTCCCATCAAAAACAAAACTCTTCATCAACAGCAATGCCTTTCAGATTATTATTTTTACGTGCCTACAGCTAGTAACTGAGCAAGTTATGAAATATTATAGCTTTGCTTGCACATCGTCAGCTACCGAACAGTGGGAACTGTAGTATAACCAGGATGAACCTGTATTATTTCAAATAAAATAAAAAAATAAATAAACAAAAACAAACAAACAAAAAAAACCTTTTTTTTACAGATTAATTTTAGGATTGGACTTGATGCCTTGTTAGTCTCCTTTAACATTTTTAATATCATAACTATGGCTTATTTTGTGGTTGGAAAATTACTTTAACATGGTACGGCAAACAAAAAGGAAAAAAGCAGCAAAGGAAAAAAAATTCCCACGGAGAACATGATCTAGAATTAAAAGAAGGAAGTGCCACAAAAGCCCTGCCCTAAATTAACCAGACAACTGCATCAATCTACAAGCCGATTCTCTCTTGCTTGTATTCATAACAAACACATGTCTGTTTGTCATAATAGGCCAGAAGTGTGAACAGAATATTCTGTAGAATATATATCATCTCATTTTTTTCCATTCTGCTCACAAATTATAGATGAACTTGCACAGGGCCAGAAAAGAAAACCTTTTCCACCTGAAGGAACAAACAAAGAAAATATAAAAATACAGATCCTTGTCCATTAGTCAGCAATGGGACACTACTGCAAATATCTGGACTAGCTCTGACTGTAACACAATGAACCTGACCTGGTTGGCATGTAACCTGATAGTAGATTAGCTGTTAAAACGAGCTGGTTACATACACAGGCCTAGATCACAAACAGTATGCAAGCATACAAGTGTGACTCACCTTCAGTTTTCAGAGTTGTTCCAGCTTCAATAGGTATCACTAAAAGCGGAAAAATACCACTGAGTCCAATGGCAATCGATCCCAAGAGGGAGCAGATCCAAACATCTAGGTTATCTACAGAGAACAGCTCATCCAGGTACTGGAGGTCTAGAAGGTCCTTAATGCACCATGGTCCTGGTCCTGCAGGTGCAGTCTTTGCCTGGGCCACAGCGGTCTGAGCCATCATCTTTCCGCCGAAGGATGACGCCAGTAGGGCGGCGACAAGGAGCAGCACAGCAAATGCCCAAACGGGCCTCTCGGGTCTTGCGCTCATCAGCCCAGACCTCCGCAAAGCACTTGGAAGAAACATGTAGGGTGCTGTAAAGAAGAGAGGAGCCTTCAAACAGAATTTCATGAAATGGAAAGATTAGTTTTAATAAGGTTCAGGGCTTAGTCCCAGATGAATTTAACATTGTATAACTCTGTTAGTTTACCATATTAGTGGCATCAAATATTTGACACATTTTTAGTGTTGTGTTTGAGCCACTTTGAGTTGCAATTGAACAAGAGCGTCACAAGCAGGAATATGTTCTATTCTGTATACACTACAGTTGAAAAGTTTGGGGTCAGTAAGATTAAGATTAAATTAATACTATTATTCAGCAAGGATTAAGAATTGATCAAATGTGACTGTAGCACTATAAATGCTGTTCTTTTGAACTTTAAAAAAAAATCCACAAAAATATTACAGCACAAGCACAACTGTTCAACATGGATAAGAAATGCACAAAATCAGCATATTAGAATGATTTCTGAAAGAACATACATAAACAACATTTTAAAATATAATGAAATAGAAAACAGCTATTTTTCATTGTAATAATATTTCACAATATTACTGCTTTACTCGATTTTGAATCAAATAAATGCAGCCACGTGAGCATAAGAGACTGGTTTAAAAAATCTTACAGACCCTAAACTTTTTGAACAGTTGAGTTACATCTGTGAAACTTTTAACGTTGAATGGACGTCATTTCAAAATTCTGATGATTATTTGTTGTCTCTTTATAACTAACTAAACTAAATGCATGTATGAAAATAAGACAGACATTTTATTCATAATTCAAAAACTGCTATTCTAAAAACCCATTTGAATATGGAAGCTATGGTGAATTCACCCTCTGGCTTGACCTGCAAATTGAAAGGTCTGGATATGGTGACTAAGTGCCTCCACTTCCATCCACATCACCAAAAAAAAACAAAAAAAAACAGTACACACCACATAAAAAGAGAGACATTCAAAAAGACCAAGGCAATGTGAGTAACATCCCACACAAAACACCACACCTTTTAGGCGGTTACTGCTAGTTAGACATAAAAATAATCTATAGCCTATAGAAATTCAAATTAAAACATGATAGCAGATAGAGCCAGGCCTAACACAATCTCTTCAGACAGTTTAGATTTAGACAGTTTATCACCCAATAATAATGAGGCTAAATGAGTTCAGCTGTCTCCAGCAGCTGATCTTTATACAATACTGAAACTTGACAAGAGTTTAAATGGCTTTTATTATACATGTATTATATGTAAAAACAAAATAAAACAATGCATTTTTGTTTTAAACATGGTGAATGCCACCAATAATACCCGTTATGGGTGGATAAAAATGCTGCACAATCAGTAGCTAACGCTCGTTTGGACGGTCTGTGGACGTGCACGAGTTCAGGGAGCGGTGAGATTCCCGAGGAATTCCAGACCGTTTCCCGACAGTTTTCACTCCAGAGTTTGCCATGTTTCAGCGTTTCGCTGCTAAACTAATTAAAACAGCAAGAAGGCCCGAATGCCAAACCGATAGTGTTAATGGGATAGGGCAATGAACAGAAATCCGCAAAACACAACGTTGCTGCAATAATGTTTCCGATAAAAGCAACTGTTCTCGCAAAATACTTCGATACAAAGTTGCGTGCGTTGAAAAACAATCACTGTCTGCCAGATTTGCAGCGATAAATAAAAAAACGTTTTATCTTACCCTGCTGAAATTCCTACAGTTTTCACTCCGGGTTGACCCTGCCATCCAGGCACTGCTGTCCAGACGAGATGGAGCACTGCAGCAGGCAGACTCCCGATTTCTCTGCTGAAAGATTTTCCACTGTCAGCCACGTCTCACCGACCGGAAGTGCATTTCCAGATCCAGACTGCGCTGAGAGGGGCGAACTGAGCGCGCACTAGCCGGAGGAGGAGCCTTCAACGTCAGACGTGGAGAACGTGCTAGAAGAAGATGATTGTTTAATTCCGCAGTAATAATGGCAAGAGGTAAAGAGTACATCCGTTTTGAGGTTCGAAGGTGGACTCCTTTTTAAAAAAAAAATAATTTCCCCTAAATATAGGCTATCGTGAATTCTTTATAGCAATTTTTTAACATGAGATCAATATCTATCTATGTATCTATCTATCTATCATCTTGTCAGGTCTTTTTAATTTGGTGTAAACTTTAAAACAAGGCCTTTCCAAAGTCTTGATGAACTTTTCTATGTCATCTTGGTGTTGTTCTCTGTTATTAGGAGTAGGCTACGTGTGGGATGATTGTTTGTAGGGCTGCAACTAACGATTATTTTGATAATCGATTAGTTGGCCGATAATTTTTTCGATTAATCGGATAAAATGTCCATTTGTTTATTTTATTGACAAAACACACTATTCCCCATCCTCCCCAATGCTGTCCTTCAAACAAATGTGTCAGCTGAGTGCTATGAACACATATATAGTGAATAATATATAATTAAAAATGGTTTTACATCGAATAAAACAAAAATAATATTAATAAATAAATTACAGGGTTGTAGTTATTCAATGGTAACCACAAATTAACCATAGTTTTGCTTCAAATCCATAGTTTAACTATATGGTATTTGTGTGGTTATACAAACGGTAATCAATACGGCAAAAACATGGTTTTACTATCTAATAGAACCATGGTTAATTTTCGTAAGGGTATGTTTGTGTTATACGTTATGTACAAAAAAAGTTACTAAGCAAAATGAGTTTAAAGCCCTACATTAAAATGATATTAAAGAAAAACAAAAACACAAACGCCAGATCTGTTACCAGATAAGAGGAATTCTCTCTCTCTCTCTCTAATAAAATTTCTGTATCGTGTAGAAACGTCTTACATTTATATTCAAATTACACGCTGTTGTCCCTTTACAGTTACTACTCTCATAAAATACTTGAATTACATGTTGACTTTTAAAACTAAATGTAGCGTCCAACAGCAGATATTTCAGCATGCGCGCGCCCGCGGCACCGGCGCTCGTTCAGTGAAGTTTGAAGTTTAACACAGACTGTCAGGACGCGCTTTCATGCAAAATGGAAATATTTACGTGAATTAGTAGCATTTACAGATGAGGATATATCAACTGTTCTCTGTATAGATCAGTGGATATAACCTGTAAAATGAACGTTTTGCGCTGAGGACGCAGACGCACACACATTTGTCAAAGCGCATAACAGGGTATGTTAAACGTTAATGCATTCGCTTAAAGCTTAAAGATCATGTACCTTTCCTGCATCAGCTCACTCGGTTTCCACTCCACTGTTTCTAGATGCACATTTTGTCCATAAAATGCGTTATTCGGTGCTATAATTTGGAAGCTTTGCGTTCAGAGAGCATTAATCGATTTTATCAATTAGTTGTTGCAGCCCTAATTGTTTGAAACATATTTTGTTTTGCGCCTCACATAAACATCTCACATTTCTCTACAGATGTCTCTCTAAACTTTGTGGTTATAATGCAGGGTTCAATTGTTGTCGACAACTAAGTAATTCCGGTAGCCTTATTTGTAACAATAAGAGGAAAGCACAAAATAACTGCACATATGTTCTTTTTATTATTATTGTTTGTAGTAACTATCCTTAATGAATAGTAATGAAGAGATTATGGGTGCGTCTCAATCAGCTCCCTAGTTCAGTAGTCAGGGCACTGATCAGGGAGTCGGCCACATTCATCTACATGATATAGCAGGCTACTGATTTACGACCTAGGAAACTAGGGAGCTGATTGAGGCGCACCCCGAGGGTGCTTAATTTCCAGGGGCGTAGGACAATTTGGCCATTTCTAATTATTGAGATATTTAAGCAGTTTAGCACTATAGATTTCGTGTTCTAGTTTGTGATCATCTTTCTTTGAAAAGAAGTCAGTTACCAATTGTTTCCCCTTATTTTGTTTTCTTTCCTTCTCCTGTCTTTCCTTTCTTTTTTGGTGGCCTGATTTGGCTAAATTTGAGAAGGACATTTCTACAGCAGAAGTTTGCGTTCCACCAGATGCTCAACTAACTAGCATAAACAAAATGCTTGCAGATGGACTAAACCATTTGGCGCATTAGCGAGGGGTGGAACCGTGAGACCTTAGATACTCTTTACTTTTTTGTATACAAAATGTAGTCAGTCAATCAACCAAGTTATTCAGCCAATACACTAACTTTACATTTTATCTGACATTCATTATGAAATGTAATTAGGAAATGAAAATATCCAGGTAAAATCAAATATTTCCCAGATTTTTCAAGGGCCCTCTCTCCCCTTGAGGCCCTGGCAATCAGTACTGGTTTTACCCCCAGTCCGACTCCCCTGGTGCTTTCACACTTGGTTCGATTGTCTGGACCGAACCCAAATTCGATTGCTCCCCGCTCCCCCCCTGCTGGACTGGGTTCATATTATATTATTTGGGTCCAAACCGGGGTGCGTTTGCGTCATCAAAGCAGCAGCCGTTTATCCGGTTGCTTAGTAACAACAGCGAGCGTGAAGGCGGCAAAATGCATAGTGTTGCTCACCTCGCTTATATTTTTGTTTTTGAACCGTTGGTTTTGTTCTGCTGTGAATGTACTGCAAATGCTCTAAAGAACACTGAAGACGAGCAAAAATTAGATATACATGCACAGATAGCTGGCCAATCAGTAGGCAGACATGACATGGTCGTGAAATTCTTAAAAGGAGCCAGGAGGCTTAACCCCCCTCGCCACCTACAGTGCCAGCTTGGGACCTTTCACTGGTCCTGCGAGCACTAAAAGAACCTCCCTTCAAACCGTTGCAGACGGCCGAATTAAAACCGCTTTCGCTGAAAACTGCCCTGCTATTAGCACTGGCATCAGTTAAGCGTGTTGGTGACATTCAAGCGCTGTCTGTAAACGCATCATGTCTAGAATTTGGCCCAGGCGATTCTAAAGTCGTCCTCAAACCAAGACATGGCTATGTACCCAAAGTGCTTTCAACACCGTTCAAAGCACAGGTAATCACTCTCTCTGCTCTCCCCCACCTCTGAGGATGAGAGACAGTTACACCTGCTCTGCCCAGTTAGGGCTCTTAGAGCATATACTGAGCGGTCCTTCCACTTTAGACAGTCGGAGCAGCTCTTTGTAAGTTTTGGTGGCCGCACTAAAGGACTTCTGGTCACCAAACAAAGCCTGGCCAGATGGCTAGTGGACCCATAGGTGTCAAAGCTCACTGCACCAGAGGCATGGCCTCTTCCTGGGTGTAGTCTAGTGGAGTTTCTATTGGTGACATCTGTAGATCGACAGGCTGGTCCTCACCGTCTACTTTTACCAGATTCTACAGCCTGGAGGTCCCTGCACTGCAGGTGCAAGTCCTCGCTGTATAAGTATACTGAGACGGCCTCTGTAAGACTGTCCTATTAATAAGTTGGCATCTGGGGCCTTTATATGCTTCAATGCTTACAAAAGTTTTTTCCTTGTAGTTACTGGCCTTCTCAAGCTCAGTATGCATAGAAATACATACACTCACCTAAAGGATTATTAGGAACACTAATCTCATTAATGCATTTATCTAATCAACCAATCACATGGCAGTGGCTTCAATGCATTTAGGGGTGTGGTCCTGGTCAAGACAATCTCCTGAACTCCAAACTGATAGAAGAGCAACTTTGACTGAAATAACCACTCGTTACAACCGAGGTATGCAGCAAAGCATTTGTGAAGCCACAACACGCACAACCTTGAGGCGGATGGGCTACAACAGCAGAAGACCCCACCGGGTACCACTCATCTCCACTACAAATAGGAAAAAGAGGCTACAATTTGCACAAGCTCACCAAAATTGGACAGTTGAAGACTGGAAAAATGTTGCCTGGTCTGATGAGTCTCGATTTCTGTTGAGACATTCAGATGGTAGAGTCAGAATTTGGCGTAAACAGAATGAGAACATGGATCCATCATGCCTTGTTACCACTGTGCAGGCTAGTGGTGGTGGATATATATATGTACTATATATACACTCACCTAAAGGATTATTAGGAACACCATACTAATACTGTGTTTGACCCCCTTTCGCCTTCAGAACTGCCTTAATTCTACGTGGCATTGATTCAACAAGGTGCTGAAAGCATTCTTTAGAAATGTTGGCCCATATTGATAGGATAGCATCTTGCAGTTGATGGAGATTTGTGGGATGCACATCCAGGGCACGAAGCTCCCGTTCCACCACATCCCAAAGATGCTCTATTGGGTTGAGATCTGGTGACTGTGGGGGCCATTTTAGTACAGTGAACTCATTGTCATGTTCAAGAAACCAATTTGAAATGATTCGAGCTTTGTGACATGGTGCATTATCCTGCTGGAAGTAGCCATCAGAGGATGGGTACATGGTGGTCATAAAGGGATGGACATGGTCAGAAACAATGCTCAGGTAGGCCGTGGCATTTAAACGATGCCCAATTGGCACTAAGGGGCCTAAAGTGTGCCAAAAAAAACATCCCCCACACCATTACACCACCACCACCAGCCTGCACAGTGGTAACAAGGCATGATGGATCCATGTTCTCATTCTGTTTACGCCAAATTCTGACTCTACCATCTGAATGTCTCAACAGAAATCGAGACTCATCAGACCAGGCAACATTTTTCCAGTCTTCAACTGTCCAATTTTGGTGAGCTTGTGCAAATTGTAGCCTCTTTTTCCTATTTGTAGTGGAGATGAGTGGTACCCGGTGGGGTCTTCTGCTGTTGTAGCCAATCCGCCTCAAGGTTGTGCGTGTTGTGGCTTCACAAATGCTTTGCTGCATACCTCGGTTGTAACGAGTGGTTATTTCAGTCAAAGTTGCTCTTCTATCAGCTTGAATCAGTCGGCCCATTCTCCTCTGACCTCTAGCATCAACAAGGCATTTTCGCCCACAGGACTGCCGCATACTGGATGTTTTTCCCTTTTCACACCATTCTTTGTAAACTCTAGAAATGGTTGTGCGTGAAAATCCCAGTAACTGAGCAGATTGTGAAATACTCAGACCGGCCCGTCTGGCACCAACAACCATGCCACGCTCAAAATTGCTTAAATCACCTTTCTTTCCCATTCTGACATTCAGTTTGGAGTTCAGGAGATTGTCTTGACCAGGACCACACCCCTAAATGCATTGAAGCAACTGCCATGTGATTGGTTGATTAGATAATTGCATTAATGAGAAATTGAACAGGTGTTCCTTAAAATCCTTTAGGTGAGTGTATATGTATATATATATATATATATATATATATATATATGTGTATATATGTGTGTGTTATGATTTGTCAGTCTTGGGCCCTTTATTAAGTGTTCAACTTGAGTGAGTACATGTCATTGCGCCTATATAGCACGGCGGAATTGAACAGGTTCCCATCGTGTCTTAAAGACGCAGTACGACTGACCATTCGAAAGGGAACGTACTCGGTTACTTACGTAACCTCGGTTCCCTGAGATAGGGGAACGAGTACTTTTGTGCTTTGTGCTCACCTTCGCGGGCTTTGTGCCCTGCTTCGCGGGCATTGTGCCCATTGGTTCGCTCAGTTACGCTGTTCTGCCATTGGTTCATGCAGTTCCCACTGGCCAGCCAATAGCGTGTGAGATGTCTCGACACTGATTTGACTGGGCAGTAGTACTGCGTGATTTCACAAAAATGCGTCAGTAATTCGAGAAATAGATTATTTCCCATTGCGTCTTAAAGACGCAGTACTCGTTCCCTTATCTCAGGGAACCGAGGTTACGTAAGTTACCGAGTACGTTCACATCATCCAAACGAACCGAACTCTGGTGCGCACCAAAACTGCTAGTGTGAAAGCACCCTGAGAGATTATGAGTTAGTGTTTGGCAACTAAAACAAGTTAAGTGGTTTTTTTTTTTTAGTTAAAAAATAAGGGATGGAAAGTGAAGATCATTTTCTAGTTCTGTAGTTGTTGAGGACTGTATGCTTAAAGGGATATTTCACCCAAAAAATGAAAATTCTGTCATTTATTCCGTGCTAAGTTTGAGTTTCGTTCTTCTGTGGAACACACACAGACACACACACACAGAAGTGCTACTCATGAACACAAGATGGCGCAGTTGATTGTGGCGTATTGTCTGGACCACAAAACAAACCTTTAGCCTACTAGGCCATATCCATGTTATTTCTAAAAGCATGTAAAATTAACACTGTATTTACACTGTCAAATCTGATAAATACATTTCAGATGTGCAAATAAATTTGAAATGGTTTCCGTTCCACACAGAAAAAAAGAACTAACTAACTTAAACACATTTATTTTAACACATTAACTAACACACAAGTAAATGTTACTGTTACTCTTTTTTTACAACGTGTTATTAAGTAAATTCTACTTATTGAACTTAACTTTCATGAAGTAATTAAATAAATATTAATTATATTTAATTTCTCACATATAATTAAGTCAAGTCTATTTCAAGTTAAGTAAATTTAACAAAATATTTTTTTTCCTCAAATAATATAATATTGAATTAAACCATACTTTTAAATTGTACACTTTACTTTCAAAACATCTATATAAAAATAAATAAATAAATAATACAAGATATCATGTAGTCTCCATAACTATTCAATAGTAGTAATGCAGATCTCACCCGAACACAGAGACCTCAATACTTGGTACACAATACACAATGACGGTAACATTCGATGGATCGTTTTTGAGTATGAATGTCTCATTTTGAGTAGAAAATGAACTTCAGATGTCACAAAATCGCAAGTTACTAAACCTAACAACAAATGTAATGATAAAACAGTAAATACAGCTGGAAAACAGCAAAAAAATCAACCTTATTAAGTATTTATGCCCCAGTGCATGATGGGAACACCAGTATCAGAAACGTTGAGTAGGTTTTACTTAATTTTATATTGTTGATAATTACGCTTGAATTTCTACAAGCTTGAATTTAGCACTTAAATAAAGTACTTAAGTACTTTTTTTTTTTTATTCTTGCATTAACTTTTTTTATGTAGAAAATACATGTGTTTTTTCAGTAGTATTTACTTCATTACAGAATAGTTTTTCATCAGTGCACTTTAGTTGCACTTTAATTGTCAAATAATCAATCATTGATGAATCACATAACACATATATTCATAAAACATTAACAATCATCAACTTTTACTCAACAAAACAGGTATTTTATTCTTAAACAACAACAACAACAAAATGTTTTAACTTACATTTGGATTGACTTTTATTTAGCCATGCAGGCAAGTCACTTTGTTTTATTTTGTTGTATAATTATTTTTATTATTTCTTTGGCCTGGCAAAAATGACTGTGCTCTTTATATAGAGATAGGAAATATCTACCATATACTGACTCAAAATTCACTGCGGTTAATCATTCAGAGTATTCCTCACTGAAACATTGCTATATAAGTCCTTTTTTCCATGAGTGACATATTATTGGCTATGGCAAAGAGCGGGTTAAGACTCCATGCTCCAGATGATACATGGTGTCTGAGTCATCCTGGCTTGACTTGAGCAATACATTTAGAAAGAGGAACCGTTTTGAAGCCATGGGGCCCATAAAACTAGAATGACAGGGACACTTGTGTGTGTCTGCATCTATAAGTTTTTACGTTATTATTGCTCATTCATTCTTTCACAGAGCAAAAACACACTTGCATTGCAGGAACTATAAGTTAATTCAGCCTAGAGAGCCATGAGACTCTTAGTCATCCACATGCAAATCTCTGTTTCAGTCATCCTGATCATTATTCATCCTGACAGGGAGATTGCATATGTTCACTCCAAATAAACAGAGAAAATATCAGAAAATCTTAGTGCTTGGTGAGGATGTAGCGCATTGTGAACAGGCAGCCCAATAAATGCATAAGACACCATCATAATACTGTATCATATGATAAGGTATATGACTTCCTCTCAGTAAATAAAACAATGACAGTAAATTAGTCCTGTGTAAAGCAACTCAAATTTCTTTATGATATTGTTAAATATTTTATCCCCCAAGAAACTTGACTTCAATGGCACATATATGAGAACAAGTCGCTCACTAGTTACACACTGATACCCTGTTATCACTGTATAAAGTCAGCTGAAGCAATGCAGCATGATATGAAGCATGATATTTTTCCTAAGTAGAGACTTCTTATTTAATATAGTTTTTGTATGGGTGAATTTAAATTCTACTTTCCAATACAGTTTGTTAATCTATAAAATGATGCAGATAAATCTTCAAATTGTAGCTTCATTCTAGTTTGTTTTCCATGAGACATTTCCACCAGTGTACCTCCAGTTGTAGAGTCATGATTTGAAGTTTGCAGTGCTCTCCTTAGATCAACATGGTTAGTTGGATGTCCTGTTGTGTCAACATGACATTTGCATTTGCTTCCATTTTACTTGTGTAATGTGTTTTTTTCCCCAAGTAGTGGGTATGAATTTTATGTACTGAAATGATTGGATAGTGAAAACATTAAATGATGGAATTTGGAAAGGAGGCATTGAAATGAGGGATAGAAACAGTAAATGGGGTTAGTTTTGATTTCATGATGACTTTAACAGTCTGTGTTCTTCAGTTGTTCTCTGTATGTAACCGGTTCAAGAGGAAGATCGTGTAGATCATCTGGTTGTCTGTAGATTGTTTCCTTTTAAATAGACAACACAATCTCATGGCAATTTGTAACGTTTTACATTTTGGCAAATATGTATTTGTATGTTTTCGTACAATCTTCTTACACACCAGCAGAGCTGGGTAGATTACTTACAAATTTTTAATCGGTTATTGATTACAAATGACATGACAAAAATAGTAGTTAGTAACGTAATTCATTACATTACATATTTAAGGTAATATAATCTGTCTACTTTTGGATTACTTGTAGATTACGTTTGACCTATAATTTATCACATTAATTTGAATAGAATAATCTTGTAGCATATTGATTTAAAAATACAAAGAGAAAAAATATATATTCCATTCTTTGTAATCAACAACATGAAGTGTATTAAATATTGCATAAATAAAGACACATCAGGGTTTACCATACTGGGGTTCATGATGGAACTGCAGGGGTTCCTAAACTATTAAGTAATTCAATCATAAAAATTTTAAATTAATATAAAGCATCTTAAAATAAAAACAATACATATAAGACACCACAAAAGAGAACAAAATATTTGATTTGTTTGCTTGCATGTCAAGTGACCATTAACTGACATCAGAGAACCGTGAATTTTTATTGACTTAATTTTATTATTGACCTTACTTACAAATTGAAATCTCAGAGGGTATATATTAGGTCAAACAAAATTCAGCTGACAAAAAAGTTGGTGAATCCCTGTATTGCATGTTAATATGAAATTATGAAATTGATAACTTAAATGGAGTAAAACATGGAGTAAAAAACACAGTAATTAATGTTAAAAAAACAGAGGAAATGATTTTTGACTCCAAATTAGTGGGCAACCACTCACCAATTATGATCAACAACGAGCCCATTAGACAGGTTGCCTCATACAAATACTTAGGTTTGCTTATTGATGACAAACTTTCATGGGGGGTGCATGTGGATAATCTGTGTCGAAAAAAATTACTTTTTACGGAGGCTCAGACTTTTTGGAGTTGCTTAGAGGGTCAGGTTGCTGTTTTACCATGCCTGTATTGAATTCATCATATTGTATGGTATAGCGGTCTGGTTCGGTAATATAACAGTTACTCTTAGATCTCAGTTGAACCGGTTGGTGCTTATAGCAATGAAAGTGGTTGATCTGGGGGTTTACCCCAATCTACAGTCCATATTCGACAAATGTATTTTTAAACAGGCAAAGAAAATGACTTTGGACCCTTTTCATGTGCTGTATCCAGAATTCGAACAACTTCCATCTGGTCAACGTTTTCGTACTCCAAGGTTCAAATACAACCGCTATAAGAATTATTTTGTTCCTCTGGCTACAAGGTTGTTAAACTCTAGTTCAAAGGACACAACTGTGTGATCATGTATTGGTGTGGGTATCTTGTTATGCAGCATACCTGTATTGCCCAAAATAATTTTCCCTTAAAGGGACAAATAAAGTTAAGTATAAGTTATGTGAATTTTGTACATTTTAATGTGTTTAAAAGACAAAAGCCTTGCAAAGACATTAAATGACTCACTGAGTGATAATTCAAATAATAACGTGTTAATCAGAAGTTGATTAGATATGCAATGTTGCAATGTTGAAACAAATGATTTCTGTGAATCCAGTGGTCAAATGCTGTTTGGGTCTCAGTTTTCAGTGATAGTCACATGACCAGTGGGTGGTCTGTGTGTGCAATTCCACAAACCTTCAAGACCTTCTGAACATATACAAGCAGTAGGCGTTTATAGAAAGGGAAATTTAAAATATAAAAAAGAAGTAGGGAGAATCAATGAATTATGAATATTTGACTGCCATTCTGACAATAACATGTAATCAATAAAAAAGTAACTGTAACTGTAAACTTGAAAAACTCACATGTAATATAATCTAATTGCAAGTACTGATTTTGGAATCTGATTACGTAATCCAGATTACATGTAATCAGGTACTGCCCAGCTCTGGGCAGGTTTTTTTAGGGATGGGGTTAGGGTGTGGACCTACATGCACCACCTAGTTTTCGAGTTGGAATAGAACATCTAGGTGTACAAATCTTTGATTGGTTGTAGCCCAAAAAGCTTAAACTGGACTGTTGAAGCCCTTTTGTTTTTTTAAAGAAGAACCAGCTTAGTTATCTCTAGTACTATTCGTTCACTTCCATGCAATTTCTGTTTCCCACAAAATTCCTGTTGTTAGCAGGGCATGACTGGTCATTTTTAAGATTAATTTTTAAGAACTGTTGTCATGCGATCTCCTCGTTTCCTATCAAAATGTTTTTCTTGTATTTGGGCAACCAGTTTGTGACATACGCTTTCAACATAAATTTATCATGATTTTAAATCAGTAACAAATTCACTTTGTCTATAGCATAAGTATCGCACTGAGGGTTTTTTCTTCAGTTCAGTCCTGTCCCATTTCACTCTCCGTGTAGCACTGCCATAGTAATCCATGGATTTACCAGCTTTCTGCCCACTGCCATAAACCGTACTGCTCATTGGCATCAATCAACTGAACCATTTTTCTCTTCTAATTTCATACTTCTTCTAAGTTCGGTTCCTACCTCTATAGGAGCTTATGTTGTGTATATAGTAATGAACAACAATAGTATTCCTGTTTTGTACAGTATGTCTACAGTGCATTTTGATAATTTTTTTTACATTGACCATTGGGTGGTGTGTGAGTCTAGGTGTCTGTTAGTGCAGGTGTGACCACTTGGGCTGGACCCTGGGAGGAAGTATTGAACCTTACAGGAAGTCTGCTTTGTTAAGATAAAAACATGCAGCCAGCTTCAGGTCAACCTCCCCCTCCACAACAAGTACATGCACTCACACAAATTCAAACATACCTTACTGTTTGATGTGGCTAATTTTGCACACCAAAACCACAGAGATAAAGATCAGAGATTTTGAAACCCTCTCCTGCGAGTACAGTTAGAGTTTATTTATTTATAATCTGTTGACCTTTCCAAAGACATATTTAAGAATAAAAAAAAAAACGACTTTGGCTAAAAGGACTCAATCAGGGCTGAATAAATGGAGATTCCACTGAAGAATAATATACACTCACCTAAAGGATTATTAGGAACACCATACTAATACTGTGTTTGACCCCCTTTCGCCTTCAGAACTGCCTTAATTCTACGTGGCATTGATTCAACAAGGTGCTGAAAGCATTCTTTAGAAATGTTGGCCCATATTGATAGGATAGCATCTTGCAGTTGATGGAGATTTGTGGGATGCACATCCAGGGCACGAAGCTCCCGTTCCACCACATCCCAAAGATGCTCTATTGGGTTGAGATCTGGTGACTGTGGGGGCCATTTTAGTACAGTGAACTCATTGTCATGTTCAAGAAACCAATTTGAAATGATTGGAGCTTTGTGACATGGTGCATTATCCTGCTGGAAGTAGCCATCAGAGGATGGGTACATGGTGGTCATAAAGGGATGGACATGGTCAGAAACAATGCTCAGGTAGGCCGTGGCATTTAAACGATGCCCAATTGGCACTAAGGGGCCTAAAGTGTGCCAAGAAAACATCCCCCACACCATTACACCACCACCACCAGCCTGCACAGTGGTAACAAGGCATGATGGATCCATGTTCTCATTCTGTTTACGCCAAATTCTGACTCTACCATCTGAATGTCTCAACAGAAATCGAGACTCATCAGACCAGGCAACATTTTTCCAGTCTTCAACTGTCCAATTTTGGTGAACTCGTGCAAATTGTAGCCTCTTTTTCCTATTTGTAGTGGAGATGAGTGGTACCCGGTGGGGTCTTCTGCTGTTGTAGCCCATCCGCCTCAAGGTTGTGCGTGTTGTGGCTTCACAAATGCTTTGCTGCATACCTCGGTTGTAACGAGTGGTTATTTCAGTCAAAGTTGCTCTTCTATCAGCTTGAATCAGTCGGCCCATTCTCCTCTGACCTCTAGCATCAACAAGGCATTTTCGCCCACAGGACTGCCGCATACTGGATGTTTTTCCCTTTTCACACCATTCTTTGTAAACTCTAAAAATGGTTGTGCGTGAAAATCCCAGTAACTGAGCAGATTGTGAAATACTCAGACCAGCCCGTCTGGCACCAACAACCATGCCACGCTCAAAATTGCTTAAATCACCTTTCTTTCCCATTCTGACATTCAGTTTGGAGTTCAGGAGATTGTCTTGACCAGGACCACACCCCTAAATGCATTGAAGCAACTGCCATGTGATTGGTTGATTAGATAATTGCATTAATGAGAAATTGAACAGGTGTTCCTAATAATCCTTTAGGTGAGTGTATGTATATGTATATGTAAGCAAAAAATTTTATTTGATCTATTTGTGCTTCTCCTTTCTTATGGGCAATTGACTCAAAATGGCAAATCCCTATTAGTCATATACAGTATGTACTGTATGATTAATTAGTTGACCTTATTTTTGATTGAACATAGTCACTGTTAAGATCATATTTGCTACAAAAGTTGCACCAAAATCACCATAAAAATACTATATTTCTCCTTTTAATATATGTAGTTTTGTTATTATGAAATCATGAGAGTCTACAAATATACTACAATAGGTTGACTTTATGTATGTCTGTGTATGTGTTTCTGCATACATCGATGTGTGACAATACATCTATAAATAGTTATTTGACCATAATCTGCTGGTGGATTGTTCGTTCTGCAGTCAAAGTTAAGAGGAAAATGAGGAATTGGGAATAAGAAGTGAGAGGTTTGGATGTTCCCCTGCTGGCCTGGTCCGAGGCCTGGTTTGTGTCATTGTGAAAGACGAGGAGGCCACCAAAACCTCCTCCTACTTGCAGACAGGAAATTAAGGCTACTCTGTGGCAGGTCCACTGCATAGTGTTAGAAATCTTTCACATTCCCAACAGGTGCTCCCTTTTCGAGAAAGTTTTTAGAGATCTGAGAATTTGTGTGTTCCTAGGCATCCGTACCCACAACACATATATAAATTTGACCCTGTATGGCACAGGCGGTTTGATATGCCTTCTTTCAGTTCTGTGATTTCAGTGAGGTTGGGCCCAAGAAACAACTACTCTTAGAAATGATAAGCTCATTTTGTTGCAGTAAATAAATAAAAAACTAAAGAATATGGCTGAGAAAAATCTGGAGAAGAACCTCAAAGTGCTAGACTGCATGCAGAATTAGGGAAGTTTCAAGTTCCCCAAAGAATTCTGTGATTTAAAAGACTTTCCTTAAAAAGTCTATGCAATCAGACCTAAATAAATAATGAAGTAATAGCCAAAAACATGTTGTGACCTTTTGAGTGTTTTTGTAAGAGTCCTTACCTACTGTCCAGCAGCACTGTTCTGCCAGCCCTGTTTTGTCTGAGGCTCTGTTTCTATTGATATTTTTCATGGTTTTGACTCCTCCCCCTCCCCAACCATCAGGTATGTAATAATTATTCTCTTTGATATTTTGTTGATTTTTATTATCATTTTGATTTTCATATTTTAGGCCTGTTTTCACAGACAAGGACATATTTTTTTTCAGTTAAAACAGCTCAAACATGCATTTTAGTCTGGGACTAGGCTTAAGCCTTGTCGGTGAAACTAGGGGTATATGAGCTTAATCAGAAATAGGTTTCAGTACTTTAAACTAGATGTAATATTTCAATCTCACAGATTTTAATAAAATTCTCCAAATACAGCTAATCAGTTAGTAAAAAACACGCTGTTGGACATTACAACAGCTTAATATTATTAATGTACTTGAATGAACAAGTTGTGAAGTTGTGCTGTATGGTTAAGGCGGTGATCTCATAACGGATTTTGATATAGCTCCTTGATGTCAACATGAGCATGTGGACATCAGTCTGGTGAAACTTCAGTCAAGGAAGGTCATTATTTAACAACATGCCCTTTTGCAATCCACCACATGGCTTCCTGTTTTTCTTAATATACTGTGTGGTTATAAGAACAGATCATGCAGGCTGAACTGGTCTGCCCTGTGAACAAGAACTCAGTATCTGGGGTCATCCTGGTCTTTGAGCACTTTTGAAACTATGCTAAATAAGTGCTATGTAAAGACAGTATAACTGCACACTCACTATTTTTATTATTCCCAACGTTTCGGTTGTGTATGGAGGACCAAATTACTCAAAATGAAATAATTCAATAAATAATGAATTCAATAAACAATTAAGTGTACCAGTTTATTCTGAAATAATTAATTAATTAAATAAAAGTATTTATTTTGTAAAATTACATGAAAACACAACAATTATTGTTTAATATATTCAACAATTACCTCTTCCACACACACTATTGTTATGTTTAAAAATCAATTTTTTCCTTATTAAATGTGCTTTTTCAAAAAGCCGTTTTTCATAGTAATATGCTGCATTCATGAATGACGCCTATTTGACGAATCGGGCATTTCCAAAGTTCGATTTTCCCAAAGATTTTTTTCATAATAATAGAGGACATTTCACAAATGCCAATCAACAGGCAGTGGGCGGTGCTTGGCGCTGATTGGATAATCCTTTTAGATTGATTACTTTTGTCTGTCTGGGTCTGGCAAGTGGCAAGGGGAAATTATCTAAGAACTGTTCAATTGCTTGTAAACTAGGCTAATCCAGCTTCTTATTCCCAACTTCTTATCGACGCTATCTGTTCCACTTTAATTTATTATAATTTTGTAATTATCAATATACAACTATTGTCATCATTGTCATATAACTATCCGCTTAAGTCGTGACGTAAGGAACGCCGTTTCTGGGTCCAAGCCTCAACTCATCAGTCTTTCAGTCCAGATGAAGTGCCAAGTCCTTAAACACAGCCACAGTTCTCATAGTTTTCAGGTTTTTAGAAAATTCAATAGTCAAAATACACTTTCAGGCACAAATAAGAAATGAGAAGCACCCTTGGCGTTCCATGATGCCACCACACCACACGCACACAAAGATCGATTTGCTTTTTGAAAAAGCACATTTAATAATGAAAAAATAGATTTTTAAACATAACAATAGTGTGTGTGTGGAAGAGGTAATTGTGAAATAAATGAAACAATAAATGTTGTGTTTTCATGTAATTTTACAAAATATATAGATACATTTATTTATTTACTTAATAATTAATTAAATTAATGAATTATTTAATTAATTAATTAATTTAGAATAAACTGGTACATTTAATTGTTGTTTTATTAAATTCATTATTTATTGAATTATTTTATTTTGAGTAATTTGGTCCTCCATAGACAAGCAGCCTTTGTCAAGGTATTTGTAAATAAGTGCTATAGCACATTGGTCACAATACTTGCACAGCTAGGAAAAACCTTATCCAGGAACCTCAGTACTGAACATTTTAACCTGTGGATTGACATTAGAAGCTGCAATATCAGCACTGAACATATTATAAAGTATAGTATAATATTTGATTTTTGTTGTGGACTATCACAATGGCCTTGTCTGTTGCAGCAGATTTTGCAGCAGACAGTTCATATGGTTAGCTGCTAAAATTCAAGAAAATATGACTCAAGCATAAATTCAGAGAATACAGCGGGCAGATGTGTGAATAATGTGTCATTAACAACTCATGGTGCAGTACTGGTCACATTGTGCTGCAAACATGAAATGACAACACTGTTTCCTGTGAGTCTTTGTAACTGTCTTGTATTAAAAAATAATTAGTTCTGGTTCTTTTTGCTTTACATTTTATTATGCCTTTAATATATACACAAACATTTGTTTATTTCTATTTTAAGCATAATTTATACATTTCTATATTACACTGCACTATACTGTATTCTCCTCCCTATAATAATAAAATGACAATGAAGTAGCTATTGGATGTATACATGTGTGTGTAATAGACATAGGGAAGAGCAGGGCACAAGCTAACGCGGTGTAAGTTGTAACAAACATGGTTTAAAACTTTCCACGCGTGCCAGCATGACGAAACTTAGTGTATTTACTAGTTGCCATATCAACATTATTTAGAGAAAAAATTGTGCCAAAATTAAAAAATCTTTGGAAGATATCACTGAACATTTATTTAACCAGAGCAAAAGTAAATTTCCTACTTAAGTTAATTTTTCATCTCTGTTTTTGTGTTTATTTAAAATGTAAACAAATCTGATATTTTAATCTTATATCTGTTATTTAACAGTTAAGATAGTTCTTTAATGTTGATCTAACCAGCAGATGACACGAGCCAGGGTTAAATCCCAGTTGCACAGGTTGGGCATGTTGTAACACTGCGTTACAATGAGCCCCTATTAGAACTACGCTATTATATTCTATACTTTTATGAATTCTTTTGAGAAACCATGAGAAAAAGGTGAATACTAACTGAGAGTCAATATTGAGAAATTATTCATTATGTTTTGAACTATGCTGTTGTCAAACTAAAAAATTAGTTTATTTTTAATGATTAAAATATTTTGTTGATTATATCAGATAACATTTTTAAGCTGTCATATGGCCATGTTACAACATGCCCCACCTATGGGGCATGTTGTCACATTTCACTTCCATTCTTTCGAGGTAAACAATAAAAAAAAAAGTATATACTGTGTTAATGAAACAAAACCACATAATTGTACTAGACGTGTGAAATGAATGTGAGAAAAAATAAATACTGTGAACCCAAAGTGGATTTACACAAACTGAGAAAGTCAAAAAGCGTTCTCCCCGCTCTCCCATATAATAGGTGTCACACCGTAGATGCAAAAGAGTTGAAGACAACATCTAAGTGTAGCTGTCACATGTCTGTCTGGTCTTTCTTTTGTGTTTTGATTATGTCACATGTCCCTTTTTTCTTAGTTTCCCAGCCACTTGTCTGTTTACTTGGTTACCCTCCTTCTGTTCAGCTGTGTTTAGTTAATTATCTCATTTCTTTCTGCTATTTAAGTTCCTCTTGTTCACTCAGTCTTGGTCTGGTCACCGTTATGATATGTGCGTTTCTGTTGCCTGTCTCTGTGGTAAAGATTAAAGTTTAATTTTGGATCTTCTGATTCCTCCATTTGTTTCTGCCTGCACACACCCATGACAGCAGCACTGAAAGTTTATTGAAAACAAAAACAAACTAACAAAAATACTCAAAATTTCATAAACTTACAAACATGAACAGAACACCCAGGTAAACGCAACAATAACAGACAACTAAACATGGCTTAACACAGGACTTAAATACACAGCAAACACAAGGTAAGCTAACTACACACCTGAACTGAGGACAATCAATCTGTTACTATAGAAACAAACAGGGGCTGAATCCGAAATCGCACCCCTTAACCCTCAATCACTATTCCCTATGTTAGTCCACTTATACAGTTAACCTGAAGGAGTGAATGAAAACGAGTGAGTGAATAGACCTTTCTCACAACTTCCGCAATAGTGACCGGAAATACGCAATCGTCGTGGTAATCTTCTTCCTCACTGGTCAGGGCAACAGGTAAACAAATAGCGCAAGCAACGAGCAAGAGTTATTGTAGTTTACCGGGCTGTTCTTGTTATTCCCAAAAGCAGCCATATCTGTCGTTTCATTCCTTCGCTGTTGATGGTGAAGTTTGACGGAAATGGATTCGGGCTATCCGGCGGGATGAAGGACCAAACTTCCCTGCTCGTGTCCTACATCCCTGTCAGCGCAAAGCGGCATATGACGCACCTCTGTGGGGAAATATAAAACAAATATTTTTTAAAGTAATATTTAACATATATTATATATATTACCATTATTTACTGATATCTATTTAAATGTTTTACAGGCTGTAGTATTGTTTCACTGACGGAACTACTGAAATAAACACCGAGCTTAAATGGATGTTGCCTCGTGTATATTTTTTCAAAATGTATGATATTTGATTTAATAATGAGGCGATGTAATATATATATAAAATTCATTTTTGCAAAATGCCTCCATACATATTGTGAATATATTTTGTTTTAAAACATATAACCGTGATGTTAATCAACATTATTTTTTATTATATTGTAAACATATATAATTATTATAGATTGTCTTTTAAAATAAAAATATATCTATAATTTTATTAAAAGCATTATGTTGTATGTTTAAAAAAAAAATAGAATTGTGCACACTGCATGATGTTTAAACTATTTTGAACAGTATCCAAAGTCCGGACAGGAAGACGTGTCATGTAACGTCTACGTAATCTGAGACTTGTGTAAATGGGCCTAATTGTTCATTTTCATCAAATGTAATATTTGTCAAATCCGTTAGCGAAGTTGTGTAGACTCTGATCCATTTTCTCTTGCCCGGGTATGAGAAGATTGGCGCGCGTATAGAACTCAGAATTGGACAACAACTTGAGCGGTGAGTGGATTCTAACTTCAACACCTAACTGTTAGTCTGCGATCTTTGATCATTCACAATGCGTGATTGTCACTCACGTGCACGAGCACCGATTTGCCTATAATTTCGGGCATTTGTCGGCGATTTCGCAAAACCTGTCGGTGAGTCAAAATCGGGGCTAAAATCGGACCGTGTGAACTCGGCATTAACCCCGGTTTCACAGACAAGGCAAGCTAGTCCCAGACTAAAATGCATGTTTGAGCTGTTTTAACTGAAAGCAATTTGCACTGACATACACTCACCTAAAGGATTATTAGGAACACCATACTAATACTGTGTTTGACCCCCTTTCGCCTTCAGAACTGCCTTAATTCTACGTGGCATTGATTCAACAAGGTGCTGAAAGCATTCTTTAGAAATGTTGGCCCATATTGATAGGATAGCATCTTGCAGTTGATGGAGATTTGTGGGATGCACATCCAGGGCACGAAGCTCCCGTTCCACCACATCCCAAAGATGCTCTATTGGGTTGAGATCTGGTGACTGTGGGGGCCATTTTAGTACAGTGAACTCATTGTCATGTTCAAGAAACCAATTTGAAATGATTGGAGCTTTGTGACATGGTGCATTATCCTGCTGGAAGTAGCCATCAGAGGATGGGTACATGGTGGTCATAAAGGGATGGACATGGTCAGAAACAATGCTCAGGTAGGCCGTGGCATTTAAACGATGCCCAATTGGCACTAAGGGGCCTAAAGTGTGCCAAGAAAACATCCCCCACACCATTACACCACCACCACCAGCCTGCACAGTGGTAACAAGGCATGATGGATCCATGTTCTCATTCTGTTTACGCCAAATTCTGACTCTACCATCTGAATGTCTCAACAGAAATCGAGACTCATCAGACCAGGCAACATTTTTCCAGTCTTCAACTGTCCAATTTTGGTGAGCTCGTGCAAATTGTAGCCTCTTTTTCCTATTTGTAGTGGAGATGAGTGGTACCCGGTGGGGTCTTCTGCTGTTGTAGCCCATCCGCCTCAAGGTTGTGCGTGTTGTGGCTTCACAAATGCTTTGCTGCATACCTCGGTTGTAACGAGTGGTTATTTCAGTCAAAGTTGCTCTTCTATCAGCTTGAATCAGTCGGCCCATTCTCCTCTGACCTCTAGCATCAACAAGGCATTTTCGCCCACAGGACTGCCGCATACTGGATGTTTTTCCCTTTTCACACCATTCTTTGTAAACTCTAGAAATGGTTGTGCGTGAAAATCCCAGTAACTGAGCAGATTGTGAAATACTCAGACCGGCCCGTCTGGCACCAACAACCATGCCACGCTCAAAATTGCTTAAATCACCTTTCTTTCCCATTCTGACATTCAGTTTGGAGTTCAGGAGATTGTCTTGACCAGGACCACACCCCTAAATGCATTGAAGCAACTGCCATGTGATTGGTTGATTAGATAATTGCATTAATGAGAAATTGAACAGGTGTTCCTAATAATCCTTTAGGTGAGTGTATATTAAATGAAGTCAGTGTTATTGTTTTGTCTTAATATTTGTCTCAGAGAGTTTTTCCTCCTCCGTTTTAAAAAAAATCACGTCCACATGAAGACACAAAAAATACGCAATGAAGCGCTGTCAAGAGCATGCTAAACCAACAGGTGGCAATATAACCCTAACCGTAAAGCCATGTTGGCCAATCAGAAGCCTGGAAAAAAATGATTGCCAGTTCTGACATAAAATCTCCAGTTTCACTGTTCACATGACAACACTACAACCGGAGTTTCTAAAAATCTTCACCCATGGCAGGAGTGGGACAGGGCCTAAAACGGATCAAAAACAAACTCTAAAAAAGCAAACTCAAAACGTGACAATAGGCCTATACAATACTTTTTTCTCAATATATCTAAACTAGAATACATTTTTGAGTTAGTAAGACGCATTTGCTTCTGTTTCTGTTTATTCTGTGTTTTGGAGGATCTGCATGTCTCTTCACTCAGATCAAGATCATGCCCTGTACTCTGCTTCACTCAGTGTCTTTAAGTCCTCACTCAAAGCTAAAAATCCTCATCAAGCCATTCGCTTGCTCTTTACAGGAACTGAATCTTACAGAATCCTCCTACTTCTGCTTTTCTCTCTGATACCCAGAGTGGGTTGCTTTATTTGTGTGGGTCTGTGTGAGGGTGTTGTTTTAAAACGACAGGTTTGTTGAAAGTCAGACATGCAAGACCTTTACAGACCAAAAAGGGACCTGAGGAAAGGGTGAGATTATCACCCATAACAAGGGACTGATAATCTACCACTGATAACACTGTGCTCCGTTTGCTGTCTCTGAAACTGTTTGCAGTTCTCCATTCGTTGATATCTATAGTTCATTGTTGTGCCATACATTTCCAGGCATATTTTCTGTGATATGTCTAGCAGTAAATACACAAATAAATGTTTACGCATTTATAGGTCATTATCTACATCCATGGCTGAGAGAGACACAACAACAAAAAATTTCTTTGTTCAGATCACTGAAATTGAGAAGTGAAATTTGTCTCACTTTCTACCTGTTTTTTTTCAGTCAAGAATATAATAGGGTCTTACATAAGCATGTTTCCAGCAGGCATAATACACTGTAAATGCATTCCATGAGATATTAACCTTCAAATTGTTCCAAACCTCTATGACTTTCCATTGTTTCAAAAATGTTTTAATTGTTTTCGCTCATACAAAGACAACTTTTATTGTATGGACAATTTTTTTTTCAACAGAAGAATTGAAGTCATACAGGTTTGGACCAATGACCGAATTTTCATTTTGGGGTGAACTATTTTTTTAACAACAAAATGCTAAACAAAATACTATTAGGCTATACATAAACTGAGCTAGTCAAGTTAGCCCTCGTTTTAAAATGAGCAACACACTTTTAAGCAGTCGGTGCTGTGTAATGGCAAGAGTGTACAGGTTTAAGCAACACATTCAGCTTTCCCGCAGTTGCGCCATGCTAAGACTGGCAGAGAGAGTGAAGCAAGAGCTAAAGGAGCTGACGTTGAGTGGATGAGGAAAGGCAGTGTGGGTGGAATGAAGCACTAGAGCTAAACATAGTCAAATGCCTCAAACACTAATGAAGAGCCAGCAGCAAATTGGAGAATGAACCAGATTATTTCAATTCTAGCTACATGGAAACAAAGAATCTGTGTAGAAATATTTGTCAAAAGTGCAAAGCCAGTCACAACTCAGTTTGAATAGGCCTAAAAAACTTCACAATAAAACATTTACAGAGGTCTGTAAATATAAAATTGGAAAATAAAATAAGTAAAGAAATAGTGTTTTCTCATATGCATTTAAACATTTGTGTGCGCCTCTTCAAATAGCATTAGAGAAAATAGACTGTCGATGTAGCTGCAACACATGCAGGGTGTATTAATATATAAAGAAAACAGCGAAAGTCATCAGTTTTAGCCGGGTGTGCAGGCAGCTGTGTGTCGCACTAGGGCCACAGTGAGCTCTGTGGTTTGGACAGCTTGAATCGTGGTGAAACGAAGCAAATACAATAGCAGCTTTAAAAACATCAATACTTTATTTAGAAATGTACTAATACGCTGAATGCAAAATTCCCAAAAGTCTTTAGTGCATGCTAAGCAGATGAAAGACAGTATTTGTGATTAGGCCTAGTTGTCTCTAGAAAGCAACCATGTCTGTAATAATAATATGACTCTTACAATATTCTAAAATAAATGTATAAATAAAAAGTAAAACTGCTTTGCAGGAACAATATAAATGTAGTTCATCCAAAATGGAAATCCTGTAATCGCCGTTCCAAACCAGTATGACTTTTTCATCTGTGAAACAGTATAAGGGATTATGATTGTTGAGTTCATATAATTCGTATTATACTTCTGAAGTAATTTGATTAATTTGTGTGAAAATCTTGTCCTCCCAATTTGAGTCTATCAACCATGTGAGAACGACTTTGTGTTCCTACACAAGGGCAGTGCAGTGAGCTTTATCAACCCCATATGAGCATTTCTTTTTTTTGTACTGAATTATAATTATGCAATAAAAACCCCACACTGAAAACAAGAAGTAAAATCAAGTTTTTGCACTCATATTTTTAAAGTAAATTTTGCATATGGAATTAAGTAAACTCTACTTAACTAAGTTAAATAAAATTAACAAAGAAGGTTGAGTAATTGCTACCTAGCTGAAGTTTCCTTTGAAATACTTTTTACTCAAACAATATAACACTGAATTAAACCACGCTTTAAAGAGTATGTCTTACTTAGAAACATCTAATGGCAAGTTCAGACTGCACGATTTTCAAACTCGTCGGATACCTGCTCTTTTCACACTGCATGACTATCTGGGGTAGCATTCAGTCACTGCTGTGTTCACACTGCACAATGGATCGGTGACAGGGGGTTTCACACTGCATGACTTTACAATAGGAAAAGTCACCGACCACTCTCTCCGGTGGTCCGGTGGTCAAACACAACTAAACATACACGAGATGTGACAAGTAAACAACGTGAGATCATGCGTGTGTCAGAACGGAGTTCTCGCGCGAGACTGGAATTGTTATTAAAAATGATAAACTGCAGAAAATTTGCGATCCAAATTGTCTGTGCAATGATTTGCAGCGAAAAGGTGAAAAAGAAAAATATTATGGAGGAGGAAATGGTTGGGGAGACACAGGGAGCAAGGATTGTGTTCTGCAAAGAGAGTTTGAGGTAAATAAATAATTTTGCAATGTGCTGCTGTTGCAGCTATTCGAGCAAATGTTTGTGCTTTGTTTCTGTTTGATATAATTGTAAATATATCCAATAAAATACTGATATTCTGGTCTATAACTCCTCCCTGAACTTCGGGGCTAAAATCGGGCAGCGCCATAAGTAAGTAAAACAATAGATAATGTGTAGACATCATATCTACATAATAGTAGTAATGCAGCACCTGAACACAGAGATCTCAATACTTCGTAAACAATACATAGTGACGGCAATATTTGATGGATCGTTTTTGAGTATGAATGTCATTTTGAGTAGAAAATGAACTGCAGATGTCACAAAATTGCAAGTTACTAAACCTAACAACAAAAGCAATGATAAATACAGCTGGAAAAACAGCAAAAAATATATATTAATATTCATGCCCCAGTGCATGATGGGAACACCAGTATCAGAAAAGTTGAGTAGGTTTTACTTAATTTTATATTGTTAAAAATGACGCTTGAATTTCTACAAGCTTGAATTGAGTTGAATTGAATCATTTTTATATCAGTGCATACAAGCAGAAGAAGGTGGAAAAAGGAGAGATTGCACACAATTTCTCTGGCATCCAGCATTGATACAAATTATTTTTTAATTAATTGAGTGAGAGAATCATTGCATTAAAAATAAATTAAGCTAAAGTTAAATGTTTTATTGTTCCTCGATATGCAACCTGGCAAAGGTTAAACCCCTGAGCAAAGACAACAAAGAGAACATTCCTTTTTTGACTTTGACATTATATGCTTAAGCAGATATTCAGAGGCAAAATATATGTTCAGTCATTTTCACATAAGTGTCCTTGTGATAACAAAAGGTCGGTATATGCATCTTATAGGTCACCAAGTTGACAAGAGGATCATGCTTGCATCTAGCCCCTGTTTCATGTTTGCAACTAGTTTGTGATTGGTAATAATTTCTCACTTTTTTTTTAAAGGCAATTACATACACATACCCTTTAAATTAGAGGCACATGTTATGGCAAAAACATAGAAAATGAATTATGGGTCGTGCAGTTATATATATTTTTCTAACAATACAATAAATATATAAGACATTCTTATAAGAAAATAAAACAGAGTAATTTTTTTTCCATTGTATTTTTTATGAGTGTTAGCTAATACATGCAAACATGATCCTGTCACATTAACATAATGCAGACATAATATTGTACATAAACTGTATGTACTTAGTGATGTACATAAACATTTTTATCATGTGCTTTGCCTGACTCTCTCTTATGTGTAAATTTTACTCCTAAAAGGGCCATAATCCTTGATGCCCCTTAGAATGAAGAAGTGTGCACACAAACACTCACACAGATAAATGCAAAAAGCACAATCTTTTGTTATATATATATATATATATATATATATATATATAATTTTTTTTTTTTTTTTTTTTTTTTTTATCTTTATCTTCCTGCTGCATCTTAGCTTTGTGATAAGTTAGACATGTGGTATAGTAGATGAGGACAGAAATGACATCATACAAATATTCAGCTCACTGAACACTTTTGATGGTTTCAAAGCATTCACTGTAGACTAAGAAACATATATGCAACTTTATCCTCTGTAAATGATTTTTATGATATTGTTAATTACATGCCCAAAAGAAAGGCAGACAGAAGGTTTGAGACAGGTGGAAAGTTTGATAAAGACAGTAGATTCTTTCATCATTGTCATTCAGCATGTTGTATCTCCTCTCCCAGCATGCACTGATGCAGATAAGAGATGCAACACGATCAGCCATCTTATCTGTTCTCTGTCTGCAGTCGTGATGAGGCTGAAGCCCAGACTCCAACAAGTGAACATTAGACAATCTAAGATTTTTATTTATGGATCAATCATTTGTTGCATTTATCTAATTTATCTAAATACAGATAGACCTCATTTTTATTTGTGATATATTTGTCCTCAGATTTATTTTATTGAGCCTTGGTTATTTTACCAGACAAAAATCTATTCTCTACACACACACACACACACACACACACACACACACACACACACACACACATGGGTTTTCATGTTTTATGGGGACCATAAGACATAATGGTTTTTATACTGTATAAACTGTATATTTTATCCCCTTACACTACCCCTACCCCTAAACCTACCCATCACAGGAAACATTCTGCATTTTTACATTTTTAAAGAACATCACTTAGTATGAATTATAAGCTGTTTTCCTCATGGGGACCAAAAAATGTCCCCACAAGGACAAGGATTTTGGATATTGCCATCTTTGTGGGGACGAAGATTTTGTCCCCATAACGTAGGGTTTACCAGGCCACACATCACACACACACACACAGAGACACAGACACAGACAGACACAGATACAATAGATTTCTGTCTGGTAAAATAACTAAGACTGAAAAAACTCAGATTTTTTTTTAAGTAAGAAAACAGCCTGGAAAGTTTTTACATAAAAGGAAACATTTAGCTTAAAATTCTGAAAATGGCACCAATTTTCTGTGTATATTCATCCGGCATTAAGGATTTTCTATAGAACGTCAAGCACTATGGAGGTGGACAGGAAGAACAGCGGTCAGCTGAGCTGTCTCTGATTGGCCATTGGGGGAGGTGACACTTTACGCCTATTCTAAAAGCAAAGATAAAATCCCCACCTGCCATTACCCTAAAATCAGGAACCTCCAGCGGATACGCACACACACTTACCCACACACCCCAAAAATAAAGAAGTAACAAACAGAAACTCTGTCCCTTTTCGTCGGCCACTGTCAGGGTAGGTTGCCCTTTGCAGTGTATCTCTGGTTGGCTTCTTTTTTGGGCCTTTGGTGATCTCTGAGCCCCCCTGCGTGATAAGGTGTGTGAGTTAGATCATTGGTTTCATTTGGTAAGAGGAAATTTAAGCAGAGTTGAGCAATGGTAAGGGGACAGTTTTGAAAGCCCTTGAGAAAGCATCAGAGTTGCAGATCGAGTGTCAGGCGGCGAGGAATCCATGCTGCATCCGTACAGAATGGAGGGGTACATCATCCCACCTGTGAGTATTTTTTTATTGTATAAATGGTCCTATTATGCTGCTGCTGCTGCTGCTAATAGGTGTGTAAAAATACACATAATGCACTTTTTGTTATACTGCTGCCAGCGTGTCAAAAGGCATTATGGAGATACATCATTGTGGGCATACTAATAGCTGACCGAACAGCTGGATCTTTTTTTGTAATATTAGTGTTTGACATCCGTCAGTCCATTATATTTTTGTTGAGGATAATTTGTACATTTTGTGTTTTTTTTTTTTCATGTAAAAAGTCAGAGTTAGCGTCGAGATGCATACGTGTTTGTGCCAACCACTTTAAAACAACAATCTACTGAGATTCAGCTACTCAGATGTGCATTTAAACATCTGATGTTTGTATTACTGTATAGTGGACCAATTAGAGACACATTTGAATGTTAATGAATAAATGTCTTTAATTAAGCTAACGTGTAGATGTATGTTTATTGTAACAGGCTATGATTAACATCAGTGTAATGAAAAAAATAAACTGTTCTCCAAAATGTATAATAATCATAATTTCTATGTAGAAAGAAGAGGGTAGAGAGAGAGTAACCTGGACTGGCTGGATGTCACAGACACCGTCTGTACAAAAAGATTACTGGGCAGTTTTAACCAAAGATGTGAGGCTTTTCCCATATGGTACAGTGTATTATTATTTTGGTATTGGCTCCAGTCATTCAAACTGGTCATCCTTTTGTTTCTTATCTATTCGCTTGGCAGCAAACAGAGGAAATGTTTGAATCAGAGATGTATCGACCACCAATGGAGTATCAGTATATCATTGATGACGGTCAGAATGGTGAGTTTCTGTTCCTTGTTAACAAACATTATAAGCTATCCACGCAATAAGAAGTTTGGGGGGGTTTTTTATCCATCAAAACTAAAAACAGTCCACAAACTGCTGCTAAACTGCAATGCAACTGGATTTTTGAAAGTTAAGGTTAAAAAATATGATAATGTACACTCGAATGAGGTTAATAGTTGTTGGTGCTCAGCCTCACCTGTGCCCATTCACTTGCCAATGTCATTATTATAAACAGGTAATTGATACCAAAATAAAAGTCATTTAGAAATAATTCATCAAACAATAGTCAAACCACAATCTGCCTACAAATTATAATTGAAATCATAGTTAATAAACCAACAATTAATTTAACTTAGGATGAACAAATGCGTTTACAATTAATGGCTTCAATATTCCTCAATAACCATAGTTTTTTTCCAACTCTTTTTTTGTCATGTTCATTTTCCCCTTTTAGCCTCAGTAAATAATGGGCTGCATTATTGAAGATGTCTTCTTACATATGATCTGTTTTATTAGATATTACTGACTGAAGCCCCTGCTAACAAATTACTTAAAAGTGTTTTAACACCTATAACAGCATCTTGTTATATTGAGTTAACGGATCAAAATCACACCAGGGCAGCTGGGCCTGAACTGTAAGGGGGACGTTAGGAGAGCGAGCGAGTGGAACCGGGCGAGTGACCTAGCACAAAGCAGGAAACAGATGCCTCATTCTGACAGGCAAGAAAACTACAGACGTAGAACGACAAATATCCCCAAGGGTTTCTGTCCAAAATGAGACCATAAAGCAATTTAGCTATGTAGGCGTCTAAAATTGGGTGCTAAACAGTAGAAGCAGTTTCTGTCTTTGAGGTTGAGGATGGAGATTACATTTCTCTACTGACTGTGAGAGTTTTTTGTGATACAGTTTATGGTGACCTTTGGTTAGACCTTTGTATTATTTAGTCAGCCCTATCGTCAGACATCTATGTTCTGATTTTCGAAGAAGTTAAAGGACAGAAACTGAAAACAGTTTCGTTACATGGCAGTGAAAAAATGCAGAGTAATTTTTTTCCCCTTTTCCCCCCACAAGTCTTGTCAAACCATTTATGTAACAGCTATTTCTGTTCAGTGGAGGAATGTGCACATATATGTTTCTCCAGAGAATGTAATAAATGTAATATATGGCTTGACTGAATCTTTTATGAACTCTAGTGGGATTGAAGTTTATTGAAATTATAATGCTTACAATGATTGTGTTTGGACAATAATTGATCATTAAATAAATAATTGAACATGCTGTAGATTATTATAACTTAAAACAGATAATAAAAAAATAAATATAATAAATGATAAATTTGATCACCCATATTTAAATGTTCTATTTAGAGATCTATCCATTAAATACAATGGCATTAAAAAGAAAACAACACTTTTGAGGCTATTCAAAAACTGCAAAGGAAATGGTGGTGTGAACAGGAAACAGGGTGACACTCATAGTTTGACGATTGAATTGACAGACAGAATAACCTGACATAGTGGATTTATCAACTGCTTGTAGCAGCTTACACAAAAAGCATGTGACGCATTGTCATATTTCTATCAGCTGTTGAAAGATGCTTTCTACTGACCCTCTGTTTCAACTGTATTGTCCTTGTCTAGATCACGCATGGGATTATAATACACATCATGTCCATCCAGTTGATTTCGAGAACTTGCCAGAAAGCCACTTCACAGAGCTACAGAGTGTGCAGCCACTACATGCATCAAATGTGCATCGCTTCCCAGATGTTGAGTCTGGTCATTTTATCGACCCAGGCCTGACCGGGCATCACCTCACCCTGCCCCCTCCACAGGTGAGATCTGCATTATCTATAAAACACCTGCTATTTAATACCCATTCACTTTAACGTCTTTCATTTTATGCGTGTGAACTCTTTCTTTGTACCTGATATATTTTCTTTGTGAGCTTTGGTCACATTATTGGTGACGAGAGGTAACCATTTTGTTTAATATACAGTGTAGGAGACATTTAGGAACAGAGAAATCTTTCGGAGATATACTGCCTGTGTCTCTAACAATGGGTTTAATAACTTTTGTTTAAATTTCTCCTGTGCTTTGTGACACAAGTGGGTGTTGATGCTGGTTATGAGGTTGTAGAAAGCATCTGTGCCCAAGCTATTGCTCAACTAAGCCTTATCCTGACCAAGACTCAACACTGTCACCGTAACTGCAGTCTGCACACTCATCAACTGCCATTACACAGAACATCCCCACTTACACAAACAAAACCGCTCTATATTGTGACACAAACATACAAGCGCACAAATGTTAGAGCTTAAAAAAAACTGAGCTGGAACACTGCACGCACACGCACACACACACACACAAAAACATACATATGATGTTATAATATATGGTATATATATACAATATTGTAATTCAACCCTTATTTGTTTATTAGCTTCTTTTGGGCAGTTTATTAAAAAAATAGCTACATTTTAGAGACTTTCTTCAACAGCTTAGATTCAAAAAAAAAAGGAAAAAAAAAGTGTGCTTGGCCTTTTGGTGTAGTAGGTGATATTTGAACAAAAGGAAATAGGATGCAAGAGGATATAGGTCTTATGCATCAATAACTTCTCTGTGGGTGGAAAATCAAAGATCACCTCTTGCTCTTGCCTGATGCTTGTAGAAAAAAAGTTCTGGTTTTCAGTTTATTTCATAATAACATTAAATTTTTCTGATCATGTACACTACCGTTCAAAAGTTTAGGGACTGTAAGATTTTTTGTTTTTCTCTCATGCTCACCAAGGCTGCATTTATTTGATCAAAAATACAGTAAAAAAACACCAATATTTTGAATTATTAGTACAATTTAAATAGCTGTTTTCTATTTAAATATATTCCTATGTTGGCAAAGTTTAATTTTCAGCATTACTCCAGTCTTCAGTGTCACATTCAGAAATCATTTTAATATGCCAATTTGGTGCTCAAGAAACATTTATAATTGTTATCAATGTTGAAAACAGTTTTTACTTAAATATTGGCTGCATTTTACCCTTTACAATAATTTACCATGGTAACCATAGTTTCCGTCATAATACAATTCACTACAGTTATTGTCACTACTAAAAACCATAATACATTTTGAGATCTCCTTTAAACAGTGTAAATATTTTACTAATTTTAGCAAACAGTTTATTGCTGAGCCACAACAATAACTGAAGTAACTGTTATTTTGGTGGATAGTGCGCTTTCCATGGTAATTTTTAAAGGGGCTGTTCTGTGAATTCAGCATCAGTTAATCTGTAGTTATTTACACCTCAACCCTATAAGCATTAACTTAAGTTAAAATCTTTGAGAAAAGCAATGTTGCTTCCTTTGACAAGAAGATAAATATCACTCTTATCATGCTGAAAAGTGCCAAAATGTAAGAAATATTCACTGTTCTAAAACCAGTCAAGTTTTTAAGGGACTAAATACAAAACTACCACCATTCCAGCTGCAGTCTCTGAGGCCTACAAACAAATGCACAAAGAAATAGTAAAACTGTTCCTTATGAAAATACTGGACATTTCTAAATAGTGAATGACTATCATGTGTTTTTGAGGACACTCTCCTCAAGTCATCAGACTCTGCAACTGTCATGTCACAAGAAACTGCTACCCCAGCACAGTGCACGCAATCGCATGAGACCGCTATGATCCTTGACACTTTGGGGTTTATACTGGCTTTTTACAGTGAAGCGGTTTAACTGAAAAACCTTTCAGATCTTTCATAACATTTTCTTTCTTTATTATATATATATTCCATACTGTTTTATACATGTCCTTACTGTAAAGAAACAGACAAAATATTCAATGTTCAATTGCATCATATTCTGCAGCTTGAAGTTTCACAGCACTTTTATATCGGCAATATATAAAAGCGTAAAGTTCCTCTTTTTTAACATTGAACAAGGTTGAAATCTCCAAGTGGCACATTTCAGACCACCTGACTGCACAAACGTGGTTCCCACATGTACTGTATAGCTCATATTATTTGTGCCAATGTGAATTTAGCAAGAATTCCACCCTTCATGTAAAGATTCTTAAATTGCTCTTTTGAAGAACTACTTGCTGTTTAGAGTTCTTGAGTTGGCCATGTACTTCTGGAGAAGTTATTTGCTCTTCTATTGGTTTATAGGTTCTTTACAGCACTAGTATGTTTTCTAAATAACTATAGTATTAGATTTAATTAGTTGATACTAACTGGAATCTTTTTTTTTCTGTGTGCTCTGATAATTACTTTGTCTTAACAGATGACATATTTGCCACGGCCATCAGTGTGCTACCCTCACAGTGTACAGCCCTCTCCTCTCCAGCGCAGCTCGGATGACGATGACCCCGGCAGTCGCAGTCCTCCGTTAGAGGTGTCTGATGAGGAGTGTATGAGAGACCACATTACTTCAACAACAGGAGGAGAACATGGTAAGGACAAAGGCAAAGACAAATTTTACCTGACATGGACGATGCAAACCCAACCCAACTGTTAATGATTGACAGTGGTTCGCCTACACTGGTTCTGGCTGCAGGATGACTAAAGAAATGTTATCAGCAAGATGGTAGAAAACTGTACATTTCTCGTCTATTACCACCCACTGCGACAATGACGGAAATAAGCGCAGTTACAATAGCAAAATATGTGGGAGAGCGTTGCTATAATGTGACGATATTGTATTTCAATAGGTAGCACTTCAAAGTCAATACCAAATCAAAACTAGTTAGCACAGTATTTGTAATAGAAAGAATTTAATGACAAAATCTGGTTATGTTTACACTTAAAATAGTTACAAAACAGATGTATGAGATGATAAAAAATTATACCATTAATTGTACCAAGCATATATGTATGTTACCTGAGGGATAGAAAGAGAGAGAGAGGAAGTGTAGAGAGAAAGAGAGCAAAGAAGAGCCAAAGAGCAGGCCCCAAGAAAGGAGAGAGGCAGAGAATAACAGAGGCAGAGCAAGTTACAATCATATTTTATCCCATCCTTGACCATGTGACTGAAACCCAAATGTGAGGCATTCAAACTGACCAATCAGATAATTACATTTTCCCCCACTGTTAAGGTGTGACACACATTTTGGCCCATAAACATGTCTTTGTCTTTAGGAATTCCAAATGGCCCTTGTGGGGGTTGATACAGTAAAGCAAATGTCTTTGTGCAATTTAAAATATCTTTGATTATTTTCAACCCTACAACAGTATTGTCAGTAACTGTTTACTGCTGAAATCTTCTAGATGTACACTCTTAAAAAAAAAAAAAGTTTAAAATTGGGTTTTTGCAGCAATGCCATATGAGAAGCATGTTTGGTTCCCCAGAGAGCCTTTCAGTCAACAGTACTTAAAAGAATCATTTTTTTCTTAGTGTAAAGAACATGTTAATAATCCAAAGAACCTTTTGTGCAATGAAAGGTTCTATGAATGTTTAAAGTTCTTCATAGAATCATTGATTCCATTAAAGAACCTTTATTTTTAAGAGTGTAGGTGCTGATTTCCTTTGTTTTTCAAGGTAACAAGAAGAAAATTCGCTTGTATCAGTTCCTGCTTGACCTTCTGCGAAATGGTGACATGAAGGACAGCATCTGGTGGGTGGACCGAGAAAAAGGAACATTCCAGTTCTCTTCCAAGCACAAAGAGGCTTTAGCAAACCGATGGGGCGTACAGAAGGGAAATCGTAAAAAGATGACCTACCAGAAGATGGCAAGGGCACTGAGAAACTATGGCAAGACGGGAGAAGTCAAGAAGATCAAGAAAAAGCTCACCTACCAGTTCAGTGGAGAGGTACTTGGGAAGAGCCACATTGAAAGGAAGCTTTACATGTAAACATTTGCACAAAATGCGAGAAAAAGACTCGGGAACACAAGAGAACCTTTTTCTTCTTGAAAACAGCAAATGACTGGACATGAACTTTTACCATAGTTATGACCCTATGGTTTAAAACTCAACTATTTTAATTTCCATTCCTTATTCCTTTGCATTAATTAAGTAAAGTCCTTTTAAAATTTCAAGTTGTTGTGCTGCAGGACCAACATTTACACACATCTATACAGTGTATATATATATAGGGAGAGCACACATTTAAAAGAGCAGATACAGTGAAAAATAAGTAAAGACAGTTGCAAACTTTACCACCACACATGGAAAAAAAAATATCACAAAAATACAAAAAGCAGAAGTGAAAACCAATGACACAGGCTCACGCAGCACGGAAAACTCTGTCACGTCTGGGTAACACACACACAGACACATTCTCTGCTCGTGTTTGTACCATCTTTCTTTCAACATCACATTTAATCTGAAGAGAAAAATAAAAATCTTTATAGAAAGTAGATAAATATTAATTGTCGATACAAAGTGAGCAGCATGTTTGCTGTGAGCCATTTGTTCATAAAGATGTATCATATTTCAGGGTAATTTCTCAGCAATGACTCACTGCAATTGTTTAAATATAACCTTAAAAATAATAAGAATCTAATCCTAAAAATTGTGGGAAAATTTGATCTGGAGTGACAATTAATTATTCATTTGAGACAGAACTCTAGGCTGTAGGTTTCACAGACAGGTCTTAGATTAAGACAGGATTAGGCTTTAGTTGAATTAAGACATTTAAGTAGTTTTTATAAATGTGTCTTAGAAAAAAGATCTTACTTGAGATAAAACAATGGTACTGACATATTTTAAGATATGCTAGTTGCTTTCAGTTAAAACAGCTCAAACAAGCAATTTAGTCTGGGACTAGGCTTAAACTGTGTTTGTCAAACCGGGCATTAATGACTTGGATTAAATTTAAATCGGGACACTATTTTAAAGCCATATGCCTTTATCAGACATACTTTCAACAGTATGCCAATTTTGTTTTATCCTTAATCCAAGTTTATAAAGAGTTATGCCTCAAATTGATATATATATATATATATATATATATATATATATTTGTGCCATTTCAGTTGTGTTTGAACGTTGATGCTTTTCAGCATTTTGATTAAGTTATTAAATGATGATATAAGTGTAATACCTTCAAAAATATATCAAACTACATCAGTTAAATACAAGTTCTCCGCAGTGTATACCACACCCCTTACACCAAAACCTCAGCTGAAAGCTAAACAACTTCTCAGCGCCCCCTTTCGCAAGACCGCTGAACTGCTAAAAACAATATATTTAAGTAAGTTTATTTGTCTATAAATATATTTAAATTAAACTCATAAAATTACAGCTCATTGTTTAAATGTAATTTCTTACACAAGAATCGAAGAAAACTATAAACAGTGATTACTGTGGGGGAAATGAATGCACATCCATTATTTGATTTCTTTAACCTTAGGGTGCATCTGAATCATGCAAGCACACTCTCCATTTAGAGTCCCTTTTTTCTCAGCTTTTCTTTCTGAATAAAAATAAGTCCAATCAGGAGGTCTTCTGTAAACTGGAGGGTTTGACAAGAGGAACATACCACTGTAGGTAAAGAAGGGTGATTATTACAAAAACTTGCATTATATAAAACAACATCATCAAAGATTATAATTTGCTTTAAGTTACATAGGTAAAAAAGGATAATTCTTCAGAAATTCAACAATGGTACGTATACCTCTTCTGTCATTCCTGCTGTCTGTCTTCCTTCTGTGTTGAATGGAGGCTTCAAAAACCCTTTGAAATGCAACTTCACCAATTCATGGAAGGTTTTCAAGGAATCCTAAAATATGAAAAAGCAGCTCTCAAACTAGGATGATTCCCAATTTGCATACTTGCATATTTCGTATTTTGTAGTATAAATAGTGCTAGTGTGTGTTTACACTGAAAATTCCAAATATTTTTTAAATAACACTTTACATACCCAGATGATGCAAAAACTAAATGAGGAATGTTAGACACTTCATGTACTCAACTGTTGCAGCTTTAATTATGTAGTGGAGGGGCTATTAGACTCTGATGCTGAATGACCAAATAACCTTATAAAATTCATTCACTACACAGCGTACTAGTACATAGTGTATAAATGCATCATTTGGGAGCAGACCCAGACTTCGCTCAAACAAATAAATAGTTCAGCCATGAAACTCTAGTCACATTCTGATTGGTTCGTTCAATGTAATGTTCCCAGACGTTCCGATGTTACATATCCATTACTATTTCCCTATATTATCTCTGTTTGCTATGCAAATTCTCATTCTAGCCCTCCGCCTCCCCAGCACCACCTGTCTAGATCTGCTTCCTTTCATTTTATGTTTCAAGCATTTAGCAGAAGCAAGTCGTATTTGCTCTGTAGCAGCAACCATAGCTCCAGCAGCGTAGCAGATCTAGTCCGCAAAGACCAAACCTATGTACATTCTATTTACATTAATAAAAATGTTTTACAAACGAGAGTTGTCATGACTGAACTGCTTACTGTATCTCAAAAGCCTATCTGCATCAGTAAGGGTGTGTTTTAAAAAATAAAATATGATTAAGATTAAATCATTCACTCACATTGTCATTTTTCAGGCACACTTCACCAACAATTTTAATCGTACCGTTACATGGTTAAAAAAAGAACTGCTGGATCTCTTACCCGCCCTTCTTGTGAGCAGATGTATGTGAACCATCTCAGCCCTGCAGCCACATGTGTGATCTCATCAGCATAAATCACCTCCAACACCTTCACTGAGCTTGTGTCTCCCTGAGAGGCGAAGCGGGACAGAGTCTGAGGGTGCACATCTAAACCTCTGTGTAAAAACAATGAAAATCTATAACTTAATAGATATTTTCAGATACATACGTGAAATAACAGATGCTAACAGACATGTTATGTGTTTTACCTTGCCTCATGGACCATGTGAACTATAGCTAGCCTTGCTAAAATGTCATGAGACGTATCAGTTGCTGAATGCCATAAACCTTTTTGAAAAGAAAGGAGACATCTTTAACATAACTTGCGCTAAGTGAAAAATTCAAAAATACAAACACACAAAAACACTGACCGTTGTGTACTGGTAAAGCACCAAAGAAGCTGCCAAGTTCCATAATCCTTTGCTCTAGTAACTGATAATGCTGCAGGAGAAGGTTACATCAGATTAATGTGGATTACTTAGTTAGCATTTTGCCTAAATAAATTAAAGATGTCAACATTCAAACCTTGGCTTCATCTCCTGCTACTTTGACAAAGTCATCAAAGAACTGGCGAGGTAATGGCTCTCCAGTGCTCAATCTAAATGTGGAGAACCTTGCTATCACATCCCAGGACAGGTCTATTGCCCACTGCTCTATGTTAGCAAGTGAGTGCAATAAGGCAATCCTACTCGCCTGATGGAAAATAAACAACTTTTACTTTTATGTGATTATTCTTTAATCAACTTTCTGCTGAAAAAAAAAATAGCGTCTAAAGGAATAAAGTTTACAAGTGTGCCGCCTTTGCCCCGTTTGATTTTTCCAGGCTCCACAACAGTCAGGTTGTCCTTTCTGTTGGGATGTGCGGGAGGGCTGGCCTCTCCAGTTTCTGTTATTTTACCGTTGTTCCAGTTCTCTTGCACTATCTTGGTCAATGAAACCTACACGTCACAGAAAAACAAACAAGCAGAAGTCATGATATGATTTCTTTTGCACAATCAAATGAAACAGCACTGTGATGAAGGATACCGTTTAGTCAATCACTATTTGATTTGAAGGACATTTCCAAACCTTTTCCTGTGGGTCTGGGGTGTGAAGGATTTTGGTGGCCCATGCGCAAAGAGTGTTTTCAGAGGAGTTAATTTCCATGGGCAAACTGTCTGCAAGGAATATAGCATAAACATGTATTGTGTACTAAAAAACATATCATATTCAAAATTAATATTTACAAGTTCTGCCATTCTTCACCTTGGTGGGTTATCTTTGTCACTGGGATGGGACAGAGGGACAGTGTGTTCTGAGTATTTATATACACTTTTCCATCGAGTACTCGGACATCATACACTTGATTCTGGTGACAATAATATAAGACACACGAAGAATGCTGGCAGGTTGATCACTATAAAGGGAAAATTCTGTCATGATTTACTAACCCTGATGTTGTACCAAACCTGTATGCCTTTCTTTCTTCTGCAGAACACAAAAGAAGATATTTTGAAGATCGTTGGAAACCAAATAATTTTAGTAATTAAAATTTTAGTGACACACAAAAAAACTCAAAATATCTTGTTTTGTGTTTGGTACAACATCAGGGTGAGTAAATCATCACAGAATTTAATTTTTTGGTGAAATATCCCTTTTACATGGCCTATCATGACAACTTGCCTGTAGTCCAGAGGAAGAGGAACCTGTTTCAAGGCTGAAATCGAAGTAATGCCATGGGCAAATCAATGCCAGTTTCCCATTGCCCAGATCCTCAATATCACCTTGCTCAAGTGGGCCCCCTGTTGAGCAATACAGCATGATATTCAGATCCTAAAACTATTGTCTCATTTTACTGTATTACAGATCTCTTTGATGTTTTCACATGGATTCACATTCAACTTATAAAAGTATGTACGTTTAAAAACAAATATAAAACAATATCCAAGCAGATGGACATGTGTGGGCACCAATGGCTCCACTAGAAAGTGGAAGTTACATCAAACAACCACCTAGAAAAAGTTTTTCCCCCCCTAAAATCTGTCTGTGCAAACAAGGCCTTTGAGAAACGCCACAAGGAGCCAATGGGGTGAGAATGGAATAAAGAGACACCAGTCAACAATATGAAGTTGTGCATAACACAGTTTTGTATGGGAGGGCACAAAAGAAACTGCTATTCAATAAGAACCAAATAATCATATGGAATTTGTCAACAACATAAAAGTAGTTAAAATTGTCAAACGACACCAAACTGAATCTAAAATCAAAACCAGTCCATCTAAACAAAGCAAAAAAACTTGACCAACACATAATGCACTGGGGTTCTCTATTGTATATCAGCAACTAACCTTCATGTGGGCAAGATGAATCCATAGCCCAGAATTTATCATCCACTGTATGCACCAGGACTATATGCTCTCCATCATCTGAATAAAACCTTTTTAACATTTTCAAAAAACAGAGAAGTGTATGTAAGAAATATTATACTGACAGTTATTTTATCAGGGAGGATATACATATACACATATTTTAATTAATACATGCAACACAACCACCTTTCTCTTATTTAAAGCAAATTTCCCCATATAAATTATATTTTCACTATATAGCACTCATTCAAAACAGATGCATTTGTCACGTTCTACATAGATTTACTTTTTAAAAACGCTTTTCTAAAACGTTATCTGTTTAACAGAATGCTCTTATAACGGTTCACGAGCATCGTATATTTGAGTGAGCATACAATCACATGCGCTTACTTCGTGCATGGTGACTTAAATTTAGATTTGTCTCCCACACATTGCCAGTTTCCAGCCTTGACAATGTCTTTAAGCGCATCAACTAAATCTTTCTCGAAGTGATCCATTCAGAACCTCTTTATGCTTTACACTACTGTTTAGGATCCATGTGGCTACTAAAAACAAAATGTTTGTTAAACTTCCGGTTACGACTTATTTCAAAATAAAAGTTACAAGTAATGCGTTTGCTTATGTTTTCTCTTTAAATTCGTTTTTTAAGCAAGTGTTATTATGAAAATCCTTTGTGATTATCAAATATGAAATATTGGCGCAATGGCATATCTCCTCACTTGCAAAATACTGCATGATGTGGCCGCTAAACAAATAACAGCGCATGCGCAAGAGGTAAGGCGTTTTGCCGCTCGCACGGTACTCATGTGAAAAATGGTTCGTGTGGAACAATAACAGACTTCTTCTACATTTTTATCACGAATACAGAACCATGCCGATCTCCTGTTCAGCTATTGATTGCTCAAACCGGTTTGTCAAAGGGTCAGAGATCCGGTTCTATAGGTAAGCATGAACATAATGGCAGTTTTGTTGACACACTCGAGCTTTGTGTTAGGGTTCAGTGTTTACATGTTCACGAGGTGCTATATATGCATCTAAATAAGGTTCTGTATTGGTAGATTTCCCAGTTAAGATGCATACACAGTATTTTCCCTTCTTGGCCATTATGGTGCGTTGTGCGCTCATTTGTTTCTTTCTTTCTTTAGTTTTGTCAGTAAGCCATGGCCGCAGATATGGATCCCACAACATAATTAACTGTTGTAGTTGAACTATTGTGTTACGTTGCCACAACAGAATTTAACTTTTAACAACTGATATGATTGGTCAGAGTTTGCTGTGGTGAGTCGGCTTCATTTAAAGTGATTTGTACAGGTGGCTGACTTCAGAATACTATAGACGTGTGTGGAATGGATACAACTCTCTCTCACTCTTTGCTGTCTTTCTGTTCAGGTTTCCAATCAGCAAGCCTCAGCTGGCCGAGCAATGGGTACGAAGCCTCGGGAGAAAGAACTTTGTTCCCACTCAAAACTCCTGTTTGTGCTCGGAGCATTTTCAGCCTGACTGCTTCCGTGACTATAATGGAAAACTGTTTCTCAGAGAGGATGCTGTGCCTACTATTTTCACAAACTCTGGAGGAGATGGTACAAAGGTGCGTATCCTAGCACTCAGTAAAGTTATTCTTGTTGTCCAACTTAAATATATCGTTCTATCTGCTTTTGAAATGCAATCCCTCTCATCGTTTTATTGATTACTTACAGATTGAGTTACGGAAAAACAGGGGAGGATTAGTGGGAAAGGATGTAAATGATTCCAGTCGGTTCAGTTCACTTTCTGATAGAGACAGAGCAAAACAACTCACAAAGGACAGAAGACAACCCATAAGAGACTCCAGTCTGAAGGTAACACATACACTGCTGAATATGCAGTTGCTCACACTTACTTTAGTCTGTTTTTAGCTTCTCTGCAGCTCATTAACACGTCTCACAGCTACAGTTCAGCTGCATACTTTGCCTTTAAAATGTCAATCAGATTATTTTTTTCTTTGTTTTATTACAGGGCAGAGGTATAAATGACCGGAGACGTGCAGGGATAAAGCTCTCATCAAGTGACAGGTACCTACCTTTCTATTAGAGCTTCCTCTAAATGTTAGTTGCGGATTGAAGAGGATTAAAGGGCCAAATTTTAATTAGTCAGTTAATCACAGAAAAAAAAGTTATCTGTAAGGTTAACCTAGATAAATGTACACTTTTATTAGGTGCATATCCAAATGTTTGTGCAGAGAGTGAAAGATAATGTAGAACGGTGCTTACTGCATGACGTTTAACTTTACGTGCATTTTTCTGTATAGACTCATCCACTATATTGCAGAGAAGTCAGGGTCGTCAACTTCATCTTTGCATCTGATAATGACTCAGAAAACACTAGTTTATTAATGAATTATTAAAATGTTCACACATTCTCTGTTCTGTTTTTTCCAACATGTTTATAATTCTTACCTTTGCCAGTGCACTACAGCACTCGAGTGCTTAATTTATATATTAAAGGCTCATTATTATAGTTTAGTATTTCTCTATAATGTAAAACAAGGTTAGCAATGTTACATATACCCCCGGTTTCACAGACAAGGCTTAAGCTAGTCCCAGACTAAAACTGTTTTACTTATCTTAAAACATGTCACTGCCATTGTTTTGTCTCAAGATGCTCACCAGTAATGTCTGTGAAACCAGGCCATAATATTCTTTCTCAGCCCTGACACTGAAAGCATCGTCGACTAATGGCGTGACAACTAGTTAACAAGAAGAATCTTTAGTCGGGGGCAGCACTTCTTTCTAAATTCTCAAACTCATGAATGCATCAACTCCGTCATCATGATTAATGTATAAATCATGTTTTGAGTTAAATGAATTGCCGTTTTAATAAAATTATTTTATATGGTGTCTTAGGCCTTGTTTGTGAAACCGGGGGTTAAAGGGATAGTTAATCTAAAAATGAAATTGACCCCATGATTTACTCACCCTCAAGCCACCCTAGGTGTATATGACTTTCTTCTTTCAGACGAACACAATCAGAGTTATAATAATAAATGTCCTGGCTCTTCCAATTATTATTATGGCAGCCCAAAATGTGAAGCTCAAAAACGTGCATCCATCCATCATAAACTTACTCCACACAGCTCCGGGGGGTTAAAGGGCATATTGCAGGTTAGAGACCCCAGTGAGTCAATGTATAGAAAAATAATGTAGGAACTAGATTTTCTTTAAAATATACTTATATATATGCTACTAAGGCTTTTGGAGTCCTTTTTGTGAGAATTTCACTTCTGCATCTAAAAAATGCGAGTTGAGTTGTTGTGTGAGGACAGAGCAGGTGTTTGGGTGAGAGACCAGTGTTAGCTAATGATATATATACGCTAGCTAACGATATGAACACTGTGCTCAGATTACAGTACTGTACAGATTATTATTATCATGTATCAGGCAATAGCAAAGCTGGTATTGGTCATCTAGGAGTGTTGATACTTACCACTAATAGAAACTAATAAGCTTTGACCATCAGGAATAAGTCACACTCGTTAATATCCATCCACACTAAACGTTATGTGATATAACGTTAGCGGTTTCTCATCACGACTGATTTGGTAGTTAGCAAATGTTTAAAAAACAAGACTTACGGTGCACAGGTCACGTTTTCTTCGAGCTGCATCTCTGACGGATCAGTGACCATCGTGTCTCTCGCCGGCGGCCGAACCACAGACATTATAGTGTTATTGTATGTGTTTCATGTTATCCTTTATTCATTAATTCTGTGTTATGGGTTTATTTCCTGCCGATTCACCGATAGTGTGAGGATGTATATGACGTCATGAGTATGTAGTTGAGTGAATTTGAATGTACATACATGGAATGAATAAAATATTTACATTACCAGCACATAATTCCAAACTTTTTTGAGAAGTGTGAGACTGTGTACATACTTTGTATTCATCAATGTTGAAATTGATTCACGTAAAAACAATGGCAAAGAAGCATCGCATGTGGATGTTTATTCATTTAATATCATCCTTTACATGAGTATTACAATGTTTGACTCCATCATATCGCCGGGATGATAATCCTCCGGTCTAAAGTGAACACTATACACACCACCGTGTGTTTCGAAGCAGATGCAGAAGTGAAGTCTCTTCACCTGCACAAAACTTTTTCTTTTTAGGAAACCTGTGGATTCGATGTCCTGACAGGCTGGACACAATAATTTACCATGACAATGATAAATTAAAATAGAAAAACTACCGAAAATACAGAGACTCGTACTGAATACCAACCTATTCTGCACTAAAATTTGTGTTCTTATGTCTTTTTAAAACATTTTAAATCCTGCATTACCTTTTCGTATGGTATTTTCATACAAGGTTATATATTCATTTTGATAAAAATTTAACCTGCAATATGCCCTTTAATAAAGGCATTATGAAGCGAATTGATGGGTTTTTGTAAGAAACCCCCCCCCCCCCCCCCGGAGCTGTTTTTTGGATTACAATTATAATGGATGGATGCACTTTTTTTTTTTGAGCTTCAAATTTTGGGCTGCCATTATAATGCTTGGATTAGCCAGGAGATTTTTTAATATAACTCCAATTGTATTCAACTGAAAGAAGAATGTTATATACACCTAGGATGGCTTGAGGGTGAGTAAATTATGGGATCATTTTCACTTTTCAACTATCCCTTTAATCATTCACATGAACACTAAGCTTTACTTAAAAAAAAAAAAAAAAAAAAAAAAGTACAAAAGCTGTCACTGTAGCAGTACCCTTTCAAATGGTGCTAATATGTACCTTTTTAGGGGTTAATAAGGTATAAAGGTGTAACTTTTTAAAAGGTACTGCCCAGGGACCGCTTTTTGTACCTTTTTTTCCTAAGGGTGCTGGATGAATTATCCCATTTATTTGCTGTATTTCTTGTCTCTACAGACAGTCCCTGTCTCTCAAGAGTAAAGTGTATGACAACAAAGGCTTGCTGATCTCATGTGGGAGAGATCTGTGTGACTGTCTGGATGTAGACTGCATGGGTTGCTTCTACCCATGTCCCGAGTGCGGCTCACGGAAGTGCGGTGTGGAGTGCCGCTGTGACCGGAAATGGTTGTACGAGCAGGTGGAGGTAGAAGGGGGAGAGATTATTCGCAACAAGTTTGCCAATTAGATAACCTGTTGGCAGACAGAGAAGATGACACTACTTCTGCCTCTGAGTGAAAAGGGACTGGCACTGGCTCTGTATATGGACATTGCAGAAGTACTTGGTTAATTCAGTGTATTGTTTAATGTTTTTAAATGTAAAAGTTTAATATAGAATATTATCTTATGTTTTTGCCCATTCCATCACAGCTGTGTTCATTTCTGTAATCTTTCCAGGATTTCCATTTTTTTTAGTTATGCTGTAATGCGTTTTTTTCCTTTACAAAAATAAAAGCTGAATTTAAGCAGTGTGCTTATTAGTGCAAAGATTTGGTTTTACAATAATGATCTTTTAACCTCGTTTTAAATGATCTGAATATTTGGATAGATGTGTCTACTGCAAGTTTTGTCTGAATCACTATAACTTACCATGTGTAAAATACCAAGCATAAAAAGCTGTATACTGGTTTCATTTTAATTCTAAATTTAATTTTATAATATATACAGTATATTTATATATGTCTTGAGATCTATGATTTTATTAACTTTGTTGACATTGAAGCTCAGGGCAGTTTAGTATTTGTTTGGTGATATCATCTATTAGATATTGTCTAAGATGTTTTTCTAATTGGCCCATTTGTCTCAGCGTGCACATTCAGGTCTGAAGAGGTAGCACAGCAACCTCATGTTGCTGTGCTAGGAGCTAGGAGGCAGAAACGGCAAGATGAATCTATCTGTCATAGGCCCAGTTTCCCCTGTAGCTGCACAACAATAACATGTACAAACAGCAAGAAAGTTGACTTGAAGCAGGGATAATGTATTGCAAAAGAATTTGAATGAGGTAGATTTGATGGTTTTCAAAACGTTCACATCTAGACAGGTAGTTTGTCTTAGTAAAACTAAGCCTGCATGAAGCTTTTTTCCCCAGCGCAAATAAATGGCAGTGCAATTTTAAAGGTGAAGCTGCACAGCATTTATACAGCTTTTTTAAATTATTAAAATTCTTGCAATGTGAGGCTTGAGTAAACATTTTTTTGTCATTATTTAAGGCATATTTTCTGCCTGTTTTAAACCAATTAATCAAAATCCTGATTAACCATTTTATTATATATGTATGTGTATATATGTACACTCACCTAAAGGATTATTAGGAACACCTACTAATACTGTGTTTGACCCCCTTTCGCCTTCAGAACTGCCTTAATTCTACGTGGCATTGATTCAACAAGGTGCTGAAAGCATTCTTTAGAAATGTTGGCCCATATTGATAGGATAGCATCTTGCAGTTGATGGAGATTTGTGGGATGCACATCCAGGGCACGAAGCTCCCGTTCCACCACATCCCAAAGATGCTCTATTGGGTTGAGATCTGGTGACTGTGGGGGCCATTTTAGTACAGTGAACTCATTGTCATGTTCAAGAAACCAATTTGAAATGATTCGAGCTTTGTGACATGGTGCATTATCCTGCTGGAAGTAGCCATCAGAGGATGGGTACATGGTGGTCATAAAGGGATGGACATGGTCAGAAACAATGCTCAGGTAGGCCGTGGCATTTAAACGATGCCCAATTGGCACTAAGGGGCCTAAAGTGTGCAAAGAAAACATCCCCCACACCATTACACCACCACCAGCAGCCTGCACAGTGGTAACAAGGCATGATGGATCCATGTTCTCATTCTGTTTACGCCAAATTCTGAATCTACCATCTAAATGTCTCAACAGAAATCGAGACTCATCAGACCAGGCAACATTTTTCCAGTCTTCAACTGTCCAATTTTGTTGAGCTCATGCAAATTGTAGCCTCTTTTTCCTATTTGTAGTGGAGATGAGTGGTACCCGGTGGGGTCTTCTGCTGTTGTAGCCCATCCGCCTCAAGGTTGTGCGTGTTGTGGCTTCACAAATGCTTTGCTGCATACCTCGGTTGTAACGAGTGGTTATTTCAGTCAAAGTTGCTCTTCTATCAGCTTGAATCAGTCTGCCCATTCTCTTCTGACCTCTAGCATTAACAAGGCATTTTCGCTCACAGGACTGCCGCATACTGGATGTTTTTCCCTTTTCACACCATTCTTTGTAAACTCTAGAAATGGTTGTGCGTGAAAATCCCAGTAACTGAGCAGATTGTGAAATACTCAGACCGGCCCGTCTGGCACCAACAACCATGCCACGCTCAAAATTGCTTAAATCAGGAGATTGTCTTGACCAGGACCACACCCCTAAATGCATTGAAGCAACTGCCATGTGATTGGTTGATTAGATAATTGCATTATTGAGAAATTGAACAGGTGTTCCTAATGATCCTTTAGGTGAGTGTATATATATATAACCCCTCGGTTTGCCTGACTTTACATGCACATGAACTTTAATGACATTCCATTCTTAATCCGTAGGGTTTAATACAGTGCATCCAGAAAGTATTCACAGTGCTTCACTTTTTCCACATTTTGTTACGTTACAACCTTATTCCAAAATGGATTAAAGTCATTATTTTTTTCCTCAGTTCTACAAACAATACCCCATAATGACAACATGAAATAAGTTTGTTTAAAATCTTTGCAAATGTATTAAAATACATTATTTCACAGCCTTTGCTCGACATTTTGTTGAAGCACCTTTGGCACCAATTACAGCCTTAAGTCTTTCTGAGTATGATGCTAGAAGCTTGGCACACCTATTTTTGGGCAGTTTCTCTCATTCTTCTTTGCAGGACCTCTCAAGCTCCATCAGGTTGGATGGGGAGCGTCGGTGCACAGCCATTTTCAGATCTTTCCAGAGATGTTCAATCTGGTTCAATTCTGGGCTCTGGCTGGGCCACTCAAGGACATTCACAGAGTTGTCCCATAGCCACGCCTTTGTTATCTTGGCTGTGTGCTTAGGGTCGTTGTCCTGTTGGAGGATGAACCTTCGCCCCAGTCTAAGGTCCAGAGCACTCTGGAGCAGGTTTTCATCAAGGATGTCTCTGTACATTGCTGCATTCATTTTTCCCTTGATCCTGAATAGTCTCCCAGTTCCTGCCGCTGAAAAACATCCCCACAGCATAATGCTGCCACCACCATGCTTCACTGTAGGTATGGTATTGGCCAGGTGATGAGCGGTGCCTGGTTTCCTCCAGACATGACGCTGGCCATTCAGGCCAAAGAGTTCAATCTTTGTGTCATCAGACCAGATAATTTTGTTTCTCGTGGTCTGAGAATCCTTCAGGTGCCTTTTGGCAAACTCCAGGCAGCCTTTTTACGGAGGAGTGGCTTCCGTCTATCCACTCTACCATACAGGCCTGATTGGTGGAGTGCTGCAGAGATGGTTGTTCTTCTGGAAGGTTTTCCTCTCTCCACAGAGAAATGCTGGGGCTCTGTCAGAGTGACCATCAGGTTCTTGGTCACTTCCCTGACTAAGGCTCTTCTCTCCCGATCGCTGCAGACATTTTTCTGTACCCTTCCCCAGATCTGTGTCTCGATACAATCCTGTCTTAGAGGTCTACAGACAGTTCCTTGAACTTCATGGCTTGGTTTGTGCTCTGACATCACTGTTAACTGTGGGACCTTATATAGACAGGTGTATGCCTTAACAAATCATGTTCAATCAACTGAATTTACTACAGGTGGACTCCAATCAAGTTGTAGAAACATCTCAAGGTTGATCAGTGGTAATATGATGCACCTGAGCTCAATTTTGAGTGTCATGGCAAAGGCTGTGAATACTTATGTACATGTGATTTTTTTTATTTTTTTTATTTGTAATACATTTGCAAAGATTTCAAACAAACTTCTTTCACGTTGACATTATGGGGTATTGTTTGTAGAATTTAAGAAAAAAAATATTAACTTAACCCATTTTGGAATAAGGCTGTAACATAACAAAATGTGGAAAAAGTGAAGCGCTGTGAATACTTTCCAGATGCACTGTGTATATATATGAGATTATTTAACCTTGTGAAGTTTTTACTCATGCGTGTTTTAATTTGTAGATGACACCTTCAAGTGCATCTGTTATTATGTAGTGGCTCTTGTTTCTATCATCTGTTCCTTTTATTACCACACATGAGTATTAAAGGTGCTCTGTGATGTGCCATAACTTATTTCTCTTTTTATATGTATAAGAGATTGCCCCTATTCTGAAAACTCTTTGATATTCATATTGATTCATTACTAATTTGATTATGTAAATCGAGTATGGTTTCAGTGAGTTTGCTCAGTGTATCAGAGAGAGCATCCTCACAGAGAGAAATTTTTACATATGGTCTCAGAAGGACAATTATAAGCCTGGTAAAAATGCACCAATTTCACAAGCAAAATTAACGTGTCTGTGTGTATAAGCACTTGGGAACAGATGGTTTATCACAGGAAATGAGTTCTATTTATGCTATTTGTGAGCTGTTTTAATGGTGCAGTTTGTGCCTGACTGAGATTATTGACACCAGAGCCTACAGAAGATATAAACAACAGGATGAATCAATATCTCACAGATGACCTGTTGGGAGCCAAAGTATTTCTTTTATATGAATGGGTTATTGCAGTATAATATATTTGTTGATACTTACAAACAATTTGGAAATGTTTTATATTTGTTTTATTCTATTATGCAATTTACATTTAATTATGAAAAACTAAATATTCGAAATTGTACGACAGGCTTTCAAATGGTTTGGTTTACTTGTCTAATGTGCAGTGCAGCTGGACGTCTGCTGGCTGAGAACTCCACAGTCTGTGATGTCAGAGTTACATTTGCTGCACTCACAGCTGAGGGCCACAGGGTAAGTGAAAACCGAGTCAGCCCCAGCAGGGCAGCCTTTGAACTCATAGGTCTCGTAGGCCCATTCTCTGAAGTTACAGGTGTTCTGGTAGTACTGCATCATGGGGCTACGGTAAACTCTTTCCTGTCAAAATGGAAAATATTTTAGTTCCCTTTTATCTGGTGCTAGCGAAACAACAACAACAAAATCTCTGCACTTAAGCTACGTAGTTTCAGAAACATTAAAACAATGAAAAAATAAAATACACACCCACACACACATCTGGTTCACTATCTTTGTGGGGACTTTCCATAGACGTAATGGTCTTTATACTGTACAAACTGTATATTCTGTCCCCTTACACTAACCCTATCCCTAAACCTACCCATCACACAATACTTTCTGCATTTTACATTGTCAGAAAACCTAATTCTGTATGATTTATAAGCTTGTTTCCTCATGGAGACCTCTATTTAGGTCCCTATGATGACATCTGTCAGCATGCATTGAGGTTGTCCCCACCGGGATAGAAAAACACACACGCACGCACGCATGCATGCATATATATTCAGCAAGTTTTCCAAAAAAATATTATGCAGCAATGATTTTAACATTGATAATAATAAGAACCATTATTCATAAATAATAATTAAGCACCAAATCAGCATATAAGGATTCACTGAAGTAATGATGCTGAAAATTCGGCACTGCCATCACAGCAATAGATTTGAGGCTTGAAAAATTAACTATTACAGATAGCACACATATGTCAAATGTGCACACATACATGTTCAAGTAAAGGTTACAAGAATATTACTTCATCCTACCTGTGTTTTGCAAAGCCCGGCACAGGCAGTGGTGTCGATTGTGATGCAGCTGCCACATTCCTCACTTTCCACGGTAATGGAGATATTGGTAAGACGACAGCTGGACCTGCATTCTGATCCTGCCCTCATTAGCGCTGGCAACAGCATCACCATAACAACGAAGCGCATCCTCATCTGAGAATCGATGCAAAAGTGTGCGGCTAATCAAATACAGGTACTGCAGCGGATAAAGTATTAGTGCTGCATGTTGTGTCCATCTTGAGGTTATAGTATGATTCACTGCTTAGTAAATTATCTTTTAAAAAGAAAATCACCATTGAAAGTGTAAGCTAGCCCAGAGCACAGGAAAACACATAAACAAAAAATGGAAGTAACTATAGGATAAATAGATATTGTCTATATAGATTTGGTTTGGGCAAAGCAACTAACAAACACATTCAAATAGAGGTTGAACTACACTGTAACATTAAGTTCATGTCAATCTTACCTGCTGGAGTTTCGCTGAGACAAAATCACTTCACCTCCATTCAAATGGACACTTATACCCTCATGTCAGACGTGACGCCCACATCTAGTTGAGAGCAGCCATGTCTTATCATACTACTGCATTTGCTTTTGTGGAGGTGGCACAAATCCCTAAAAGCCCTGTGGCCATGGCATTCAGTCTGTGAGAGGCTTAGACAGAACTGGATCCATGTAAAGGCCACTACTGATGTTCTGCTTTTCAAGGTCAGCATCTACAGCACAACTGATGGATTGAAAACCACTGTCTTCTCTGAAAGATCCACACATGACTGCTTCAACAGCCTACTTCTGACAAACAAAACAAATCTGCCAAACAGAATATATTTAAAAAAAAAATTTTTTATAAACTAAATATCAATCCATTTTCAGTCTCCACTGTCAAGTTTTTACCTATTTGAAAGAGTTTCTCATATGTAGGTATCTACCAGATGTAGGTGATGTTCCTAAAAGAAAAATAACAGGCATCAGGCCATATCACAATTTGCAGCACATATAGTATTTTGTATGTCGGTGAATGTATTTGACATGTCAAATGATCCAATAATAGCATTTTACCACCAGATCTAGGCTTATCTATTGATATTTGTATTTGAAAATTATATTGAGATGCTCACAGGCTTTCAAATGTGTAATGGGTGATTTAATGCATAAATTGGTGAAGGATGCATTAAAATGATTAAAAGTGATAGTAAAACATTTTGAATCATTAACAAACTATTAGTTTATAGTTTATTCATATGGTTTATATATGGTAGTCTCAGCATTGTTAATATATTAATATGCTATATATAAATAGTGAGTTCTTCATTCATTGTCACTAATTAACACAATTATTATTGTTTAATTAGCTCGTAGTGAAGGAATTGTTAAATGGTTATTAGGAGTAAATAGTTATCCCTTTAGGTTAGATCACAGAAAATGAGAAAATGTCATTATTTAAGTGCTTTAAACCAACCTTTATTGGACATAAATTGCATTCATATTCAGTAATGGTTTGTACAAACTGTGTACTCTATCCCCTTACACTAAACCTATCTATCTATCTATCTATCTATATATATATATATAATCCTTAAAAAAAAGTTTAACAGTTATTTAAATGTTTTTACTGTATAACAACAGCATATGATACTTTAAGTTTTGCCTGTGTTCTGTCTGTGTCATTGCTAGTTTCCTTTGTTGTTAATTTAGTTAAACACCTTTTTCTGTTCTGTTGATTATCCTCCCTTGTGTATTTAAGCCCTCCGGTGTCCTAGTTCTTTGTTCGATGTTGTTATTGTTTTACATGGTTGTGCGATGTTATTTCTGTTTTTTCCTGCGTGTTCCTATTAGATTTATGAAAGACTGTTTTTGTTTATATTCCTCATCATTGTGTGATTATTGCAATCATCCCTGACAATACTGTACTGTGTCTTTAAAAATGTCTCTGTAAAAGAACCATTCTAGCATTCATTCCATATAGTCTCAGGCCTGAGCATTATTGACTTGACCAATATATGTTTAAAAGTTCATACAGTGTTATGGATTTTCATTTTGATTCTGTACAATTTTCCTTTACAGATCTCAGTCTGTCTCTCTTTGTCTTTTCAACTCCAGCTCAACCTTGACAAAACTAAGCTCTTTTTTCTTTCAGCCGTGTTCGCCCCCAGTCTCTTTCCATCGCTTTTAAAGGTTGTACAGTCATTGACTCCTGATTTGCACAAATCTTGGAACTTGTCCAAGATGACCCAGTGACCTTCATTTATCATGCTGTGACAAGTGCCCCATCTGAATAAGGCTTTTTAATGTAGAGACAATCTGCCATTTCACTCCTATCAGTGCATCTAAAATGCAGCTACCTGACTTAGTAATTCTCACATTTACTCAGGTCACAATGTACTTATTACCGGTGCCACAGTCATATTCGAGACCCCATTTCTAGCTTACAATGCATTCAGCACTATTACTCTAATAACTATAAGCTATTATCCAATCACACACCCACAGCCTTTACACACAGTCAGAATCTTTACTCTCTACACATAAAAAGCAGACATCCTGTGTACTTTCCCATGAACAGTGCAATGACAAAATGCTGTCTTGTGAAATACTGCCCCCTTTTATTCTGTTTAGTGCTAGTTGCAGGTTCTTTACAGAATTGACAAGCATAGACCAAAACATAAGGCCAAAACAAGCATCTGCATTTCATTAGTGAGGTAAGGTATTTGAATAGCAAGATGTCAATGCACAGTTGTCAAGATAGAAAAGGTTGGTCAATGGAAACTGTTTTACCAAGAGCAAACACAATGTTTGCTGCATTACTAATGAGCTGGATCAAACAGCCCAATCATTCAGATAGCACACACATTTCCCACTCTTCAACAGACCCAGGTTTTGTTGAGCATTTCTGCGGTTTGCAAGGTAAAAAAGATTTGCTTTCCAGGTGATACATAAAGCATCCGTGGCTTAAACACAGTGCTGCTGATCATACTGGTTTTCTAAAGCTCTCTGTTATAGAATAGAGTGCCGGGAGAAACAGGCAGGTGGCATAGTGGGAGTAATCATTTGCATTTTGCTTCCATACAAATATTAGTTTAAAGCACTGAAATTTAGTCTAAAAAATCTTGATTGGCATGTTTTTTTTTTTCATCAGTTTGCATGACTGAGTGCTAAACCAGGTGTTTTCAAACCTTTTAAGGAACCCACCACATATGATCATTATATTATGATTGTATCGTATTATAGACCATGTTGTTTCTAAAATGTTGGCCATTATATTACCATTGTAATAAAGCCAAAACAAACTGATATAAATATTATCTGGAAAAATACTTTCCAACAAGTTGACAGCATCTGTTATCGATGTATAAACCTTAAGAAATACATTTTCAATTCAATTTAAAATATGCAGATTTAGGTCTTATTTTAAAACAAAGCAAATAAAAAACCCTGTGATTAATGTCTAGCGTCTGGTGTTTAGTAAGAACAGTAATCATTTCAAAATCTGATAAATGTGTTTAAAAACTATCTCGTTAAACATATTTAACTGACATCTTGAGTCGACATTTTAACTTTGAAAGCTCTAAAATGAAATGTTCTCCTCAAGTTTTCGGTGGATCCTGTAGCACCCCCTTTTCGTCTCTTCTTCGAGGTCCCCGGACCTCAGTTTGTACTAAGCCAAGGGAGGTGAATCTTTTATTTATGCTCTTTGTATAAACTCCTGCTTGTTTAATGGACCGTGGAAGAGTGAACTGCAGCCCTCACGACACAGTCACATTAGTCTTTTTTATGTTATGTTTACATTCTTATCTATTTTCCAAACGATGACTATACACAAACAGGCCGTGACATAAAGTGTGTGTGGCTTTTTGACGGAGCCACACGCAGGCTGCTTAGTGTGTGCAGCTCGTGCTCTGCAGCAGTCCCTCGGGTAGGCAGTTGCGAAGAACTGGATGTCAACAGATGCATAAGGGCTGTCGAAGTTTGAGAACTGCAGCACACCGGTGCGAGCGCAGTGGCCCGCCACAGCCACTGGGGGGCGATCGAGCTCTTTGCGCGCTGCGCAAACGTGCCTCTCGCGGCGGAGCTCAGCTCCCCAATAACACGAGCACAATGGTCAACGGGCGAGACAGAGCGGCAGACAGATGCGCGCTGCGCATACTTACCTAAGGCTATTTCTCATGGCATCCTAAAACTTTGATACATCTGGATTCTGACGCGGCTCGGGTGATTTATCGTGCCACGCAGCATGCTCTCGTTAGCAGCACCTGCTTTTTGGTGAGTGTTGAGTCCAGGCTTGATGCAGCGGTGCATGTTTTTTGGGGAGGGGGAGATGGGCAGGTGATGAGAGATCCTGTTGAATAAAGACCCAACGGCGAGCCGTGGCCAAAACTGTCATCCCTCGAATGCGATAACACCTGACTGTTAAGGTGTCATGTTCTGCATTTGGCTACGTCGAGGAATATCTGGATTCCCTGAGCAAGAGGGAAATTTGGACAAACCTGGGATTTACATCCTCAGCCATCTCTATCTTGTTATATGAAGGGTGGAAGCTGTGAAGACGTCCTCAAATAATTTCCTACGTAAGTGGCTCGAATAATGGAAGGTAGAGTGCATGAGAGAGCTGATAAATTTCGTGCGACGACTGTTTATAATTAATTGTCATGGGATTTTGGATCAGTAATATCACGCGCTGTTTCCTTGCTTGGCTGGCCTGTTACAATAAGGGTGTGCCATATTATTATTATTATTATTATTATTATTATTATTATTATTAGCGATTATTATTATTATGTAGGACAAGAATATTGACATATGCCTTTGTTCCTGATTACTTTTTAAAACTGATTTGCTCACGAGCATATCCATCACAGTCTGCCTCGGCTACATTATGATGTGCAGTTGGCATTCTACAACACGTTTTTCTTTACTTTGCAGCTGTTGCTGGTGTCAAGCGGATTTGGTGATTCATTCATATCTACTGAAGGGGCAGAGGACGGAACAAACCTACACCCCACCCCTCCCTCACACAGCGAAGATGGGAACCAGTGATTTCATAGGCGAATGAAGTCTCTACGGTGACCGAGCACCTCAGATAACGGAAAGGAGCCGCTCTCTCCTCCTGCATTCAGTTTCCTTTTGGATAACGCGCGCGCGCGTTACGCACATGGATTCTAGAACTGTTGGACATATATTTCTCATGGTGATGATGATGATGATGATGATGTCACCAGAAGCACATCGCTTCGCTACAATTGTAAAGCCCAATTACAATAAGTAAAAGTGATGTGAAAGATCTTAAAGCACTTCCAAAAGATAGAGTGCCAGTCAAGTGCATTTATGAACTTGCTGAACTGTCTTTTGCTCAGCATCGTTCTTCAGCCTGCTTTTCATCCTTCTGAACGCTTCGTAGTTTGAGAAGATGGAATTTGCTATGGTGGGCGCGGACAGCGGGGGCTGCAACACCCACCTGCCCTATGGATATGCCCAGGCTCGCGCACGGGAGAGAGAGCGCGAGAGGGAGAGACAGTCTCGCGCAGCTGCGGCGGCGGCATCTGAAGCTGGAACGGTCGGAGAGGGAGGTGGGTCGAATGGCCATCCCCAGAACCACCCGCATCAGAGTCGCACCGCCTCTTCAACGAATGCCAACAACAGTAGCGCCGGGACCGCCTCGCGCCCCTCCTCCTCCTCCTCCGCCTCCTCCTCGCAACAGCCGCAACAGCAGCAGCAGCAACACCACGAGCCACCACAGCAACTTCACAGAGAGAGAAAAAAGCAAAGAGGCGTCGCGCGCTGGAGACGGAACCGCGCGGCACTCGGCGGGGATCTACGCCAGTCAGAGTTGGCGCTCCTAGGATCCGAGGAGGACGTCATGATCGAGGAGGACGAGGCGGAGGGCGAGGAGGAAGAGGAGGACAGGGGAAGCAAGAGGTCGAGTTTTGTCTATAACATGGATGATGAAGAGGAGACGGTTTCGTTAACGGACAGACGTCCACAGTCAGGGTATGAAAATGTTTACAATGAGTACGGCTGCTGCGAGAGAGTTGTCATCAACGTGTCGGGCTTGAAGTTTGAAACTCAGCTGAAAACTCTCGCGCAGTTCCCGGACACTCTCCTGGGGGACCCTGAGAAAAGAATCAGGTACTTCGACCCTCTGCGTAACGAATACTTCTTTGACAGGAATCGACCGAGCTTCGACGCCATTCTATACTTCTATCAGTCAGGGGGGCGTTTAAAGAGACCCGCCAATGTGCCGTTTGACATCTTTTCCGAGGAGGTCAAGTTCTATGAACTCGGGGAAGAGGCAATGCTCAAGTTTCGCGAGGATGAGGGCTTCGTGAAGGAGGAAGAGAAGCCGCTGCCCGAGGACGAGTTCAAACGTCAGATCTGGCTGCTGTTCGAGTACCCGGAGAGTTCAAGTCCAGCCAGGGGCATCGCGGTCGTGTCAGTGCTGGTCATCGTCATATCCATAGTCATTTTTTGTTTGGAAACATTGCCAGAATTCAGGGACGACAAAGAATTCCTCAGCCCAGGTAAAAACTCCACACAGGCAGACAATGGATTTACGCCATTCAACGACCCCTTTTTCATCGTTGAGACGGTGTGCATTATTTGGTTCTCCTTTGAGATAATCGTGCGCTTCTTTGCGAGCCCCAGTAAAGCTGATTTCTTTAAAAACGTTATGAACACCATAGACATAGTCTCTATTTTGCCTTATTTCATAACTCTCGGCACAGACCTAGCTCAACAGCAAGGCAACGGGCAGCAGGCAATGAGTTTCGCGATCCTGAGAATAATACGACTTGTCCGCGTGTTCAGGATCTTCAAACTGTCTCGACACTCGAAGGGTCTACAGATCCTCGGGCACACTTTGCGCGCGAGCATGCGAGAACTGGCGCTGCTCATCTTCTTCCTCGTCATCGGTGTAATCCTGTTCTCCAGCGCGGTGTACTTCGCAGAGGCGGACGAGCCGTCGTCACAGTTCACCAGCATCCCAGACGCGTTCTGGTGGGCTGTAGTGACCATGACCACGGTGGGCTACGGGGACATGAAGCCCATCACGGTCGGGGGTAAAATCGTGGGCTCGTTGTGCGCCATTGCCGGTGTGCTGACCATTGCGCTTCCAGTCCCCGTCATCGTGTCCAACTTCAACTACTTCTACCACCGGGAGACTGATAACGAGGACCAGACGGCCGTTGTGGAACAACCACCACCGGGCTGCCCGTATTTTCCGGATTTCCTAAGAAAATTCAAAGGGTCCCCATCGGGGTCGTCTTTGGGTGACAAGGCGGCTGAGTACATGGAGATGGAGGAGGGCGTGACAGAATCTCTCTGTGGGGGTGACTCTCAGAGCCCTAGCAGAGGCAACGGTACTGACATAGGCGGAAAAAACAGTTCACATTCACGAACCCTACAGACAGATGTATGATTATGGAAGAACGATAACCTTCTCGGGAGGTTTTCATGAAGATGACTGCACAAATGAATCAGTTAACAGCACACATGCACAACTTGAAGACATAGCCTATAGCCTACAGTACGCGCGTGCGCTAACACACACAAAACACACTCATTAAGTTCTGGACCTGAGCTGAAACATTTTTGCAATGTGGCTACTTTTGTAGAGAAACATACCCTGTGATCACGTGACAGACAACGCAAAAATCACCAGCTTTACGTGACGTGGAGAGGTGTCTCTTATCTGCCCACCTGTTCAGTTCAGTCGACAGAACTGAACGACTCCCGGTTCATAAATGAAGACAACAAAAAGGAACTTGCATAGGCACTTTATGAGTTACATTTGTCAGTAATTGTAGGGAAAAGAGTCGAGTTCTTATCTAACGCTATTATGCAATAACGTTTAAATCGTTTGCACTATCATCAATTATGTTATAGTCTCCCAGTTTAATGCAGAGGAAAGAAACATATGTAACACTTTGGTAGAGAGGGAGGACATCGCAAAACGACTCAAACCCATAATATGAATTGCATTATTAATTAATTCAAAACAATGGCAAACATACGCTGCAATCTTCACTGTTGAGAACCAATGCAGTTAATAGTAGCTAATAAATGCAGCTAATAAATTATTTTAACGTAGCCAAATTATTATACATAATTGGAAAGCAGCATGTTGCGTAGCCTAACTCACGGCAATGCTATATTACATCCCCTTATGGCAAACGTGTGTCCGCATGGCAGTATTCAGTACTACATTCTGGTTAAAAAAAAAAACCTATTAGCAAACCCCTGTGTAGTTATTTGTACATTGTCCACGGCGAATGAAGAATCATTATAGTCAGTCCCTTTTGTGAGTACTGAAAAACAAATCAATCATGTTAGTTTTTGTTTATTAGCACAATATTTGAAACATAACTCAATCAAGGATTCCTTTTTTTCTTCTAAGCATCAAAGTCACATTTTGGCATATCGAGGCCAAAATAACCGTTTCACATTGTCTCACAAACTAAACACCCTGTACAACACAGTCAGCGACACCATGGCTTGAAGGATCAGTTTGGCCACTGTTTTCAAGTTACTGTCATGGGAGTATATTTCAAGGGAATGCTTCATGCAACTATTTGTCTTCATCCCTTTACCAAATGACAATGCATCCCTTTATAAAAATGCTGACGGAAATGCACTGCACTGAAGGGAACATGAACTTGGTGGACTTCATGCACAGCGAATTCTCATCCTATTGGAGTGCACGATTACCACTGAGCATGCGCAGTGAATTGCGGAACCCAGGTAAGCGTTTTCTGTGTTAAGAACCTGTTTAGTCACACAGCAATTATATTGTCGTTATTCACGCCCAGTTTTACACGACATCCAGATGTTTACGCATCTGCGTGGACCTACTAACGTTAGTTGTCTGTCAGGGCTAGGAACAGGTGTTCCACATGATCTCAGCATGCACGCGACTTCAGATCTCATGTTTTCTCGCTTCATAATAATATATCAACAATGTCTTGAATTGCTTAGCAACAAGGAGCTCATTGTCAAAGAGACGACTAAACGTGCTGTGTTTCCTTGGAATCCAAAAATCCTCATTGCTCATTAAGTGTTCCGAGCTTCATTTTCTAATGTCATAATAGCTGTTACAATTTTTTTGTAGACAACATAATTGCCATTTAATCTCTAGTAAACCGATATTTTGTCATGAATAAGACATACTCTTAGCACACGCTACAGGGAGATAACTATGGCCGCCCTCGGCCTGCCCTTCTCTCACAACACGATTACTTGGCCAACGTGTATTTGTGTAAAATATGCACACTTGATATTAGATTATCATAAGTGCCTTGCGTTTCTGCATGTTAATCTAGTGCCTTGTGGACTTGTTACAAGAAACTGTGAGAAGAAAAAGTAACAGACAACTGCCATTTATCAGCTGTTAATACTGTCACCTCTATAAACTATGCACACAATGTACAGTGTCCCTTTCCAGTAGTGATCCTCTTACAGCTTAGTACGTAGATGCACTACTGACAACACTTTATATAATGACATTAAATTACAGGAAGTGTGCTCTGTTTTTAAGTAAAATATATATATTTTAAGCGTACTATTGCTGTCTTTGTGCATATAGTTTATAGTTATGCAAATCTTTTAACTCTGATACTTTAGCTTTCATATTTGCTTTCTTAATGTAGTCTTCATAATCTTTAATCAAATCCATATCTCTCTAAATCTTATTTTCTAAATGTTTTTCATTTTATGTGGTGTATATGATATTTAGCACATGAGAATTTTTTTCAAGCACTGATTTTTTTGTGTGTTATTGTTTGCTCTGTTAATATGAGTGTATTGACTGTCACATTGCACTGCAAATAAGAAGTGGTAGTGAGTCTAGTCTTTGTACTAAATCTTTAGGTTTGCTTTTGAAATCTGACATGATATTAGTAAATAAGGATATATTGATAGTCCTCAAATATTATGGGATTCTGCTTGCTGAGTCATGCTGTACTTTTGCACATATCCGCACAGGCACTCATATTCATGATAACCCAGGCTATTAAGCACTCGTTTACAGGTTAATGTTGCATAGCCTGTGGAGAGATGTTACGCTAGCTCTGTGTCTTCATTTTCTGCTGGTGTAGTTCATATTGGATTGCACAAATACTTCACAGCGCTAGTTATTTGCAGTGCTGAACATTTTTGGGCTGTGAAGTAATGACTGTTGCCCATCTTGAGCAGTTTCTCTGGGCCTAAATGTTTTTGTTAATGATTCATTGAGTCCAAAAGCTGAATCTGAGCATATATTTGAAAACAGTCTCTGTGCTGTAGTCCAGGTCTTACATTTGTCAAATGCCTACCAAACTAAAAGTTGGCTTCTTTCTCACACTTTATTATTTGGCATCTTCCTCTTTTCTTTCTCTTTTCCTTCCATTTGACTCCTCTTATCCTTCTTTCATAGTCATTGTAAAATAAGTACTAGCATACCCCTCCGTTTGTGGCAGACCCCCTCACTTCTTTGTAGAAAAACTCAAAGAATCACACACGTCAGAGACGAAATAAACAGAATGTAATTCATGCAAGATCAATGGACTGTACAGTTCACAATGCATGTTATTTGTCTAAAATGTAGGTCCATATGTTTGCGCTTGCTTGTCTGCGTGAGTATAATAAATCAATAAAATCCTTCACCCACATCACCTTCATAAATATCAGGCTCAATGCCACAGTAAATGGATATTAAACTAGATTTCCTAATATCAGTCACCCATGACTATGAAAGACATTTTGCCATATTGATAGATCAGTGTAGCAGCACTCATTCCCATAACACTGACTCTCTGTAAATATCAAGACTGGCATTTGAGCAGTGTGGAGGGCCAGAATAATGTGGCATTAGTCCAACCGAAAGCAATCAGTATCACTCCACTCAGGGCATTAATTAGCTGCCGTGCATGATGTGTGTAGTATGACACAGAAGTGTAGCTGTACTTGGCTTGATCACCATACCCACACATACACTGGGGCTTAGAGGATGATGGGGAAATAAACAGCACTATAGATTAGAAACTGAGCTGTCATGGCAGATTTTTTACTCTGTAATCCCTCCATCTTCTCCCTGTACATCTGAGCAGTATAAACAACATGTGTTAAAATCGGTTGGGCAGAAAAACACAAGCTATAGTTACTCTTATGTAACCTTATAAATTAGCGATTTTATTTCCACTGTTAAGTGATGTCCTCTGAACCGTTGTTAGTGTCAAGTGCATTGTGTGGCCCCAAGCACAGGTGGTGTGATGCCGCTGACAAATTAGCATTACTTCTTGTTCTTTGTAGAGCAATGTTTAACATCTTAATGACACAGAGGTACATGTTCATGGCCAGAGGGGTACAAACTGGGTTTTTAGGATCACAGGGCTTGATTGCACCAGTGTACAGGGAATTTGGTTTAATTCAAAGTCCTGCAGCTAAGACAAAGTTCAGTAAGAGGGTCAATGACTTTTAAGATCGACCATGATCAAGAAAAACTCTTTGCATTCACGTTGGTTCCATGTAGTTTTGATATGTTTTTGAGCCATTTTCAATAAAAGCTTCAGTTTAATGAATGGGGTGCAACTATAACACAACTAAAATTACATTTGTAAAGTTGAATTACACACACACACACACACACACACATATACATAATATTAGTGCTGTCGATTTAATGCGTTAATTTAATGGCAGTTATGGAAGTTATAGTTGTAGAAAAATAATGCAAATAAAATGATGTAGGTGTGATGTAGCCTATAGAATGCAGTTAAAAATCAAGATATCAGGGCAAAAAGGCCTCTGTATGATTTTTTTTGTCTCATATTTATATCATATGATATAGTTAAGCAATACATGAGTAATGAGTGCAATATCACAAGAGTGCTGTTTTTGTCCCGAATAGCATGAGTGCAAATGTGATACTGGTAGTGTCTCAATTTTGCCCTTCCTGTGTCCGAATTCACTCACTTGTTTTCATTCACTCCTTCAAGTGGACTATATTAGTGGAGTAATGTAGGGAATAGTGAATGAGGGTATAGGGGACGATTTCGAACACAGCTAATGACTTACTCATTACTGCCACTACTTCTGTACAACACAAAGTTGATTCTGTGCTAGTTTGATCTTATATTTGATCTTTTTTAAAATGTTGTAGATTTAAGTAGCAAATGAGAATCACTAAAATTATTGAATATATTTTTTGACAGAGGCCTTCATGGTTTTCAGTATGATAATTGGGGTGATTCTAACAGAAGGGTCTTTCACCCTCAAGTCATCTCAGTTTTATACTCTCATATTTTCCTGGAATACAGACAGCGTACTTCCACCTGAGTGTGTGGAAGAATAGACTTGTTGAACAAATATTCCTTTTCTCCCACGTGTGTTCCATGAGGAAGTTTAAAGCTCAGTTCTTCTGTTGTCAGCATATCCCTTCTCGATGTGTTTGTTTGTGTGGTTGACTTGTCATGGGCACGCACAAACACACACACATAGACAAAAAACGCTTCCCTTCGGGGTTTAATAACGCTCCCATAGGGCAGGGCACTAGAGGTCAGGATGTGTGTGTTGCTGAGCAGTTCTGTCTTGTTGGGTTGTGTTTCTCTTATCTGACGGCTTATGCCCGGAGGGTCAGGGTGCATTGTCTGTACTAATAGGACTGACCCCTCTGATGAGAGAACCAAGACGGGACGCACGCAATGGGACGCTCTAACAAACTTCATGACCTTAGCAGAGGCCAGCACATCATGTCTGTCATCTGCATTCACATCCAGCAAGAAGAAGAGCAAGTGATTGAAAAAGTAATCAAAATACAATTCCAAAAGCTCCCGAAGCTATTTAGAAAATGATTGGTAGTACGTCTGCATCTTATGACAACCTCCTTCATTAGTGTAGCGTAACATGCAATTAATGATAGCATTTCAATTGGAAATGAAACAGATGCTCCTTCCAGCTGACCTGCCATTTTGTGTTAAATTATATTTTGACTATATATGTAGTTCCTTAGTATGGTACTGTAAGAGGAATGGTTACTTGAGTTGTCTTTCATTTGACCACCATACAGTATGCTGGAGAACACACTTCAGAATGGCAATAATGCTGAAGGAATAGACTAGGATCTGCAATGCAATTGAATTCTGCTCAGAGTAAATCATGTTCTCAAGATATTGTGGAAAAAAATTTACTGATGCTTCAGGACAGCGCAATATGATAAGCAGTAAAATTTTAATATCACTAGATGCCAGATCTGTTGGAAATGACGAAAGTTGTTGTCAGTTTTAGAATAAGCTAATTTAAATAAGAAGAGTGAGGATCGAAGGTAATCCCTTACAAAGACATTTCTAGCATAACATCATTATATCATCATCACAATTGAACTTGGCATGTGCTAGAACGTTTCGGGAATTGGAGAGATTTCAGAATCTTATTCTCAATATCTCAATTTTAATGTGTCCAATCATTTATATATAAAAATGTAGTTTTTAGAGTTGACAGCAAATTGATTTTGTTTATAATTCTTTTACAGGATTCTTTAAAGACTTCGCCTAATGTATCTTAGCAAGAATATTCCAGACTATTATTGTACTAAAAGTAATTTAAGAGGAAAAGCATTTTATACTAAGCAAGGCTATTAAGAACACAACAAATAGTTCAAAACAAAAAGTATGGCCAGAGATGGGTAAAAATACCTATCTATATATATATATAATAATGTGAGTGAAAAGAGAGTGAAGTGACGTGTGGCCAAGTATGGTGACCCATACTTGGAATTTGTGCTCTGCATTTAACCCATCCAAGTGCGCACACACACACCATGAACAAACACCCAGAGCAGTGGGCAGCCATATTGCTGCGACGCCCGGGGAGCAGTTGGGGGTTTGGTGCCTTGCTCAAGGGTCTCACCTCAGTCGTGGTATTGAGATTGGAAGAGAGCGCTGGTTATTCACTCAGTAATTTATTGATGCCAATCTAAATAATATTAATGTAATGTAAATGTAAAATAATCGGACAGCTTTTAGTTGAGTTTGGGTTACCTCAATAGCATTGTTTGCATTATTACAGATAATAATGCAAAATATTTTCTGAATTAAAAAATGTATACAAAAAGAAATTAATAGTACATTTGAAAAAATAAAATGTACGGTTAAATTTATGTACATTCACATAATATAGCTTTAATAAAAGATGATCTATTTTACATACAGTGGGTCCCTACATGGGGGCAGACATATTATTATCACATGACTAGCCAAATATTACTTGCTTTACCCAGGTAACCCGTGTTATTGGACACTTGTGGAATAAATGTTATGTCACTGACTGCATTTCTACAATGGATGTTAGTTTGATCTTTCATCCAAGTCAATGTCCAATGGCATCAATAAATTACTGAGTGCACATTAAATTTAATTTGTTTATATCTCCCAATTCTGACTTTTTTTATCAGAATTACAAGATATATAAGTTTGCAATTTACTTTTTATTTCGCAATTGCGAGTTTATATCTCGCAATTTTTACCTTTTTCTTGCAATTCCGATTTTTTTTCTCTTGCAGTTGCGAGTTTATATTCAACAATTCTCACTTCTTTTCTCAGAATTGTAAAGATATACACTCGTGATTACGAGTTATAAAGTCCAATTCTAAGGAAAGAAAGACTGGCTTCATTTCTCAGAAATGCGAATTTACATTTTGCAAATCTGACTTTGTATCATGCAATTCTGACTTTATAACTTGCAATTGCCAGTTTATATCACAAGCGTCCATATTTGTTTCACTAGTGGCCATTGCATTGAGTTGGTTTACCCAACACACCTACATGTACTTGTTATTATTGGTGGTGTATTGGCAAAACAAATTAATAGTTACACCCATAGTTATTAGTTGCATCACTGCAAAGATACATTTCCCAAATGCATAAGATCAAATTGTATATCAGTTCAGTTTCTTGTCCTTCCTTGTCAAGTTATTCAACCATTCATTCCTTCTAAATGACACCATCTTTCAAGATGTGACATCGTAGTGTCCTGGGGAGGTACGTGGCCTTGTTCTGCATTATACCGTCTCCAATCCAGAGCACACATACACACTTATCAGGAGAAAGGAATTACAAACGGGACTGACTATGCCCTGATGTAATTCCCACTCTGTTTGGTGGTTGTAGGTAGACAGCGAAGCCAAAGGGGGAGTCAGTGACCTTCTGACATTCATGCATTTGGAAATACAGCATGGAAAATGCTGATCTGTAAATGCACTGTGCTTCTGCACAAGCAGGCCCATCATTTCCTTCATGTTGTCTATGGCTCTTATGATATAGTAGTTAAAATAGTCCATCAACTTCTAGCATTCGACTCACATCCTGGCGCATTGTACAGCCATTTAAGTTTCTCCTCTTGCTGAGCAAGGAATCTTCATTGTTTTGATAATTCTGGTCTGAATGTTTATCTTGGTGGGTTTCCTGTGCTTTAATTGGCTTGTCATGCTGCCCCCAGAGAGCAGGCTGAGAAACTGCAGTCTAGGCCTCTGGAATTAGCCAGCACTTCCTGTCTCTCTGTGGGATAGACACACTGTTGTTAGTATAAACGGAGACTGATGTGTTATTATTATTATTATTATTATTATTATCTATAGTACAGCTGCGATGGGTACAAGAGCATTTATGGCTTTTCCCAAGAGAGCTTTTTATTTGCTTCATTTAGCTGTTTTGCTAACCAAACATTTATTGCAGATTTGCTCGTGGAAGACCATCACAGGGACCTACTGTAAATCTGTTAAAGCAACAAAACATTTTCTTGTAACACTTGAAGAAATACTATAATAACATTATTTTGGTAATGTTGCCTTAAAAAAAACACATTTAACTTTTTTTAAGATATAGTTTCATGGCTGAAGCACGGGCAAAGTGAGGTGACATTGATTTATGATCATTTTATGGAAATCCCATTCAGCTTTACACTGTGAATGTAAAGAGGTGACATGGTAACCAATCACCTGCCATGAGTTTTATATTGAAATTGTTTTTGATTCTTCCAATTGTGCCAAGTGCCAAGTGCCAGATGTGTTTATAATAATTCAAACTACACAAGAGCAAAGTAATAACTCTAGATTAATCAACCCACTAATGAGAAATGCACTAAATTAAATAGTTGATGTATTAGAATGTATGTATTGTATTTTATCTTGATTGCTTATATGCAGTCTCTGCCAAAATGCATCTACAAACTTTACATATTTATTCAAATAAGACTCCTTCCTTCCCCACTCTAGAGTTAAAGACAGACAGACTGATAGACGAGGCCTAGCAAGATGATTGACTTCCCCCTTGTTCTGTCTGCAGGAATGAAGGACGAGTTTTTCTTTCCTTTCCTTTCCATTCTTCAACCCTCTACCAGCCTCTGTATAGCTATAAAGCTGTCTTAGTTTGGGGGGTGGAAATGTTAATGTTGCCATGGAAACCTTAGCTAAAATCTATTTTATGGTAGTGAGTTAAGTGTGTGTGTGTGTGTGTGTAAGAGGGAGAATGAGAGAGGAAGCAGGACTTGCTTTATTTATTGTTACGTTTTGCTCACTAACTAGATGATCTGTGTTAGATGATGCAGCATAGGCAGAGTTACTTTTGGAGGCAGTGAAGGTTTATTTTAAAGGCAGTGAATTAAAAAAGGCATAAGCTTGAGCTTTTGATGTGGCTTAATTTTATTAAATAGTAGTATGTTAATATAAACATGAATATTATAGTCTTGTGTTGGTGGCTTAATGCAAGTAATGTCACAAATGTGTCACGACATGTAGTTCTATAGAAAAGCTTAGTTGTTAGAAGATGTGCAGGACACAACAGTCACTTTATGAGCTCAGGGATACAGAATATCCCTGTCCAGAAAAAATCAGAGTAGGAGAACTGTGCGTAAATAAACACATACCAATCATTATTAGACAGGTACTTTAGTAGAGAGCTTGTACACTGTCTGGCTAAAAAGTCGCTGTTTGGCGCAATTATTTAATTAGGCGAAAGCTTAAGAGTCTATGATTGGATCATTATTGCAGTCAGTGTTAGGTGTAATGTAGTCTCAGCCTCAGTCTCAACTCTCTGGAAACATTTCAGGAGTTTCGAAGTTATCATCTGATTGGTTGAATTCTACAGGATGTCCGCGGTTGAGGATGTCTTTAACAGACAGCCTAGAAACAAATGCCGCGACTCCAAACTCCCTCGTGGAAGAAGAACGCCGTTGTGTTTACAACTGTGACAATGAGCGCTTACCAGGATCAACTAAATGCTGGAATTATGTGACGTTCGCGGCACCATTGTTGCAGTAAACTTGAACAACGTACATGAATGAATAATTTGTAGATGCATGCCGGTCTTTACATTTTCACGGCCCTAAACATGACACGGAACAACTGTGATTGGTTGCGTTACATGTCAGTCAACCGTCCTCATGGGCGGTCCTTGATCAATGAAAACTGCGATGGAGTCCAGACCTTCTGCCGTCAGTCTGAATGTCTGGCTACGCGAGAATAGGTGTAATGCATTACTACGTAATTAGTTACTGTAAGTTAATTACTTTTCCTTTGAAAAAGTAAAGTAAGGAATTACTCTATACAAATATTCTATATAAAACAATAGTATCGAAATTTAACATCTAACATAAAATTTATGTTAATGTTTTAACCTTCTCCCTTTAAACACTTTAATCAGTTCAAGAATAATGTATTCAATTTTGCATTTATTTGATAGAATTAAAAGAGCAGTTTCACACCTATCCTTGTATTGTTCAACTGGTCGAGGTTGATATAGGATTTAGAAAGTAATACGTAATCCAATACTTTTTAGAGGGTGTAATTGGTACAGTAATCTAATTACACTGGTGAAGATGTAATTAGTAGCTAGTTATTAGTTACTTTTTTAGAGTAACTTACCCAACACAGATTGCAGTGATTATTATGTTTCTAGCATGTTATATGTTTGGCAACAGTTCTTCTAATTGATGGAGTGTGTAGCTTTTCATTTCTTAAACAACCATGTAAGACACATCATTGCCATTTTCAAGGATGACAGTGTCAAGATTCATCAGGCTCAAATTGTGACAGAATGGCTGGGAGGGAGCATGAACAATCATTTTCACACATGAATTGACACCTCTGAGTCCAGACCTTGAATTCATTGAAAGTCATTGGGATGTGCTGGAGTAGACTTGAAGTAGACATTGTAAGTAAAGATCTCATTGTAAGATCTTGACTAAATATTGATGCACCTTTTGATGGAAATAACATCACAACTTATATTTCCAATGCGTCAATTTTTGGTCAGTATCTTGTATTTACAATGTGATCCGGAATTATGGCCATGATGTGTCTTCCTACATGGTTGTTTAAGAAATGAAAAGCTACACACTCCATCAATTAGGGTTAGAAGAACTGTTGTCAAACATATAACACGCAAGAAATAATAGTCAATGCAATAATGATCCAATCATATACTCTTAAGCATTTGCCAATTTAAATCCAAACAGCGACTTTTGATTCACTCATCACCTATGTCAAGTATCATTATTGGCACTGAAATGTTACAGCTCCTAATAAAGCTGCCCGTCAAATGTTAACTAAATTTAAGTCAGATTTTCTTGAATTTTGCACAGTGTTAATTTTAAACTCTAGTCTGGGCACATACGAAAGGTATGTTTGCGCAGAACTTTTTAAAGAGCTAAAGGGACATAAATAATCTTGCAGAGTAATCACAATTGTGGGAAACAGAGTATCACATGCAGAATTGTTGTTATAAGAAAAATATAGGGAAAAAAATACTGGTTGTCATGGCAACATCCAACTTTAAGGCACAGAATGAAACGGGTAGATTCCTTACCCACTCTTACCACTCTACCTACAACAGTCATTAATTTTCTTCATTTTAGTCACACACTCATTCCAAAAAAAAAATACAATTCTGCACTGGCACTGGGGGACATTTTTCTTAAGCCCAGCTATACGATGCAGGTCTTATCTTTACCCCCTCCATCACTCACACTCCATCTCTCTTGCTGTGTTTTCTCGCTCAGTTACCTGTATTGTTTATAGTGATTCCATATTCATTGCAGTGTGGCGGCAAACGCCGCGACTCGGCTCATGATATCTCTGCCGATCCCTCAGGCTTTGCTGCATGCAACATGTGGAGCACTCAAGTGCTTTCCTGCTCCTTACTGCCTTAGAGACGGCTGGATCCCCAAGCACAGCTCATCACGGCAGCTGCTGCCCTCTTTCCACATGGCTTTTGACAAGTTTCTCCCTGTCGCTTAAATAATGCAAACTCTCTTGCCTCAGCTTAGCACAGTTAACCGCAGTGACACTGTGTGTGTGTGATTTGTGACTGTGCCTTTTGTTCTGTATGTTTCTGTAAGAATTACACAATTGCTGATTTGTGTACCGACGATAATTGTACACTTCTAATATTACCGGTAATAAGAGGATTTTAAGTAAATAGGAATGTGTTGAAATTTAAGTCTTTCCTTAAGGTTCAGAAATGTGTTAATGTGGGCAAAGGAGCAGTTTCAAGACGCTCGCACCCTTTTTTACTTCTTTAATCAGAAACAGAATACTCAACAAAAAATAATGTAGGACGAGACTTGATTTTGTTCTCCAGGAATTGATTGGATCATTAAAAGGAGTGTTACAAATCAGAATGAAGCCAGGTGTTTGGAGAAAGAGGGATTTGTGATATCAGCCTAAAGTAAAAGTCATTTCAGAGCTGGAGAATCCGATGATAAAAGATTATGAATCATTTTAAATATCTAAAATATTATTCATGTTACTCTACCCCTGTGCACTGTAATATTTGTTTGCAAAGCCTTTAGGGAAATCATACATTTTATTAAATGTCATCTTAAGCTGAATGTGTTATCATCTTATACTGTAATTGATAAGAACAAAACTTTTAAATTCACAATTATGTGTTTGACAGATAATCCTCCGTAAAAGTGATCATGTCAGCCTTATAACAACTTAATTCTGAGTTTCTACCTTTCTACAATTCTACAATTTGAATCACTGACTTTTAGACGCAGCTAGATTCCTTTTTCCTCAAATCTTTATATGCTTGTTTAGTTCTTGTCACACATTTGTTCTGTCTTTGGTGACATTGCACTTTACATCTTGCTTGTATCTCCCACCACCTAGCTGCCCTGATTTCATTTAGATGAGGCTTGAAAAATGGCAGTAGACTGCTGTGCTCATTGTGAGCTTGTGAGGGAGATTTGTCTCACTCTAAAAAATACTTGTATGCTTCAAATACCCGTGTAGATGATGCAGGCTTTATATGAAGTGGGTTGTCCAGACAGTAAAGCGAATGCATGAGACTTTGAAGCAAGACATTTTATAAAATTGAGTTGACATACTGTAAAAGTGACATGCTGCGGGATAATAAGTTAAAAGGCTGTCTACATCTATAGTTGCAAGAAAAAGTATGTAAACCGCTTGCAGAATCTGTGAAAATGGGAATAATTTTAACTAAATAAAAGAGATTATACAAAATGTATGTTATTTTTTATTTAGTACTGTCCTGTATAAGATATTTTACATAAATATGTTTACATATAGTCCACAAGACTGACTTTATTAAAATGACCCCGTTCAAAAGTTTATGAACCATTGTTTATTAATACTGTGTGTTGTTTTGTGATGGTTGTTCATGAGTCTCTTGTTTGTCCTGAGCAGTTAAACTGCCCAGTGTTCTTGAGAAAAGCCCTCCAGGTCCTGCAAACTCTTCAGTTTTCCAGCATCTTTTTCATATTTGAACCCTCTCCAGCAATGACTGTACGATTTTGAGATGCATCTTTTTACACTGAGGACAATTGAGGGACTCAAACACAACTATTAAAAAAAGGTTCAAACATTCACTGATGCTCCAGAAGGAAACACGATGCATTAAGAGCCGGGGGGTGAAAACTTTTGAACAGGATGAAGATTTCCACATTTTTCTTATTTTGTTTAAATATAAAAAAAATTTCATTTAGTGCTGGCCTTCAGAAGCAACAGAAGATACTTACATGTTTCCCGGAAGACAAATTAAGTACAATTTATTTTGAAGAGTTTGCAGGACCTGGAGGATTTTTCTTTCTCAAACTTTTGAATGGGGTCATTTTAATAAATTCAGCTATTTTTGTGTCTTGTGGACTATATGTAAACATTTTTTATGTAAAATATCTTATTCAGGACAGTACTAAATAAAAAATAACATGCATTTTGTATGATCCCTCTTATGTAGTTAAAATTATTCCCATTTTCACAGATTCTCTGCATGCGGTTCACATACTTTTTCTTGCAACTGTATATCGGTATTGCCTTAGAACAGCAGAGTTTTGTCTCGTTAATTCCTCAAAGAAGTTTATTCTTTCTTTCATTAAAAATGTGAAAATTCCTTTTTGATCCAACCACCATCGCTTTATTCATTTTTATTAGCCTGACTGCTAATGTAAATGGCATCTTGAGCCCTGAGAGTATTCATTCATCTGTCACAAATTGCAATAACCAAACACGAAATGCATAACGCTATGCATCAGTGCATATGGCAGAACTAAGTATTCCTGCAAAAGATAGAGTCAGGTAAAGCATTATTGATTGGTGCATACGTACGTGTGTTTATGTGCATGCTTGTGTGTGAGCCTGTGTATGTGAATTTGTGTTTGGAGGAGGCAGAGAAAGCATTTTAAGTCCAACGACTGTGCCGCTTAGACACTGACAGCTGAATCATAGGCTGCTAGGGCAGAAGGAGAAAAATCAATGGCTTTTAAATTCACTTTGTGAGGTAATATCAAAGGCAGTGACTGTTGAATCGCAAATAAGTACATGGTTGCGTGCAGGTGTTATGCAGGGGCCGGGTGAAGGTAATGAAGTGTTATGCAGAGGGTGTTTTCAGCATGCACTGGGCAACAGCATGATGAAGATGCCTGACACTGATAAAAACTCTCTCAAGACCTCCCACTCACCTTCACTCAATGCTGCAAAATGTCTATCAGCCGTAACAGCTTGAAATTGCAAGCTGACAATCAATCAGCATACAATTTGATTTGGTTTCATTGGTTTTGAATGCCACAGTATGTTGCAGTTGATGGGTGATGGACAATCGATAGACTCAATGTTAGTGCAGATTTCATCACTCAAAATTAATTTTATTTACTATCATTTATTATTGTTATTTTGTGTTTTATTTTTTGTTATCATATGGTATGTATTTGGGGCAGAACTGTCTGTGTTTAAGGGGTGGACTGTTTAGGAAACCTGTTTTAGTACAGTTATTATTATTTTCAGTTCTGTTAGAGGATGCTAATGGTTCAGTGACACATTTCCCTTTTAAAAGCAGATTTTAAACTGATTATGTATGGAAATGACACAGAAAGTTGGGTGTTGGCATTGTCTTTGTGTTCTGTAGTCTGCTTGCATCATCCACTAGCTTAATAACAGAACCTTATCTCTTTTTGATTTCACAAAACATATTTAGCAGTTTGAGTTGGGCTGTAGTTAAAGATGTGGCCTTGAAGTATTTAACCTTAAGATCAAACCCCACTTTCACGTTCCATTAGCTATAATCACTTTGCGCTTGAGCAAGGCACTTAAAGGGATAGTTCACCCAAAAGTTATAATCATGTCAATATAAATTTTTTACTTGACTTCAGTGGTTATTTAGCAAAATGTCCATTGGGTTCCTGAAATAAAATAAAAATAACCCGTACGACTTGTGCACCATGTTTTCATTATTCCAAGTCTTTTAAATCAATACAATAGCTTTTTAAGGGATAGGCCCTAAATTAAGTTATAGACTTAATTTAATTAATTAATTAATTAAATTTTCAAACAGGAAAGGCTCAAATTTTGCAGCTTATGTACTTATGTGCATTGTATTTTAAATTGCTTTGGAAAGAAACCATGGACTAAATGATCATTAACATGTTTGTTAACAGGTGCCCACCAACATTTGCTTTATTAGGGCAGCAGTAGTACAAGGCATATTCAATGTAGCGGTCTGTGACATTGTGTTAGTCTTACATTGTACCACCACATGCTGGAAGGCCAGACATGTTTCTCATGGCTGTACAGCGAGACATAATTGGCATTAGGCAGAGCCCGTCTGAGGCATTAGATCTGTCTTCCTCTAATAGGGATGAAGGTCATTGGCAGCATAAATCTAGCACATGAAAAGAGATGAAAACAGGCACAGGATGACTGCTGATATAATTTCTGTTTCAGATACGTCTGTGTGATTGATGAGGTTGAAAGCAAACAATAAATCTTCTCTCAGGTGAAGAGAAGCAGCAAGGCAACTGGCACACTTGTGTCCCTCCTTTAGATCACTCACAATCCATTTATGCTCTGAATGATCAGACATTGGCATTCGACTCTATCACAGACAGAGAGAGGTGTGAATCAAAAGCAGACACTTTTGGCTTCATAATCTCTGTCGGCATCTGCATGTTCATTTGCTAATGGATTGATTGGTAATAAGAGACACTATGTAATTGCTGTCTCACAGATCACTGATCACATATGTTGATCTTCCTTATAGTCATGCAATAAATATACTCAGACAATGTTACATTGACACCAAAGTCTAAGCACAGCAGCACCGCCCATGTTGGCTCACAAAGCTCTGATCTATCATGGGTGAAGATCAGTTACATGATCACATGCGTTACGTGGATGTGTGTTTTATTCTTAGTTATTCTTAAGGCAAGAGGAAATTTTATTTAAAGTAATATACAGTGTACATACTATTGTTGAATATTTGGGGTCAGTAAGATTTTTAAAGTAAGAGAGAGAGAGAGAATTGCATTCATAAATGACTTTTACATTGTTTAAAAATTCTATTTCAAATAAAAGCTGTTTTTGAACTTTCTATTCATCAAATAATCCTGAAAAGAGTTTTCACAAATTCAGCTTTGCCATCAGAGGAATACATTATATTTTAAAACATTTAAAATAGAAAAACAGTTATTTTAAATTGTAATAGTGTTTCACAATAGACTCACCTAAAGGATTATTAGGAACACCACACTAATACTGTGTTTGACCCCCTTTCGCCTTCAGAACTGCCTTAATTCTACGTGTCATTGATTCAACAAGGTGCTGAAAGCATTCTTTAGAAATGTTGGCCCATATTGATAGGATAGCATCTTGCAGTTGATGGAGATTTGTGGGATGCACCTCCAGGGCACGAAGCTCCCGTTCCACCACATCCCAAAGATGCTCTATTGGGTTGAGATTTGGTGACTGTGGGGGCCATTTTAGTACAGTGAACTCATTGTCATGTTCAAGAAACCAATTTGAAATGATTCGAGCTTTGTGACATGGTGCATTATCCTGCTGGAAGTAGCCATCAGAGGATGGGTACATGGTGGTCATAAAGGGATGGACATGGTCAGAAACAATGCTCAGGTAGGCCGTGGCATTTAAACGATGCCCAATTGGCACTAAGGGGCATAAAGTGTGCCAAGAAAACATCCCCCACACCATTACACCACCACCACCAGCCTGCACAGTGGTAACAAGGCATGATGGATCCATGTTCTCATTCTGTTTACGCCAAATTCTGACTCTACCATCTGAATGTCTCAACAGAAATCGAGACTCATCAGACCAGGCAACATTTTTCCAGTCTTCAACTGTCCAATTTTGGTGAGCTCGTGCAAATTGTAGCCTCTTTTTCCTATTTGTAGTGGAGAGGAGTGGTACCCGGTGGGGTCTTCTGCTGTTGTAGCCCATCCGCCTCAAGGTTGTGCGTGTTGTGGCTTCACAAATGCTTTGCTGCATACCTCGGTTGTAACGAGTGGTTATTTCAGTCAAAGTTGCTCTTCTATCAGCTTGAATCAGTCGGCCCATTCTCCTCTGACCTCTAGCATCAACAAGGCATTTTCACCCACAGGACTGCCGCATACTGGATGTTTTTCCCTTTTCACACCATTCTTTGTAAACTCTAGAAATGGTTGTGCATGAAAATCCCAGTAACTGAGCAGATTGTGAAATACTCAGACCGGCCGTCTGGCACCAACAACCATGCCACGCTCAAAATTGCTTAAATCACCTTTCTTTCCCATTCTGACATTCAGTTTGGAGTTCAGGAGATTGTCTTGACCAGGACCACACCCCTAAATGCATTCAAGCAACTGCCATGTGATTGGTTGATTAGATAATTGCATTAATGATAAATTGAACAGGTGTTCCTAATAATCTTTTAGGTGAGTGTGTTTCTGTTTTTCATTAAAATATCATATTGACCCCAAACTTTTAAACAGTTTTTGTATATAAAATATTATATATTTTTTGATATGGGTAAATTTACATTTACATAAACTGAGGTTTATGCAAACCGCATGCCAGATTACAGGAATGTATACTTCATGAAAACGGCTAAATTGTGTCTTCAGGTTTCTTATTCAGGTATTTGAAGTCGAGACCGGTGCCAAGAGAGAATGCTGAATTAACTGAAGCTTGATGATTTAATTGAAACATCATTTTACGGAGGAATTAGTCAGACAGTGATGTCCTTATTTGGACATGTAACTCTCAAGTGTTTATGTAAATTTCATGCACACATCTGTTTGTACATTTTAACATTTTGTTGCTAGAGGGAGAGTGTACAATTAAATCTTTTAGACTTCATCCATTTTTACTATTCCCCTAATTTAAATCTATTAATAAACACCGCCTTAGAGCAAAACCACTGACAAGCGTTTTTGAACGTCATTCTGAACATTGCCCTTTTTAGTCACCATGCTGCTACAAGAACGTGTTTGTTAACACTGCCAGAAGCATCAGCTAAAAATGGAGTTTAATAACCCTGTACAAGCTAAAACGTCCATACACTGTCGCAAAATTGGTTGCTCATCCACTTGGGGAAAGCACTATTTTGTTTTCTTTAAATGAAGTGGCTGTTTGAAGGTTATACTAGCAAATAACCTTTAACAGCAGCTATGTGTATAATCACTTTGATTTGTGTTTTAGTATGTGGAAGAGAAATGAGAGATATAATTGTGTTTGTGGTCCTTACTCTCATTAAACGTTTTAATAATTTATTTTTAACAAAATGTTCTTGTCACATTTTTGTTCTTCCCATTTTCATATAAGTTGGGTGTGTGTTTGACATGACAAGTGTCTTATTTTTAGCCTGGACACTAATATTCAAGGTCACGCTTCACTGTGCAACTAAATTAGTTAAGGATTTTTAAGAGCTTAATACAAAGTCTTGTCACATTACAGGTTATGCAGCGTATATTCAGTGTACAAGTGTTTCTACATGTGTCGTATTTAGTGCTCCAGTTATCAATCCACTTCATTCAAGTTTATAGAATTATAGATGTTTGAGATGGATGAATCAAGAAAAAAATCTCTAATTGTAAATGATTTGCTGTCAAACTCAAGGCTGTCTGTAGAGACAATGAAACTTAAAAATCAATAATTGCTCGACAGGGCATAGCACCTCACGTTACCGTCTTCATTTTCTCAAAGAGACCCCTGATGTAACAATGACTTCATCAGGGATCGATTCTCATTCTTATGTTCTTGATCAGAGGCATTCTGTACAGAAGGAGGCATTCTGTCTAGATGCCTCAGTCGTACTTGATTGTGTTTGTGGCTTGTTTTGAGGGGGCGGAGGACGTCTTTGCTTTAATGATGTTCCATAGCCCCCGCCCCCGCCCCCGTGAGCGGGATGCCGCTAATTCGCACTGACGGTCTGTCATGGAGTCAGATGACTCAGAGGCACATCAGGCACATGTGCCTCCATTGTACACCCCCTCCCACCCTCCCACCAAATATAACAGAACGCCTAGGGTTCTAGCGCTACTCTCTATCACATACTTACTACATGCTCTGCCTGCTACAGGGACGACAGCCAAGAGACAGGGAAAGAGGGATAAGAAGAGAGAGAGACCGCGAGAAAGAGAGAGAAAAACAACAGCAGCTATGTAGGCATTCAGGCAAGCCAAAGAGAGATTCATTGCTCAGGATAGATCTACAATGATAAATTATGTGAATTTCTGCTGTGGACATTCTGTTTTTGACTGAATGCGTATGATGGTCTTGTTAGGAATGAGGAATGAGGTTTTTTATAGAAAAACCTACAGGTATCTCTTGCATTATTTTTTTTTATTGTTATGGCCAGATTAATTGGAAGTGCCCCTATTATGCTATTTTAAAGTTTCCTAATTTAGTTTTGGAGGTCTCCAACAACAGGTTTACATGCATCAAAGGTAAAAAAAAACTGTTTTATTTTCTCATAATATACATTGCACATCACCACAATGTTCAGTGATTCTCAAACGACTCGATGGATGAATCGGTCTCTCTAAATCCCTCCTTTACGCGAGCCTACTCTGCTCTGATTGGTCCAATGGCCCAGTCTGATGTGATTTGGTCTAGCGCGTACAGCGCATATTTTGGAAAAAAAACGGCCGTTACCATAACTGAACTCCAGCTCCAGTTAGGAGGCTTCCTAAAGCTCAGCGATAGTACACACTGTAAAGACAGTAACGATGCCGTCGATTTGACATAAATCCCAGTGTGAGTCCGAATCGATGATGAAACATTGGAAGAAATAGTTATTCAACCCGAACCTTGAGCGGGTTGTTTCTCAGTGATGCTACTCATTTTGAGGTACATTATGAGATGTTTCAACTGTAATTCCTCATCATCAGCCTTAACAAGTGTGCGTCCGTGTGTGTGTGTCTAATGTATTGCGGTGTGCACATGTGGGAACTGTATCAATAACAGTGCATATGTTAGCCCAGCTGATGTAAACCTTAACCTTTGCAAAACAAATCTTGCTCCATCCTTTATCTTTAAGAATGACAGCAAGATAGTAATAACGTTAGTTAGCCGGTTAGCCAGATGCCTACACAATATGAAACCCAATAAACACATTGTACATAGTGTTAAAGGTTTCCCTGGTCTCATCACGGCGTGTGCGTGCAATATGTGAACGGGCAATATGCGAATGTTTCATTGTGATGTCACAACGAAACTGCTTGCGACTCGTTTGAAAAATGATTCGTTTAATTGACTCAGAGTCAACTCTTACTTTTGAGAGACAATAACTTTATATACGCTGCACTTTCAGATTTAAAACTTTGCAGGATGTTTTCATTCAATTAGAACTATGTTACACACTACATGAAAGGTAATTTTCAAAAATCCATAATATTATAATATAACACACATTCAGACCAACCAGTAGCGAGTGTGATCTAGCTTTTATATGCTACAGCAGTTCAATTAACAAATACATTTTAAGTAACTTAATGTTATAGACAGAATATTATCAGTTATGTTTTTGCTTTACCCACAAAAGCCACAGTAAAATTAATCATGCAACACAGTTTTGTGGATTTCCTGAATGAATCATTCACATCCAAAATCACATACTTTCTTGAGTAGGTATTTATTTGAATAAGTACTTGCTTTGCAAGCCCTAAAAAAGTATGTTCTACTATATAGTATGAATGTGTGTAATATGAATGTAATTCGGATGTACTACATTCGCCATGTTGTCATTATCGTGACCTACCAGGGTCAGTTGCGTTGCTTCACTGCCATTCACAAATCTTCTCTTGGGGCCTCATAGGATAGTAAAGTGTCCATCGTATGCACACTTCAAAATCGGAAGCAACAGGTCATCCGGGTACTTTTTGCCTACTCTTTTATGAGTACTGTGAATTTGTCACATACTACTATATAGTAGAGATGTATGCGATTTCAGATGCAGCCAGTCACTTGATTCATTTCCTTAACAAATCAGTGATTTTGGCCAATGAATGATTCTTCACTTGTCGCCACCTACTGGCATAATGATGAAATCTGCAGATAGAAAATTGTCCCCATCACCAATACACAGGCTGAGTTATACAAACAATGAAAAGTCACAGTTCTGTTGGACTGTGTATCAACACTCTTGGAACGCTGCTTATTAAATCAAATTGGCAGACAACTAGTGTGTGTAAATAATTATTACATTTTATTTTGTGTACAAAAAAGAAGAGTGGTGTCATTTGTTAAAATTACTCATTTTGATTGCCTGATTATTCTGAAACTCAATGTATGTTCACTCTCTTACCTTTACTTTTTATTGTAGTCGTTGATCCCAGCTGTACAGTAAATCTGAGCAGTGCTGCATCAACCTCGCCAGAGTTCATGGGATTTGTGGTTGTTGTTGGATCCCTGTTCACAACACAAAAAAAGACTGTGCAGGAGGGCTAAAATTAGCTACGGAATGAAATGTCTCAGAAAAAGGAAAATTGGACTCAATTACTGGAGAATTCCTTATTCAGTCATGTTTTGACCTCTCCTGTGCCAGGAAAATATGAACGTCGTTTAGTAGCAGAGAGAGAGGAAAAAGAGGAGAGCAGAAAAGAGAGAGTCAGAAGGAGAATGTGTTTGTTAGTCAGGGGCTCTGAGGGTACGCTTGTTTCCAGTGGCACGAATCAACTCAAAATATTACGGTTTGATTAGACCATATGCTTGGCTGTTTTTATACGTTTGACTGCTCAGCATAGAAACAGATCTCACACATTTGATGGCTAGTGTTTATTTATTACTTTAGTGTTTATTAAGAATTCAGATGTAAGAGAAGAATTAGAAAAACAAACAGGCATTTTAAATTGCTTAGACTTGCGAGTTGAAGTTCGGCAAAGTAAATAAAGCAATCACATGCACAATTACAGTATTTACAGTAACTACTCAACTACACAACTGCACAAAACTCTAATTATCTTCAGTTCTTTTATTTCAATTCTATAGAGATTATTAAAATACATTGTGTAATCTTGTACACTATTTTTAATTTCATGTTTTTAAAAGATGTCTCTTATGCTCACAAAGGTTGGATTTATTTGTTCAGAAAATACAGTAAAAAATTGTAATCTTCTGAAATTATATTACAATTTAAAATAATTGTTTTCTATTTGAATATATTTTAAAGTGTAATTTATTTCTGTGATGGTAAAGCTGAATTTTCAGCATCATTACTCTTCAGTGTCACATGATCCTTCAGAAATCATTCTAATATGCTGATTTGGTGCTCAAGAAACATTTATTATTATTATTATTATTATTATTATTGTCAATGTTGAAAACCGTTGTGGAAACAGTGATGCATATAATAACTGCTAACATTAACAATCATCATCCTGCAGTCCTTTCAGTATCTTGCGTGACTGTCTATTGCAAGATGTTTTCCCACAAATTTTGGCAGGCAAAAGGCTTACGTTTCTGGACCAGTGTGTTGTGTTGTAGCTGCTCTGGTATAATCAGTCTGCACTTGAGGTTGGATTGTTCATCTGTTCTGTTGGCCACCTGAAATCTTCTCAGACTTTTGAGCCTACGTAGTGTCTTGCCACTTTGGTACGTGACATGAGCGACGTCATCCAGTGGCCCTCACTCTTGCCACAGCTAGCATTTTAGGCATAATGGAATGCACTGAAAATTACTATTGTGTTCTTTCTTGCATTAACCTACAACTTATCTGTTGTTCAACCAAAACTGAAAATTCTTACCTGATCCAAGCCTGAATGACTTTCTTTCTTCCATGGAGCTCAAAAGGAGCTGTTAGGCAGACTGCTGTCTTTTTCCGTAGCATATTTTTCCATACAATGAAAGTAAATGATGGCCTAGGCTGTCATTCTGCCTAACATCTCCTTTATAGCTCCATGGAAGAAAAGAACATACTTTTGTTTTCAAAAGTGTTTTTCCATTTATTTGTTTATAATGTGCACAAGTATGCTTTTCTGTTGAAGAGCAGAATATGCATGGTATTACCTAAGGCAAATATCAAACAGCATTTTTGTGTCCTTGAAGGGCACTGTGGGAAGGGGAATGATTGTTCCAAATGAAAGTGAGCAACCAAATACCGAGGCCATTAGGAAAGGGTACATGTGACGGAGTCATTTTACCATTTATGATCATGTGATCCTTAGTAGTGTGTCCTGCTGATTAACTTTGAACACTGAGGTAGTTTATTACCTCAAATTACCTGGGATTTGAACCAATCCCGTACACATTTACACATTCTTTTATGTTTATTTGTACCAAATTGAAAGAGACCGTACAATTAAAGGTGCATGAAATACATATATATTTGACACTTTTTTTACATCAATCTTAACAGCTGTATTACTATTATATTATGAAGATAACATTATGATTCAAAATAAAATGCAGTAACTGCATACACTACCCTTCAAAGGTTTGGCGTCAGTAAGATCCTGAACTCCAAACTGAATGTCAGAATGGGAAAGAAAGGTGATTTAAGCAATTTTGAGCGTGGCATGGTTGTTGGTGCCAGACGGGCCGGTCTGAGTATTTCACAATCTGCTCAGTTACTGGGATTTTCACGCACAACCATTTCTAGAGTTTACAAAGAATCTGGCGTCTGGCACCAACAACCATGCCACGCTCAAAATTGCTTAAATCACCTTTCTTTCCTATTCTGACATTCAGTTTGGAGTTCAGGAGATTGTCTTGACCAGGACCACACCCCTAAATGCATTGAAGCAACTGCCATGTGATTGGTTGATTGGATAGTTGCATTAATGAGAAATTTAACAGGTGTTCCTAATAATCCTTTAGGTGAGTGTGTGTGTGTATATATATGTATATATGTATACATGTATGTGTGTGTATGTATATATATATATATATATATATATATATATATATATATATATATATATATATATATATATATATATATATATATATATATATATATATATATAAAATGCTGTTCTTTTGAACTTTATATTAATCAAAGAGTCCTGAAAAAAATGTTTTTGCAGCACAACTGTTTTCAACATTGATAAGAATAAGAAATGTTTCTTGAGCATCAAATCAGCATATTGATTTCTGATAAAATAAATGCCGCATAAAAGACTTCTTTCAAAAACATAAAAAAACCTTTTGAACTGTAGTGTCACATATGAGACAATAATCACTGCACCCTTCAGAGTGCTCACTTCAAATGCTCTGCCCTTTGGAGTGAGTAGGGCACTTTTGAATGAATTCACCTTTAGTCTCATTGGCTTGTTGTTATTGTTATTGTTGTTGTTGTTGTTGTTGTTGTTGAGCAATGGTAAAGAACTGTATATGCTTTAAAGGCGAAGGTTGTCTGGGTTCAATCTTCTGTGTGTCACTTGACACTGCTCTTCTTTGTCACTCTAAATACTGACTCTTTAATGACGCTGAGGAAACTCTTACTTAAAAGGGATAGTTAATCAAAAAATGTCAAAAAAAAGTTGTTTCAAACCTGTATGAGGTTCTTTCTTCTTTTGAACACAAAAGAAGATATTTTAAAGAATGTTGGTATCCAGACAGTTGAAGGTAGCTATTGACTTCCATTTCTTTTCATACTATGGAGGTCAATGGGTACCGTCAACTGTTTGATTACCAACATTCTTTAAAATATCTTCTTTTGTGTTCACCAGACAAAAGAAACTCATATATAATTTCATTTTTGGGTGAACTATCCCTTTAGTTTGCTTCTATGCCAGGTGAAGGACATGGAGTAAAATGTGATAATCACAAAATTTAAATGATGAAAAGTCAGTAATCCAAAACTTTTGTTGTTTACTTTCTGTTGCAGTGTTGTGAGTCTTGTCTATGAGAGACTTTTCCGTCAGCCTTTGGACTCCTACAGAGGGGAACGGCCATGACTGCCAGTCACTGGATGGCAAGTGGACGGGACGGACCCGTCAACGCAGGTGTCACTAAAGCCACTGCTGGACATCAGATAGACAATGGACATCAGACACTGCAGCCTCTCAGACGAGCAGTAAGACAGGAAGACCATCATCAAGCCAGGTGTCAAACTGTTTAAGATCCGCCCCAATAAATGCCTTAAAGACACAATACACTACATCTCTATGTAGAGGAACCTGCAGCAGGAGACTTCTTAAAAAAAGCTTGACATGTTTTCATTTTTCTCTTTATGAGTGAATCAGTGTCTTGCAAGAACAGATGTGAATATTTTCTTATAATAGAGAAATATTTGTTTGGGTATAATATTGCCACTTGTTTTTTTTGTTTGTTTTTTTTTGTTTTTTTTGTGGTAGGCCTGGTGAAAGCTGTTAAATATAAGTGAAGGGAAAGTCTACTGTCTGTCTGTGGCAGCCTCTTCCATCTAGTTTTATCTCTTTTCATTTCCTAAACCAAAAGACTGCCAGCTGAAATGGAGAAATTCAGTGGCAGTGCTCAATGATGTCAGTCTGGACGGATCACAAATTTACAGTATGAATGCAGGGTCAAATCACATTCCCTTCAGCACCAGACTCATTGCTTTTGCTCGAACAGTCTGCTTTTAGATTAGAGTAGCTGTGTCTCTGTCATCAAAACCCTAAATGTTTTTAAAGGGATAATTCGTCCAAAATTTCACAAAATCAATTTTGTGATTTATTCAACCTCATTATGTTATTTCAAACCTGTATGACTTTCTTTTTTCTGCAAAATACCTTAGTGTTTTTTATCCATACAATGCAAGTCAATAGCTACGTTTACATGCACCCAAATAGCCTATTTGCAGAACTTGATTTCACCAAGTGCAACATGTTCCTGGATCAACATCTTTGTGGATCCTGGAGCAACATTACAATCAACCAATCAGATTTGAGGGACAAGTTTACAGTTTATGTCAAGTTTAGACTTACAACCAGGATGAGGTGCTTCTACATCAGTGTTATTCCCTCTGATTTTAGGGATAACTAATGGGAGTTTTGTTCCAGGATCAACATAATATGTTGAACCAGGAACATGTCTAACTCGGCAAAATCAGGACATGCAATCTATTTATAGTCAGATTGAAGCCTTAAGCCCTATTCGGACGGTAATTGTTTCTCACGTGGAAGTCCGTAAAAATACATTTGCATGCCACCTCAGTGATAAAACTCATACATTCAGATGGTGATTTATTCACGGTGGAGGTTGTGAGTTTTGTGATCCTGCACACCTGGGAACGTGCTGCTCACGTGGTCAATAACATGATTGTATGCTGTAAATAAATATAATATAATGTCATATGCTTGGTATAATAAGAATAAATGCATATTTAATTTAATAATAGGAAAATAATATCCTAATTATTATTTAATAATTGAAATCTGTTTAAAAATAGGAAGATATATAGACGCTCATTATAGTTAAAATGGTTTTCTGTTTTGTATTTTATCTTGAAATAAAGGATGTAATTTTATCCCACATGGAAATGAGTGGAAATAAGTTAGTACAGCCTCTTATTTACATGAGAAAATAAGAGGCTGGTGGGAGAAAAACACTGACATTCTGGATTCGGACAGCAATAAAATCACTGACTAGCCCCTGTCAATGATGAAAATACCTTATGACCCCACGAGAAACAATTACTCGCCGAATAGGCCTTTAGTTGGACTAAAACACGTTCATGTGGAGGATATTTACTAAACATTTACTAAAAAGCTCTTGTTACATACATTTTAGCTATATCATCAAGGCAAAAACAACCTTTATACTCAAGTAGCTCCGGTGATGTTATCGCAGTGGCTTTTGCTACTTAAAGGAGTAGTTCACCCAAAAATAAAATTTCTGTCTTCATTTACTCACCCTGAAGTTTTTCCAAACCTGTATACATTTTTTTCTTCTGCTGAACACAAAAGAAGGTATTTTGAAGAATGTAAGTTGTCAACTGTTTGGCTACCCACATTCTTCAAAATATCTTCTTTTGTGTTCAGCAGAAGAAAGAAATGTATACAGGTTTGGATGATGACAGAATTAAAACAAATTTGGTGAACTATCCCTTTAAACGAATATGTGAATCGGATTGCAATGTTTAAGGAATGTTTATAAATGAAACATTCAGAATCTGAAATTTGAATGACGAAAATGAGTGCGTGTAAACATACCTAATGTGGTCCAATGTTGTTTTGGACCCCACTGAGTTTCATTGTATGAACAGAAACATTCTTTAAAATATCTTTTTTTGTGTTTTACAGAAGAGAGAAAGTCATACAGGTTTGGAAGGACATGAGGGTGAGTAAATCGTTTTTGGGTGAACTGTCCCTTTCACACCCAGAGGAGTAAAACAGTAATCAGTAATAGTTATCTGAATAATAGACCTATATGTTTGGTGGCTTTCATGGTCTCCAAGGTGCAGATAAATGATGAAGGTTGAATTGTGGGTGCCATCAGGTTTGGTGGACAGCTGGTTATTCATTTGAGTTGGTGCATTACTGGACTGATGCCGAGCGCTCAGATGGTGAGCTGAGTCTGCTTCTCTCTGTCTGCATCCACTTTAAATATCAGTGATGACCCACTACAGAGTTTGGTTAATAAATATCACCGATCCGTTTATCGCAATAGGAATAACACTGCTCTGCTGTTGTGGACTGGGAATTTTGGTATTGCAGTTCAATTCACCTCTTTGCAATACCCACTATAAATAGTGCCCTCAAAAAGAAGACTGCAAATTACAGTGCCACACACCGACAGCAAGACAATAAAGCCACATATAAACAGATCTGCAAGTCATATTCCAGGTTAAGTAACACTCCCTCTATCTCTGTTGGGAGACACAGCAACAGAAAGAGACGATACTCTCTCTGAAATGACTGCCCCACAATCCTCCCTGTCTCTGTCTCTCTCTTCATCTCCCACTCCTTTTTCGTTCTTTGTCTTTTGCTTTCCTTCCCTGCCTATCTGACATGCGACCAAGCATGCAGACTTATGCACACAGTTGTCTTCTCTTTCTCTGTCCCTCTCTATCTTTGTCTGTCTGTCTTTCCTGTCGGAACTACTCTGAATAGACGACGTGTCAGAATTCTAGCATAAACGTGGTCTGAACTTACAGCATTGAAACACAAACAATTTCTAGAATGAACCAGCTGCTTCGTTGTCATGGAAATACATTCAAGTAATCTGTATGCAAAGTTCTATGGAAGTGTACTATCTATTTTTTTAAATCTAGCCTTGAATATTATATAACCAAAGTCGAACCCTGAAAATATATGTTTTATGTTTGGACCTCTTTTTATTTCTTGAAGAGATTTAGTCCTAGTAAAAATAGATGCACATGAAACACGACGTATGTACATAAGCAGATGTCTATTTTATTGTGTCCTCAAGGTCACACGTCATTTTAGGCAGATCTACTTTTTGACTGTTAGCCTTCTCGAGTCCCAGGCCCTGTTTTTCTCGTTCTCTTAATTCTTAATGGTTTTGTGCACCTTGTGGAAGCCGATCCTGCTGGTTGCAGACTCTCTCCTCAGCTCTCTCTTTTTTTAGCGTGTGTGTTAGTTAGTTGACTGGACTCTCTAGCAGAAGACCACTTGCTGAGTGCTTTTCATAAACTGAAGCCGAGATCATCAGGTGGATCAGCGCCATGAAGCAACTAAACATGGAGCGTTGCGTCACGTCACATGTTGTAGATCTGCATGTGACTTTAATATGTAAATATGTGTTAGTGCTATTATGATGTCACCACGACATGTGCTCGATGCAGTGGATCGGAATGGTTTACACTTGAGAACAAAAGAATTCCTTAACATCCACGATGCGATGCGCATGGCTCTTTCATTACACACTGAGTCAACAGCCAAGAATTACCAGCCAACCGTGAGGAGACTTTGTTACCATGGAGATGCTCTGCCAGTGCTGACTGGTCAGCTGGCTTTGGGGGAAAAGAAGGAAAATTATGAGATAGACCATATCAGCACATCCTCTCATTGAGTTGATCGATTATTTTGTTCATATTCAGCTTGCTGCGATTTAAACGAGAGCTAACCGATTTACACAGGAATATGTAATGCAATGGAGAGAGATCTAAAAGCTCACTTGTTTGATCCACACACACAATGTTACCAGTATGAATTTTGTTTGACTATTAGGGTTGCACTGACATTAAAATTATACCAATCATTATTTTAACGTCATGGCTGATAGACAATAAACGGATGATATTCAAATTATATGCTATTTTGTTTGAATACATTTTAAAATAAGACTAGGTGGTACTAAGTGAATTTAGGCTTCACAACATTATAATGTAAAGGATATTCTTTTTGTGATTTGCTCAAGATAACACTGACTGTTATTTAATTAATAGTGTTTTAAAGTTAGATGATTGGAAATCGGTAAAGGTGGAAATGAGCATGCACAAAATTATATTCAGTATTGACTGACATACAATATACACTCACCTAAAAGATTATTAGGAACACCTGTTCAATTTCTCATTAATGCAATTATCTAATCAACCAATCACATGGCAGTTGCTTGAATGCATTTAGGGGTGTGGTCCTGGTCAAGACAATCTCCTGAACTCCAAACTGAATGTCAGAATGGGAAAGAAAGGTGATTTAAGCAATTTTGAGCGTGGCATGGTTGTTGGTGCCAGACGGGCCGGTCTGAGTATTTCACAATCTGCTCAGTTACTGGGATTTTCGCGCACAACCATTTCTAGAGTTTACAAAGAATGGTGTGAAAAGGGAAAAACATCCAGTATGCGGCAGTCTTGTGGGCGAAAATGCCTTGTTGATGCTAGAGGTCAGAGGAGAATGGGCCGACTGATTCAAGCTGATAGAAGAGAAATAACCACTCGTTACAACCGAGGTATGCAGCAAAGCATTTGTGAAGCCACAACACGCACAACCTTGAGGCGGATGGGCTACAACAGCAGAAGACCCCACCGGGTACCACTCATCTCCACTACAAATAGGAAAAAGAGGCTACAATTTGCACGAGCTCACCAAAATTGGACAGTTGAAGACTGGAAAAATGTTGCCTGGTCTGATGAGTCTCGATTTCTGTTGAGACATTCAGATGGTAGAGTCAGAATTTGGCGTAAACAGAATGAGAACATGGATCCATCATGCCTTGTTACCACTGTGCAGGCTGGTGGTGGTGGTGTAATGGTGTGGGGGATGTTTTCTTGGCACACTTTAGGCCCCTTAGTGCCAATTGGGCATCGTTTAAATGCCACGACCTACCTGAGCATTGTTTCTGACCATGTCCATCCCTTTATGACCACCATATACCCATCCTCTGATGGCTACTTCCAGCAGGATAATGCACCATGTCACAAAGCTCGAATCATTTCAAATTGGTTTCTTGAACATGACAATGAGTTCACTGTACTAAAATGGCCCCCACAGTCACCAGATCTCAACCCAATAGAGCATCTTTGGGATGTGGTGGAACGGGAGCTTCGTGCCCTGGATGTGCATCCCACAAATCTCCATCAACTGCAAGATGCTATCCTATCAATATGGGCCAACATTTCTAAAGAATGCTTTCAGCACCTTATTGAATCAATGCCACGTAGAATTAAAGCAGTTCTGAAGGCGAAAGGGGGTCAAACACAGTATTAGTATGGTGTTCCTAATAATCCTTTAGGTGAGTGTATATAAAGTAAAAAGTCTCTAATATTGGCTATCACTATTTGATTCCCAGGTACTGTGTGAGAGATACAAAAGAAGAGAATGTTTAGAAAATATAGCAATCATAGAACGAGAACCTTAGTACACCAATGTGATATTTGATGTTACGTATGAACAATAAAAATTCTGTTGTGGCTTTCATTACAGCATGAAATATGTTGTACTTTGTGTACAAGTGACTGTCTGCTCATTGTTAATGGATTTCAGTGAGCTTAGATAAATTCTTTAGAATCATGATTAAGCATTTTTTCACTTTTGTAAAGTGTTGTAATGGACCGAGTGTAACGCTTGGCTGCTCACACAGTAATGAAACCGCAGGAGAACACTGCTGACTGAAAAAGATCTCTTTCAATTACCAGATCACCTTACTTCTGGTGTCCATCATACAGCACTGCATACAGCTACAGGTCACTAACCAAACACAGGCAATCGCACGCCAGAAATATGAATCTAATATCGGATCATTTTGGTAATCACAGGTGTATTTCTGCTTTGAGAGGTGTGTTGGTGTGTGTTGGGTCAGCTTTTGTGCCTCCTAACAAGCATGCAGAGGGAGATGCGCTTGGTGAGTCTGTGTTCTTTCGATGAACAATCCGGACGGCAGGAAAGTGTATAGAATCAACCCCCTCAAAGAAGTAAATAAATAATCAGATGTTCCTCTATTCATGTGAGTTTTGGATGGGCTTGCCCTTTCTTTCTGCATGATGCTTTGGTTTTTTAAAAACTTGCATCTTGATTGATGATGTATTTGTGTTATTTATTACATTTTTTCTTTTCTTTTTTCTTTTTTTTTGTATATTGGAGACCCTGTATAATTTCTTTCTTTATGTTCTTTTTTTGGGGGGTTAATTCATCAATCTTCTGGATTTTTCTACATGCATATCATTTTGTAGGCAGCAATATGAGATGTGATGGAAATGAAATTATGTGCAATGTTGAAAATTAAAAAACAAAACATAATATATTAAATAAAAACGAAGAAGGCCATTTTTATCTCTCTTCTGTGTGTGCATTTTTTTAAAAATTAATCTTCATTATTAGCACTCATTCTGATCCACTTCTGAGACTCAAATCTCTATTTGTGTATGTATGTGACTTACAAGTCTTACAAGTCTCTCGCCGTGTTTTCATGCCGTCTCTGACTGAGGCATGTGAACGAGGACAAAGAGTTTTGCCATTAAGGGACATTTTCTGATGCAAGGGCCCATGGACTTGTTTTTGACACCTGATCCTCTAGTCATTCATGTACGACAGCGTTTAAATATTTAACATGGAAGCTGCATGGAGTAATTACTAGACTCTTGGATTTGCTCCAGATGCAGTAGCTAAACTCCCACTGAAGACAATGTGCCTGAGCTCACACCCTGCAAACAAAATAGCACTGCGCCGCACTCCATCTAGGGGTCACATGCATACGCTCAAATGCGGCAATGTAAACACAATAACACTTGAATGTTGATGTGGTCCTTCCCCTTTTACACACATTCACTTGTCCACACCAGTGCACCAAAATAAATGAGGTGTTAATTAGTCCCAGTCTTATCTCCTGCCATTGTTTGACTTCAGGGAAAAGTCGCCAGTGGCTAGAGGACGAGAGTCAACAGGTACTAGGGTACAGGTGACCTTTCTACTTTAATTATAGATCGTCCCAGTCTCTGTGGGCTTCTTAATTTACTGTAAACTGCAGAAGCTGACATGGAAAGAGACAGATTTGTCTTTGTGTGTTTGCATTCCGCCTTGAAGGTCAGTGCTTGTGGACTCTGGGCTACGGCCGCAGGGTGTAAATCAGTGCTGGGGTACTGATATTTATAGACTAGTGCCCATGCTTGCTGTCTGTAAAATGGGGGTGAACTTGCCAGAGGACCCGGAACAATCTGTGAGGTCTACCTGTCTTTGCTTCCACTCCAGCTTGCAAACACTCACCGTGTCTACTTCGGCACACTTACGTAACATTTCCGATGTGGAATGTCAGCTGTCACATTCGCATTAGCTGTGTCCGAACATGTTTGTTACCATTGGCTGGAACAGTCAGGGTGTATACGCTCATTTGTGTAGACTGGCTCGCCAGTGTGCTAGTCGTGTTTGGTCTAAGGAGCATGATACAAAATGCAAGGTCATTGAATGAAACAGGCCATGAGTAGTATTATATTTGGTTTGGAGTCAGTCTTGCTGGCTTTGAGTTGGGGCTTGTGGCTATCTTCCAGGAATAGGCCACATCACTCAAAGGTGTAACATTAAACCTGACACAGAACAATAGCCAAGCACATGGTGGTCATTCTGTAGCGTTCACACAACCAGGGAACGTGGCAGTAAGTGGCTAGCCTTATCCCTAATGCAGCTGGAAACATAATGCCCGGCCCATTACTGTCCCTAGAAATTCGACACCATTTAACGCTCCAAGAGTTTCCTTTAACCTCTCTCTGCGCCGTACCCCCGGTCCTTCTCTTTTCACTCTAATCTCCCCCATTCTTAGATTCCCCTAGCTCATCCTCAGATAAAGTCCAATCTCTCTCCTGCTATGCTATTGTGCCCTTTTCCTCATCACAAATCTGTACTCTAATTACCAGCTCTTTTCCCAGGGCCTCTCCAGACGGCGTTTGATTTTCAAGCAATTAAAGCAATCAAGTGATAATCAAAGTTTTGATTTGGCCAAAAATGATCGTCGGTCATGGGCCGTGAAAGATTTAGCCAAATTATTTCCCCCCTTTGAACAGCAATTGAGGAACAGATCAGTTGTGCATAATAAATGACATACTCGTCATGATCAGCAATCACATGACAATTGAATGATCATTGTGATGCATATCTTTTAATTGATAAGCTTTGAATGTTTGCCTTGTGACAACACTAACTTCCATCCATCTTTTTGACAGGTTGAGTTCAAATGTCATGGCTTTAAATTATGGTTGTTAATGTCAAAATAATGTTCCAAGTTTGATAAAATGCGTTGACATCAGGGTTGTGAGCCATTAAGAACTGTAATTCTAACTAGTAATTTTATCAAGGTAATCTTTGAATGCTAACATGATTTTTTAAGTTTTCTTTTTAAGCCTTAAAATTTTGTAATTTTCCTTTCCTGACATTCCAATTCAACTTCCTGTGGGATGTTGAATTCCAACTCATGAATTTCAAGGGAGCCAATTCTTTCAACCCTGGTTGACTTATGTTGATGGATGATAGTAATCACAGTGAGTTACTTCACAATAAGGCGTACAAAGGGCTGTCAACATCACTTCACTCTTAAATGTGCTGTAATATTTGCAGAAAGAAAATCTGCTGTCTTGGCAACAGAAGCCTCTTTTGAAATGGGTCCCTTCAGCAGCTATGAATATATGTTAGACCAGTAGTAGCTCTGCAGGAATATGTGAAACAAAGAGAGCGAGATAAGAGAGAGGGAGAGGTGCTGAGAGTGAAAAAAAGACTCAAATAAATGAGTAGAACAATGGATGACAGAGCAGAATAACAGTCGAGGGACAGTTCCACAGGAATGAGAGGAAGAGATAAAATTGTGAAAGAGTGCAGAAGAAAAAAAAATTATGAACAAGAATAGGAGCATGGCAGAGTGAATGGAAGTAACGCTTTGGCAGAGAGACAGAAGACTGTTGATGCAGAAACGATTGAATTGTAAGAGAACAGAACACATAAGACTGCATGCATTCAGCCATCCATAACACACACACACACACTGCCATGGGCACGCGGCACATCCTCAGCCGCTCTGTGCAATTACTGACATCATTCTCAGCTCTGATAACTCCATACATGGGACTCATCTTAAGCCACCCATAATACCAAACCAGCCTCCGAGAGATAGGGAAATGAGGACCAGAGAGCGTGATTCTATATGACACTCATGCCCTCGCGGTCAGCGTGAGGCCTTGAAGAAGCTAGTGGGCTGTAGCTTGGAGCTAAGGCTTAGTGACATGGATAGAAGTGCGGGGAGGAGGGTTTTTAGGGGAGAAATGGAGGTTGGAGCACAAGAGCATGGCACAGACAGTTTGTGACATGGGAGGCGGGCGCTGTCTTCAATGCACTGGCGGTGAAATGCACCCGCATGAGGTGTAAAGGGAAATTTCTATTTGTTGTCATGGAAACTGCCAGTGTGAATTGTCTGGAGCAAAAATACAAGTGGAAGAGAATAACAGTCGAGAAGAGAAGAGAAGAGAAGAGAAGAGATAGTCACATGGTAGATCTATTCATACAGATACAGATCCATTGCAGATATGAATAAGATATATATATTTTTAGAAACGCACCTTAGGGCTGAGGTGCACTCTTTTACTATCAAATGTAAACTGTTTATTGCAAAAAGCTTCCTGTTTTGCTCACAGATAAAGCTTTCTGACATGCCTACAAACAAAAATAACTGGATTTGTTGAGTTTATTAAGTTGATATGATATAGTAGTCAAGTCTTGCTGCAGATATTCATATATGCTGTATATTCTGAGGCGTTCTTCTTCTCACAGTGGAATAGGTGTCAGGTTACGTTTATTCCGATTGTGGGCGACTGAATGGTACATTCATGCCTCTGAATAGTGCGCGAACACAGTCGTGCAGAAGCATTCTATTCATTTAGACTCGGGGGGGAGGGATGTATATTTCCTATGAGCGTTCATCAGTGATATATAAGGGTGTCAGGTCCTGTCAATCACCTTCAGTGGATATTTCCATTCGCTCGCTCAACCTTTCTGAGCACACAATGCGACGGGTCTTTTTGGAAAGGCCTCTGACTGACGCACAAACGCATCACGGACACATATACACGCACACACTTTCAAAGGCTTCTGCCACTCATCGGGGGCCTGGGCTGAACCTGAGCAGCAGGAGTCAGCCTGATATTTTCAGCTGTGACACTCCTGACCTGCCAGTGCCCTCATCATCCTAGGTGACCATGCGTGTATGTATGCATATGTGTGTGCGTGACACTGAGGATTAGAGTTTCAAATTAAGTTTCGGACCAAATGAGAACGAAAGCCTCTCTACACAGCTGTGTAGAGACTATTGAAAAATGATCTTAAAACAATGTCACAGAATTCCCAAATCATGTTGGTTGGTCATAATATTCTTGGAACATATCAATCAGTGGATGTCAAAACTTTTACCTAAATATTAAAATATCTAATATCTAATATTATATTTTTAAATGATCCAAATATTATATTATTTTAACTGATACATTAATGAAAAAGTAATTATATTAATAAAATATTTTTTTTAATAAAATTAAAATGTGGAGGAGTTCTATTGAAAATACTCTTTATACTTTAATGTTAATTTATAAACTTTAAGGATAAGTTGTAGATTGTAGAAAAAGCAAGTTTGTTGTTTTGTGGGAACATTAATTATCAAAGTTCGAGATAAATAGCACAAAAATGTGTTACAACAATCACAGTCTTGCATCTCTTATGCACTGTAAGTCACTTTGGACATGTGCTCATTTAAAACATATCAAATTCGAGTCTTGTGTTTACAGCCATGCTGGGTTGAGCAGAGGTCGTGTGATCACTTTCATGCACATCCTATCGTGTACACTTGCATGATTAACAATGGGTAGACTTTTATGAGAGCTGCAGCATAAACATTTGGTGTTGAAGGGGGTTCACTTTGGACTCTGATTTTAACGAGGAATGTTCGGAGGAGGTTGCAATAATGCACGAGGGTAATGTGGACAAAACAGGAGTTTTTGCAAGTGCTGTGTTTTGATCCTACAGTGAGTCAATAGCTGATTTCCGTGAGTACAGAAGAGTGTGTGGTAATTTGGGATGAAATAGCAATGGAGCGACATAGACTACATGCAGAGAACATCTCTTGGAGAGGTTGCAAATGCAAGTGACATGAGGGTTTTATGGAAGCATGCGGTTTGATTGGCAGGACAGTTTAAGGATTATATGAATAAGTGTCATACTTTCCTATTGAAGTTATGCCATGTTGAGATTTGCCCCCTGTGTTGAGACATGCTGTGGTGCACATTTTTAGAGTTCCTGTTTAGCATTTCTGGTGCATATAACTGCAGTATTCTGTGATGAAGGGTCTTGTATAACAGGGGTTCCCAAACTATTTTATACTAGGAGAGGTAATAGAGAGGTAATAAATCGCAAGACAAAGCAAATATTTTTTTGAGTGAAATAAGAATAAATGCATTTGTTCCAACACAATCTTGCAGGAAAGCATAACTTTTACAGGGTGAAATATGCATGAAAATGTATGATTTTTAGGAAAAAAGTAAGCAAGAATGTCCACCCCAACCCCACCCCGAAACATAACCAGGACGTAAGCAGATGTATACGAAAATGTACAAATGAAAGACAGTACAAATTCATACAAATGAATAACAGTCAGTTACAAATTGCCATGAGCTTATGTTGATTTGTTTTATTTTCATTCTCTTGTAGTTCTCTTTTTTTATATTTCTTGTCACAGTATTAAATTAGGTATGCCTACTTTTCAGTTGCATACTATAAGGGTTATGGCAAGTTACAGATAAAGATAGAAAATATATCTTGCTTTCTTGGTTGCACAGTAAATAACAGCCGTCTATGGATTTATTGAATGAATGATGCTTTGACATGGAACTTGCAGTGAGTCAAATGTTGATTCATTAGCTGCTCCCACTGACTCCATAAATTCATTCACTAAAGGATTCGTCAGACTGAATCAAACCGCTACCTCCTAAGTTTGTGTCTTTTTGAATGATTCAATAAAATACGTTTTGCAAGTCATTTGTTTGTGAATCAGACTTCACAGATTGCCATGTATGTTTGTTTTTTGCAACACTGATGCATCACGTTAACTTTGATTTTGAGTGTGTATATTTTTCATATTTATGGCATGAACGCTTTCTCAAATTTTGTGCTACTTATTTCCACTCTGCAAAACAGTTTGAATCACACTATGTCTAACGCTGGAACGTTAGACATGTAGTCCTGTGTTTATCTAATTTTGGACTGTTACTACTACTGATAAATAGTATGCAGTGTAGTGTTCATCTGAGCTGTGTTGAACTATGTTGTCCTGTGTTACACTGTGCCGTCTTAGCTTAAGCTGCTCTGAGGGAGCTGTCAGTCAGCCCTGTATACGGCTGAGCAGCTCACAGGCGTGGGGCATATCATTCAGCCTTACAGAGAGAGTAAGTAAGAGAGAAGTGAGAGACAGAAAGAAAGAGGACACTAACAGTTTCCTGTGGGAGCAGAGCAGTTCACTTCCAGCCTCACACTGTTAGAATACCAATTCATTCATCAAAGACTCAAACCACACACACACACACACACACATCTTTTTCATTTTGCCATGTATAAAGCAATTTCAGTGACACAGAGTGTATAGTATAATGTTCTCTCTTGCCCCCAAACACAGTAAGGAAAGTCACAAATTAATTTCTTATAGATGCCTAATTTGAAGGACAGCATAGACAAGCTAATTTTTGCTCCTAAACCAAAGAAACTTTTTTTTTTTCTTGCATCTTTCCCTCTTTTTTTCAAGGACAGAAATAGAATAAAATGGCTTGGAGGGAAACGAAAGGCATCCTCCTGTTGGAATATCGCACAGGCTCCGCCTGTAAGCTTGAGCTTTGCATAAAATGAGCATTGATAAATTTAGCAGGCTTACATAACGATTCCTTCCTCAAATTTAAACTGATGAGGCAGGGAAAGATATTCATTTCATTCTACAGAGCATCTATGGTAATGAATAGTGGAGAGGCTTTGAATGTGTCACACTGTGCTGGCTAAGTGACAGGCGGAGAGGGGCTGGGATTGGACTTGGCTAAGCTCAGATCCACATACTGTCTCTGTGATGAACAGGACTACCTGCAGAGGGTTTGCTGCTTGGCTGTGGAACACTCGTGGAAATAAATAAATAAATTCATATAAAAAGATCTCACATGCTGGGTTGATATCTGCATTCACTGTTTCAGCTTCAAACATTTTGCCTCAGTGAAGTGCTGAGTTCTAACTCCATCTGGAATACTTGAGTGTGAAAGCGATTCAGTGATGTGCAAAGTAACACAGCGCGCACACACTAAAATGCTGCCTGAACATCTGTTTATTGTCTCGCATTTGCAGAGATTTGTAAACGAGTGTGCCAACATCCCAGTTCTAGGTAATGGCTGGTTAAAAATGATCTGATGGTATTGGTTCCTCTGGTGAAGTGAGGAGAGCACGGTTAGGTTAGACCAGTGGAACTCTCACCTTCTTCAGCACAGCTACATCTATTTCTTATTGGCATCATGCCTAAAAATGTTTACAAGCCGTCACTGCTGTAAATCCCTCTAAAACATCCATCCTGTGGCTACTCACCCAGAGCTGCTCCAGGGTCCACTTATCTTATGAATGTGCACAAGGTGTGTGTGCATAACTCACCCTCTCTTCTGCTGTATTCACTCCCAGAAACATAATATGTGATCTTAATGTGCTCTTCAGATATTCTGTCACACTGCCTGCGCTGGCTCTAAATCTGAAATTTAGGAATGTAAGAACAGTAGACTTGTGTTGATAAAGTGTGTCTGTGTTATCACGAGCCAGAAGAATAAAACCCGTAATATATTGTATAGCAGCCATGTTTTTAATGCATTATAAAATATAGGTTTTTAGCCCGGCAAGAATGCAGTCTGATACTTATGAACAAGGTTGATAAATGTATTAATCAACTAATTCCAGAACCAAAAGATAAACAAAATGAAAAAGTACACTCAAATAATAAATATAAATTTTATGTTTCGATATCTTAAACTCCTAAAATGTCAGGTGGCGCAACCGTCCACACAAATAAGCAGACTAAGAAAACTGTCTAAATGGTGTTTTAATAATAAGAAATTCAAAATAAAATACCTTTCATATAAACAAATTGTATAAATATCAGTAGTTTTAAAGCTGTTGAGATAATTAAAGTCACTTAATATAAAGTGGGACAGAGAATAACAGAGAGAGCATTAAAAATTATCCGGCTGCAAGAGAAGCATATCAACATCTTGCAAAAAGAAAAGAGAGGTGATGAATCTTGTTTAGTAGTTATTATATACACTCACCTAAAGGATTATTAGGAACACCTGTTCAATTTCTCATTAATGCAATTATCTAATCAACCAATCACATGGCAGTTGCTTCAATGCATTTAGGGGTGTGGTCCTGGTCAAGACAATCTCCTGAACTCCAAACTGAATGTCAGAATGGGAAAGAAAGGTGATTTTAAGCAATTTTGAGCGTGGCATGGTTGTTGGTGCCAGACGGGCCGGTCTGAGTATTTCACAATCTGCTCAGTTACTGGGATTTTCACGCACAACCATTTCTAGAGTTTACAAAGAATGGTGTGAAAAGGGAAAAACATCCAGTATGCGGCAGTCCTGTGGGCGAAAATGCCTTGTTGATGCTAGAGGTCAGAGGAGAATGGGCCGACTGATTCAAGCTGATAGAAGAGAAATAACCACTCGTTACAACCGAGGTATGCAGCAAAGCATATGTGAAGCCACAACACGCACAACCTTGAGGCGGATGGGCTACAACAGCAGAAGACCCCACCGGGTACCACTCATCTCCACTACAAATAGGAAAAAGAGGCTACAATTTGCACGAGCTCACCAAAATTGGACAGTTGAAGACTGGAAAAATGTTGCCTGGTCTGATGAGTCTCGATTTCTGTTGAGACATTCAGATGGTAGAGTCAGAATTGGTGGAAAATGGCGTAAACAGAATGAGAACATGGATCCATCATGCCTTGTTACCACTGTGCAGGCTGCTGGTGGTGGTGTAATGGTGTGGGGGATGTTTTCTTGGCACACTTTAGGCCCCTTAGTGCCAATTGGGCATCGTTTAAATGCCACGGCCTACCTGAGCATTGTTTCTGACCATGTCCATCCCTTTATGACCACCATGTACCCATCCTCTGATGGCTACTTCCAGCAGGATAATGCACCATGTCACAAAGCTCGAATCATTTCAAATTGGTTTCTTGAACATGACAATGAGTTTACTGTAAAATGGCCCCCACAGTCACCAGATCTCAACCCAATAGAGCATCTTTGGGATGTGGTGGAACGGGAGCTTCGTGCCCTGGATGTGCATCCCACAAATCTCCATCAACTGCAAGATGCTATCCTATCAATATAGAGCCAACATTTCTAAAGAATGCTTTCAGCACCTTGTTGAATTAATGCCATGTAGAATTAAGGCAGTTCTGAAGGCGAAAGGGGGTCAAACACAGTATTAGTATGGTGTTCCTAATAATCCTTTAGGTGAGTGTAGTGTTCCATTAAAGTTATGCATTTAATGTTAAAAAAAATTTGTGAATGCTTTTTTGATATTTTAATCAAAAATAATCTCAACTGACTTAAGCTGATGATTTTTTTATTATCAATATAACAAAAGTTGACTTTGTTGCCAATCACAAACGATTACAGTGTATCTAACCAATCCATTGCACTGTAGCTTATTCCAGTTCCTACATTCTGAATGTGATGTCATGTTTTTGATCAGTTGACTACTTTTACTTCAATAGAGACTGTTGACTAAAACACTTGTATTTGTACTTTATTTGTATATGTAATTGAAATAATAATAATACAAAAAAAATCCAGTATTCATTATTAATGTTGTCAGGTGGCACAACTGATATTCATCAGGTGGTACAATCCATGTAAATCCTTGATGTAAACCAACCGAATAATAGGTCCAGGTGAACAAATAGCTGTAAACTACACTGTAAACCCGAAAAAGTCATCAGTTACATAAAATTTTTTAAGTTGAGAAAAGTAAGCGGAACTTGCAGATTTTTATTTTGTATTCACACATTTTTAACAGTTAAAATGTGTCAGTTTTGTGAACTATTTACAAATATTTGGTTAACCTGACAAAAAAAGTAAAAAAAAAAAAATGTAAACACTTTGAAATGTTATTGAAACTTTTGAAAATTGAAACTTTTTTGAACACTTCATTCCTGACTCAAAAATATGCATTACATCAATTTTGATAATAGTATTTTTAAAAAGTGTTTAAAAAAAGATTTCTTTTTTGAAGTTTTATTTGTCATTGACATCATTGTCATTGAGAGTACAGTATACAGTATATACTGTACAAATCACCGCTTACAAGCTACTGGTTCCCTTCAATCATGAAATGAATGGGCCTATGTAACATTCCTATAGTTTGAATGGTTTTACAGTTTATGGTTTTTCTGTGATGCTTTTTGTCCTCCTATTTTACCATGTGTGTCTGATTCAGAAAAGTGGCAATCCCTGACAAACGTCAAGGTTCAGCTGACACTTCAAATCGAGGCATGGCAAACTGACAGGGAATAAGGAAACTACTGTAGGAGCAGATAAGACCAAAATGAATTCAGATAAAAACATGAATAGCATAATGGATAACAAATACAGATGATGTTTTTTTTAAGTGTATTGTTTTGCTGCTGTATTTGATGCAAAAATGTTATTACAGTACAGACTAACAGCAGGACTGAAAATGGAAACTTGGCCTACAAGTAAATATAATTAAGACTGCTTACTCTGTTTTCTTTATTGTATTTATTAATACTATCAATGTATTTATCATATTGTCTTTGTTGAATTCATATTAAGACTTTTTTGTTGCTTTATGCTTGTTTAAATAATCTAATTTCATTATAAACAAAACAGAGAGATGACCCAGTTGTAAGTAAGGATAGCTAAACTTCTTTAAACTCTCCTTTAAAAATAAAGGAGAATTTGATATCTGCCACTTGAGAAGTCACTGTAATTGTTTGTAAGACTCTGCTAAGTGCTTCGCAGGGCACCGGTCATGAACCGGCATGCCTGTACATGGCTACAATCATTCAATCTGTCTCAGTCTCACATACACCCTCTTGCTTCAGTGCAAAATGCTTCATGATTCAATAGCAGCGTGAGACTGCTATTGGTGCCAGTCACCAAGACTGTAAACTCGGCAGGGCCGAATAAGACAGAGGGGCCCTGCTAGCTTTGGCACGGGAGGCAGATGGAGAGTTGTCTCATACCCAGTGGTCTTCCCTCAGGAGGCTGCCAGGACAACACAAAGATGCCAGTGGCTCCACCATGGACACTGCAACTGAGGTTTCACAATCATCACACACATGAGAATATTTTACATTATGCATGCATATAGGGCCGATTAACACGCATTACTGTATATGATCAGTTCTTTGTGTATAATATGTAGAGTTGCAATAGCTCGTATTTATGAGATTTCACATTTAACAATGTTAATGTTAGAGTTCATGTCACAACCAGTGTTGGGGAAAGCTACTACTGTGTTACAATAGTGTGACACTCCCTTAAAAAGTAACTAATTGCATTACTTAGTTACTTTTTATGGGAAGTAACACATTACATGACCTTTGCATTACTTTTTCTCACCTAGGCTTGGCTTTCTTGTTTGTTTTTTAATAACAAAAAAAGTTCTGTTTTTGGCAAATGTAAAGGCCCTTTCACACCAAAAGTGCAAAAGGAAATGCAAATTCATGCATGTAATAGAGGGTGCAGCTCAAACAATAATTTCAGCTATGCTGCCATTCTGGATTGCAAAAGAATAAGATGCTGGAGTTCAACTCTTCAGCAATAAAATCATATAAAACACAAATGTGGTTTATCTGAAGTCATTTTTTGCTTTATAGTATGGTTGAATTGAATTGGTTAATAAAATAAGGTTAAATACATGAAGTATATTTGTGTTATTTAACATATTTAGTTATAACAGGTTTGTGAAATATTGTTTATTCATTTTCAGGAATACTGAATCTCTTTTTGTACAAATGCAAGATGATTAAATGCATGCTCACATTTAGTCTAGAACTATAATAACCATCATGTTTACGCAGCGCACACAACGCCTCTGCACCTCACACACGATTTCTCTCAACATGGGGACAGGAGAGCTGTCTGTCAATAAATGGGAATATAATTTATTTGAAAAAGTAACTTGGATATTTTGTTGTAAATTTAAAAGTAATGTGTTACTTTACTAGTTACTAGAAAAAAGTCATCTGATTATGTATAATTTGTAATACGTTACCCCCAACATTGGTCACAACACAGTATTTACTTCATGAATGCATAACATCTGACAAAAAAGTAGATATAATTGTTGTTTCACTCACAGATACAAAAATGTTCAAGGTCACTGATGTGTCTTTAAACTTTTAATTTATTTGAATACTATTAAAATACTATTTAATACTATTAGTATAGTATTAAATATTAATTTAGGGGATAACGTTTAGTCCAGTGCATTCCAGGAGACGCATAAACAGGGAGTAGTCTCTTGACATTGTGCTGGGTGGCAAAAGGCAGACTCACACATGCTGCAAACAGATGGCACATTTGTCCTTAGAGATGCTTCCCACATTTTTTTATCATTAACCCATATTAGCAAAATAAACTTTTTTCATAATGTCTCTTTTAATAGAGGGTCTATGAGTTTTACTCTTTGACCAAAGCAGGTGTCTCCTTTGGATGATGTTACGCTGTCATTGCATCACATCTGGGCAAAATGGATCTGACTGCCTCCAGTGAATCATAAAAGGGAAACTACTGAATGTCAAAAAACTCTGCAATGTCTTGACTTTCAAATATAATGCTTGTCATTTAGTGCAGTTGGCTTCGCTTTGGCCATCTTGGCTCAATCAAAAACAGTTCCAGTTTTAAGAGTGCAGTATTAAACTAATGTTTTTTTTTTTAAATGTAATGCTCAAAAGCTAAAAGGATCATGTATAGTCTACCATGTGTGTTATTTGCCCTTTACAGTATACTGCCAATGTTTCTGCTGGTTGTGATAAACTGATCCCCCATCAGTCATCTGAATCAAAGCACATCCAAATCCAGGCCACATCGCAGCCAGTGTCTGAATGAAATCCAGCATCCTAGTCTTACCTACTTCAGACCTGCAGTGACATATGTATCCAGCTTGACCTTTTGCATATTACCTAATATCTGAGCACTGATTTAAAGCTGATAAAGGTCTCATCAAATCACTTAAAAGGTTAGCTTACTTGATTTTTTTACTCTCTCTTGTCGTTTTATGACAATAAGTTTAGTCCATATGACAATTCTATGTTCTCTATGTCATACAATGAATGTAGAACAGACAGGAATGTAAATCTTAAAATATTCTTAAGATACACCCTTCAAAAGTGACTTTTCTTAAAAAAGACATTTACAATATTACAAATTTAATTCAGTTAAATCCTGTTCTTTTGAACTTTCTTTCAATCAAATAATCCTTAAACAAATGTATCACGGTTGCCATACAAATATTAAGCAGCACAACCATTTTAAACATTGGTAATAATAAGGAAAGTTTATTGAGCAAAAAATATAATGATTTCTGAAGGACACTGATGATTTGAGTAATGGCTGCTGAAAATTCAGTTTAGGAATACATTTTATTTTAAAATATATTAAAATAGAAAACGGTTATTTTATTAAATTAATAATATTTCACTATATTACCACTTTTACTGTATTTATGATCAAATAAATGCATACTTGGAGAAGATAAGAGACTTAAAAATTTTTTTTTTTAAAACATCTGACCCCAAACCTTTGAACAGTAGTGTAAATTTTATCATTTAAATATAATCAATTCTTTGGCATTCATTCAAATATGATGACTTGTATCTGGTTTGACATGACCAATCATCATTGATTTCCAACAAATCTAACAAGTATGAATGCATACATTCTGTATGGACCTATTCCATGTTATTATTTTGTTTGTTTTGTTTTCGTAATATTTTGGCATTGTTCTGCAGATAGTCAGAGCCTGGAATCTTTTACTCCTGCCAAAGCACAAGTGCCACGGCAACGGTTTCATAACGACACAGTCATCAGTGAGATGTGGATGGGTTTGTGGGCGATGAACTCTTTGGCTGACTGTAAATAATGACATACAGCAGAGGTGTATTCTGACCTTCTCCTGTATTACTCTGTGATGATGAATACACCTGTGCTGATTTATAATTCATATAAACTTCCACAATTAACATGATCTTGACTGTATCCAAAAATGTTATTAAACTAAATAGAATTTAAGAAAATAAATAAATTATATTTATTATATATACTATGTAGTTATATATTTATATTCATTAAATATTTATTCATAATATAATACATAGCGTCTTGTATTTCTTGATTAAATATATAATATTTAAAACTATAATTTAATATTTAAATATATATAATTTAATAATATAATATAATTAATATAATATAATTATAATAAATCAAATCAAATATTATATCTTAGTGACTTTTATTTCTTGATGAAAGCTACAGTATAAAGAAATCTCTAGGCAGGAGAAGGTTTTGTCAGTGTAATGTGTATCTGGTGCACTTCACTTTTGTGTAAAGGACCGGGTCGCTCATCCCCTCTCTTGAGCTCCCAGTAGTCCGTCACAGGTTAGGTTAAGCCTTAGGCAGCACTTAGCTTTCTTATATTCATGTCTGATATTCTAGTGGTTCAAAGCAACAGCAGAGCCGTGATCTAACTGATCTGATTAAAAAAAGGGCATGAGCACATATGGCTCATATTGCTAGACTCAAAAACATTTATCTAACAATTTAGCTAGCAAAAATTCTCTTAATCTTATGCAACCATCATAGACATTGCTTGGATATTGGGTAAATGTTTTTGCCAACGTTCAAGGAGCGTGTGTGCACTTTGGGATCCCTCCCACACTGTTGGCTCCTCAAGAGCAGTCAAACGCCCACCACAAACCTATCTCTTTATGGCTCTCTCTCTCTCTCCTTCATGCTAGCACTGACTTATGCACAGGAACACTCAGTTGATCATTTGATAAATATAGTTATTTCAAAAGCAAAGCTTCTAGCCTGTTTAAAGAGTAGGTTAATTCGGTCTATTTCAAATTAGCTCTGTTGCAGCCATGCACATTATCCATTTTACAACCTCGCTCTGCAACTACAGGCTCTGTAAGCTGCCAATGAAACTGAGTCACCAACTCTTCAGCGAGCATACAAACGCACATATGACTCATCATTACCCAGCCAATATGTGGCATGACATCGCAGTTTTCATACAGCCCTCCAAAGTGTGCTGAATAAATGTATCCACAGTTGTTCAGCTGAGAATAAATAACTCTTTGGGAGATGACTGTATTTTAAATGCCAGTATTTAAAATCATGGATTGAAAACAATATTGTTATTATTTCATGTTGGTCCCCATTTTGCTGCCAAAACAGCCCTGACCCGTTGAGGCATGGACCCCACTAGACCCCTGAAGGTGTGCTCTGTTATCTGGCACCAAAATGTTAGCAGTAGATCCTTTAAGTCCTGTAAGTTGCGAGGTGGGGCCTCCATGGATCGGACTTGTTTGTTCAGCACATCCACAGATGCTCGATTGGACTGAGATCTGCGGAATTTGGAGGCCAAGTCAAGACCTCAAACTCGTTGTTGTGCTCCTCAAACCATTCCTGAACCATTTTTGCTTTGTTGCTGACCATGGGCCAGGCTTTGCTCCCCACATGCATCAATGAGCCTTGGCCACCCATGACCCTGTTGCGGTTCACCAGTGTTCCTTCCTTGGACCACTTTTGATAGATACTGACCACTGCAGACCGGGAACACCACACAAGAGCTGACTGGAGATGCTCTGACCCAGTCGTCTAGCAACCACAATTTGGCCCTTGTCAAACTCGCTCAAATCCTTACGCTTGCCCATTTTTCCTGCTTCTAACACATCAACTTGTTGAACAATGTTCACTTGCTGCCTAATATATCCCACCGACTAACAGGTGCCGTGATGAAGAGATAATCAGTGTTATTCACTTAACCTGTCATAATGTTATGCCTGATCAGTATTATGGCATTGAGTATATTAAGTTTGAGTATATGGAATTAAACTCTGAATATATGGAATGAAAATCTGAATATGTAGAATGAAATTTGAATATATATGGAATGAGAGTTTGAATATGGAATGAAACTTGAATATAATATAGAATTATACTCTAAATATATAGAATGAAACTTGAATATGAATGAAAGTGTGAATATATGGAATGAAACTGAATATATGGAACAAAAGTGCAAATTTTACAGTACTTAATTAATAATGTATAGCTGGTCATATCCCTGTTATCAGAGCAATAGCCTTCTGAATTTCATGACTTTAAAAAATGGCATTCTCTGAAATTTTCCAATACTTTGTTGAACTAGAAAACTGTTTTGCAACAGCTGGTCATACTCCAAACAACACAGACAGAATTGAGTCTACATCCCGTCATCTTGAGGATCATATTTCCATTAATGCCACATTCATAATGCTTATGAGTAATCATGTTAATCAAAATGTTGCCGAAAACATTATGCATCATTATCGAAGGAATTTACAAATCTCTTGGGGAAAAAAAATCTCTTGGGGCTAAAATATCACTCCAGGTAGAAGCAAGTGCGTGGTATGCACATTTGGAGTGCGCATGGATGAAATTATTTATTATTTATGACATATTATAAAGAATTACCAATTAATCACAACATTATTGTGTGTCTTAGACGTAATCAATCTTTTTTACTCTGAATATAGTCATAAAATGCATCACTAATTACTCAAGGTAACACTTTAATAATTAGTGATGCATTTGATTATCATGTTCTGAGTAAAAAAAAGACACGTCAATGTTGTGATTAGTAATTAATTAGTAATTCCTTATAATTTGTCATAGTAAGTTATTAGTTCTTAATCATGCCAATCTTATTCAGTAATTATTGATTAACTAATAAGGAACTATCTCAGTCCTAAATTTGATATTACTTACTGATTTAAGTTAAACTTACTTTCCATATTAGTATAGTAGTAGCTTAGGTGTTAATGTAGTGCTACTCATTTGTCTTGCATTACTTAGTTACCTATTAATGACAGAACGTTATTCTGAAGTATTACCAAGTTTTATTCTATACATTCAAAGTTCCATTCCATATATTCAAGTTTCATTCATATATTCAGAGTTTCATATTCAGTTTCATTCTGTATATTCAGGGTTCGTTCCATATGTTCAGAGTTTCATTCCATATATTCAGAGTTTAATTCATATATTCAGTTCCATTCCATATATTCAGGTTTCATTCCATATATTCAGAGTTTCATTCCATATATTCAGAGTTTAATTCATATATTCAGAGTTTAATTCATATATTCAGTTGCATTCCATATATTCAGGTTTTATTCCATATATTTAGGTTTTGTTCCACATATTCAGAGTTTCATTCCATATATTCAGGTTTACTTTCATATATTCAGAGTTTCATTGTATATATTCAGAGTTTCATTCAATTCAGAGTTTCATTCCATATATTCAGAGTTTAATTCATATATTCAGAGTTGCATTCCATATATTCAGTTACATTCCATATATACAGGTTTCATTCCATATATTCAGAGTTTCATTCATATATTCAGAGTTGCATTCCATATATTCAGGTTTTATTCCATATATTCAGGTTTTATTCCATATATTCAGAGTTTCATTCCATATATTCAGGTTTAATTCCATATATTCAGAGTTTCATTGTATATATTCAGAGTTTCATTCAATTCAGAGTTTCATTCCATATATTCAGAGTTGCATTCCATATATTCAGGTTTTATTCCATATATTCAGAGTTTAATTCCATATATTCAGAGTTTCATTGTATATGTTCAGAGTTTCATTCCATATATTCAGAGTTTCATTGTATATGTTCAAAGTTTCATTCCATATATTCAGAGTTTAATTCATATATTCAGAGTTTAATTCATATATTCAGGTTTAATTCCATATATTCAGAGTTTCATTCCATATATTCAGAGTTTCATTCATATATTCAGAGTTGCATTCCATATATTCAGAGTTTAATTCATATATTCAGAGTTGCATTCCATATATTCAGAGTTTCATTCCATATATTCAGAGTTTCATTCCATATATTCAGAGTTTAATTCATATATTCAGAGTTTAATTCATATATTCAGGTTTCATTCCATATATTCAGAGTTTCATTCAATTCAGAGTTTAATTCATATATTCAGAGTTGCATTCCATATATTCAGAGTTTAATTCCTATATTCAGAGTTGCATTCCATATATTCAGGTTTTATTCCATATATTCAGGTTTCATTCCATATATTCAGAGTTTCATTATATATATTCAGAATTTCATTCCATATATTCAGAGTTTCATTGTATACATTCAGAGTTGCATTCCATATATTCAGAGTTTAATTCATATATTCAAAGTTTAATACCATATATTCAGAGTTTAATTCATATATTCAGAGTTTCATTCCATATATTCAGGTTTAATTCCATATATTCAGAGTTTCATTGTATATATTCAGAGTTTCATTCAATTCAGAGTTTCATTGTATATGTTCAGAGTTTCATTCCATATATTCAGAGTTTCATTGTATATGTTCAAAGTTTCATTCCATATATTCAGAGTTTAATTCATATATTCAGTTTAATTCATATATTCAGGTTTAATTCCATATATTCAGAGTTTCATTCCATATATTCAGTTTAATTCATATATTCAGAGTTTAATTCCATATATTCAGAGTTTCATTCTATATATTCAGAGTTTAATTCATATATTCAGAGTTTAATTCCATATATTCAGAGTTTAATTCATATATTCAGAGTTGCATTCCATATATTCAGGTTTTATTCCATATATTCAGAGTTTCATTCATATATTCAGAGTTGTATTCCATATATTCAGGTTTTATTCCATATATTCAGAGTTTAATTCCTATATTCAGAGTTGCATTCCATATATTCAGGTTTTATTCCATATATTCAGAGTTTCATTCCATATATTCAGAGTTTCATTCCATATATTCAGGTTTAATTCCATATATTCAGAGATTCATTGTATATATTCAGAGTTTCATTCCATATATTCAGAGTTTAATTCATATATTCAGAGTTGCATTCCATATATTCAGAGTTTCATTCCATATATTCAGAGTTTCATTCAATTCAGAGTTTAATTCATATATTCAGAGTTGCATTCCATATATTCAGAGTTTAATTCATATATTCAGAGTTGCATTCCATATATTCAGGTTTTATTCCATATATTCAGGTTTCATTCCATATATATTTAGAGTTTCATTATATATATTCAGAATTTCATTCCATATATTCAGAGTTTCATTGTATATATTCAGAGTTGCATTCCATATATTCAGAGTTTAATTCATATATTCAGAGTTTAATTCCATATATTCAGAGTTTAATTCATATATTCAGAGTTTAATTCATATATTCAGAGTTTCATTCCATATATTCAGGTTTAATTCCATATATTCAGAGTTTTATTCAATTCAGAGTTTCATTCCATATATTCAGAGTTTAATTCATATATTCAGAGTTGCATTCCATATATTCAGATTTTATTCCATATATTCAGGTTTAATTCCATATATTCAGAGTTGCATTCCATATATTCAGATTTTATTCCATATATTCAGGTTTAATTCCATATATTCAGAGTTTCATTGTATATGTTCAGAGTTTCATTCCATATATTCAGAGTTGCATTCCATATATTCAGAGTTTCATTCAATTCAGAGTTTCATTGTATATGTTCAGAGTTTCATTCCATATATTCAGTTTAATTCATATATTCAGAGTTTAATTCATATATTCAGAGTTGCATTCCATATATTCAGAGTTTCATTCAATTCAGAGTTTCATTGTATATGTTCAGAGTTTCATTCCATATATTCAGAGATTCATTGTATATGTTCAAAGTTTCATTCCATATATTCAGAGTTTAATTCATATATTCAGTTTAATTCATATATTCAGGTTTAATTCCATATATTCAGAGTTTCATTCCATATATTCAGTTTAATTCATATATTCAGAGTTTAATTCCATATATTCAGAGTTTCATTCTATATATTCAGAGTTTAATTCATATATTCAGAGTTTCATTCCATATATTCAGAGTTTAATTCATATATTCAGAGTTGCATTCCATATATTCAGGTTTTATTCCATATATTCAGAGTTTCATTCATATATTCAGAGTTGTATTCCATATATTCAGGTTTTATTCCATATATTCAGAGTTTAATTCCTATATTCAGAGTTGCATTCCATATATTCAGGTTTTATTCCATATATTCAGAGTTTCATTCCATATATTCAGAGTTTCATTCCATATATTCAGGTTTAATTCCATATATTCAGAGATTCATTGTATATATTCAGAGTTTCATTCCATATATTCAGAGTTTAATTCATATATTCAGAGTTGCATTCCATATATTCAGAGTTTCATTCCATATATTCAGAGTTTCATTCCATATATTCAGAGTTTAATTCATATATTCAGAGTTTAATTCATATATTCAGGTTTCATTCCATATATTCAGAGTTTCATTCAATTCAGAGTTTAATTCATATATTCAGAGTTGCATTCCATATATTCAGAGTTTAATTCCTATATTCAGAGTTGCATTCCATATATTCAGGTTTTATTCCATATATTCAGGTTTCATTCCATATATTCAGAGTTTCATTATATATATTCAGAATTTCATTCCATATATTCAGAGTTTCATTGTATATATTCAGAGTTGCATTCCATATATTCAGAGTTTAATTCATATATTCAGAGTTTAATTCCATATATTCAGAGTTGCATTCCATATATTCAGAGTTTCATTCCATATATTCAGGTTTAATTCCATATATTCAGAGATTCATTGTATATATTCAGAGTTTCATTCCATATTTTCAGAGTTTAATTCATATATTCAGAGTTGCATTCCATATATTCAGAGTTTCATTCCATATATTCAGAGTTTCATTCCATATATTCAGAGTTTAATTCATATATTCAGAGTTTAATTCATATATTCAGGTTTCATTCCATATATTCAGAGTTTCATTCAATTCAGAGTTTAATTCATATATTCAGAGTTGCATTCCATATATTCAGAGTTTAATTCCTATATTCAGAGTTGCATTCCATATATTCAGGTTTTATTCCATATATTCAGGTTTCATTCCATATATTCAGAGTTTCATTATATATATTCAGAATTTCATTCCATATATTCAGAGTTTCATTGTATATATTCAGAGTTGCATTCCATATATTCAGAGTTGAATTCATATATTCAGAGTTTAATTCCATATATTCAGAGTTTAATTCATATATTCAGAGTTTCATTCCATATATTCAGGTTTAATTCCATATATTCAGAGTTTCATTGTATATATTCAGAGTTTCATTCAATTCAGAGTTTCATTCCATATATTCAGAGTTTAATTCATATATTCAGAGTTGCATTCCATATATTCAGATTTTATTCCATATATTCAGGTTTAATTCCATATATTCAGAGTTTCATTGTATATGTTCAGAGTTTCATTCCATATATTCAGAGTTTCATTGTATATGTTCAGAGTTTCATTCCATATATTCAGAGTTTCATTCATATATTCAGAGTTGCATTCCATATATTCAGGTTTAATTCCATATATTCAGAGTTTAATTCATATATTCAGAGTTGCATTCCATATATTCAGAGTTTCATTCAATTCAGAGTTTCATTGTATATGTTCAAAGTTTCATTCCATATATTCAGAGTTTAATTCATATATTCAGTTTAATTCATATATTCAGGTTTAATTCCATATATTCAGAGTTTCATTCCATATATTCAGTTGAATTCATATATTCAGAGTTTAATTTCATATATTCAGAGTTTCATTCTATATATTCAGAGTTTAATTCATATATTCAGAGTTTAATTCCATATATTCAGAGTTTAATTCATATATTCAGAGTTGCATTCCATATATTCAGTTCCCTTTCAGTCGGTCACGTTCGACGTACGTCGGACGTCACCGACGAATTGGGATCACTTCTGGGAGCCCCTATCAACTTCGAGATATAGAGAACGGGCCAATGGCCATTGGCGTGCGAGATTTGCATCTCGCGCTCCGCCCCGCGCTGCGGGTATAAACAGGAGGCGAATGCAGCGCACTATTGTCATTCACTTCGGAGCCGAACACGGTGTTGATGAAGGAGACTGTTCCTGCTTCAGCAGAGAGAGAAAGAGAGAGAACGTGAGAAGACGCTTCTTTGAGTGCTGGGAGAGAAGGCACGATCAGCGGCGGCCGCGAGCTCACTGATACAGTGATAAACTGCTGTTTTTACAGCACTGTTGGTTTGGTGAGGGCGTTCCCAACGGTGAGTGCATACACAGGCTGCACTACTCTCCTGTGTTTTGCCGCGGTCGTTCCTGGGTGCTTCAGCACATTTAAAAGAGATTTCTTCTAAAAGAGCAGCGCGGGTGTGACACTGCGTCTTTTTCAAGACGTCATTCCACCCGTGCGTTTCTGGATGCGGTTGTTTCCTGTCCTTTGACGGCCACGATCCCTCTCGCATAAGCATGTTGAGATTGCGTTCGTGGGTGATCCATGTTCTCTCAGGAGAACGGGATCACGTCGGCGCGTTGTTCGTCTCGCCTTCCTCGTGAGGGTTTGAGTGTTCAGCGCGCCGTGTGCCGTCTAGCTGCCGGCTGACAGCGCGGGTTGTCACGGCAACCCAGCGCGTCACTCGGCGCTTTAGATGCGCGGTCGAGACTTAAACCTCAAACGGGGTTGAGTCCCTTCGCCTATTCCCCGATCTAGTTTCTTTTCTGGTGCACCAGAAAGGGGCTACTTCGGCTAATAAGCCTTGGTGACCTGAGGATTACAGTGGGGCTTCCCTGCCGAGTACATCTCCGTGGGCCCTCACTCCTCTATCGCATCGCAAGCATGCTGAGACTGTGTTCGTGGGTGGTTCATGTTCTCTCATGAGAGCATGACCACGTCGGCGCGTTGTTCGTCTCGCCTTCTTCATAGGGGCTTGAGTGTTCAGCGCGCCGTGTGCCGTCTCGACGGCCACGCTCACAGTCTTGCATGCCTGCTGGTAGCTTACAGGTGGGATTGCTGGTTCCAAAAAAAAAAAAATAAAAAAAATAAATAAATTAAAAATAATAATAAATAAATAAATAAAGGGGACCTAGCGTTTCATCTGGGGCTCTAGCAGAGGACAGATGTCAATCGCTGCATCGGAGAGAGGGCTGTTATAAGCTGGAAATGAAGATGATGCTGAGTTTCCCACTATAATGGTGTGTGCTCATGCTGAATCAGATTCAGACTTGACAGCCATGCTTTCCTGGGTGGCTGAGGCGTAGTGCAACGCGTAAATCGCCTTGCCCGCCCCCTTGCCTTTTTCCCGGATGTGCATTGGAAAGCTTTGGCAGTGTGGAACTATTTGGTGCCAAAATATGGGGTGCCAATGGTGCCATAATCTGGATAAAGTTTTCCTCTCTCTCACTACCCTCATCGGTGAGGTGGCAGTGCCACTGGCAGGCCACCTCTGCCCTGCGCTCTTAGTGCACGAGGGTAGTTCTGAGCTGAGGTTGAGCTGCGCACCGTGACTGATTTACATTTAAAGTCACAGCGCTGGCCCTTGGCCAGACGATGTCCACCCTGGTCCAGAAACACCCTTGGGCTACCTTGCAGGGGTGTGAGACGTCGCCAGAGTACGCTCTCTCGATGCTCACATCTCACAAGGTGACCCTTTTCGGCGACACTGTCGGTGACTGTGCAGCAGTCCTCCACAGTGCAAAGCAGATGGAACCCCTCAGTCTGCTCGCTATGGGCATCCCACGATGCCACCCGTCTTGGCTGCCAGTCAGCTGAGACGGGTGACCTGGACTTGGTTGAAGCTGCTCTTCCCCGGAGGAGGGCCGGGTGGAGAATCATTGCTAAATTTTGTTCCGCCACCGGTGTTACAGCCAGTGGTACCCAAATTCTTAAGAGCAGTTCCAATACCTCTGGGTCCCGGGAGTTCAGGAATGGCAGCGTGTGACGCTATGAAGCCGCGCCGCTCTCATTCCCCTCCCCACAAGAGGGCGAGAATGGCAGTGTGCGACGCCGGGGAGCCTCGCCACTCTCATTCCCCTCTTCTCAGCGGTGTGAGGACGGCAGTGCGCGACGCTATGCCTCGCCACTCTTGTTCCCCGCTGAGGAAGGAGGTGAGGTAGGCAGTGTGTGACGCCACAAAGCCTTGCCACTCTCTGCCCCTCCTTCAGTCGCCAGCGGACCGCAGCGTATGGCTTGAGAACGCTACCATGCCTTCTCTCATACCCTCCGTCCAACCGTGGGGGCAGGTAGGTGCTGCGTGCGCACTCAGACCCCACTTCAGGACGCTGTGCCTCTTGGGTCGGGTCCCTGCCCTCCACTTCGCTGCCCTACTGCGGGTACGTCTGTGGGGCGGGTGTGTTCATGGTACGGTTTCCGGAAGCCTAGCTAGCACTTCCGGGACGGTCCCGCTGACTCACCTGCACCACCAGGCTCGGCTATGCGATTCAGTTCGCACGGCATCCTCCCAAGTTCTGGGCGTCCACTTCACTGTTGTGTGGAGCTGCGACGCCCATCTTGTGGAAAGAGATCGAAGTCCTACTGGCGAAGGACGCGATTGGAGCCGGTCCCTCCAGCCGACATGAAGTTGGGGTTCTATAACTTCTACTTCATTGTGCCCAAGAAAAGCAGTGGGTTATGACCAATCTTGGACCTGTGAGTCCTGAACCGGGCCCTTCACAAACCGCCCGTTCAGATGTTGACGCAGAAGCGCACTTTCGAGTACATCCGTCCCCAAGATTGGTTTGCAGCGATCGACCTGAAGGTCGTTCCCTTCAGGACTGTCCCTGTTGTGTGAATACAGAGACACGGTGATCAGTCACCTCAGCCTGTTGGGACTTCGGGTCAACTGGGGAAAGAGCAAACTCTGCCCCGTGCAGAGGATCTCTTTTCTCGGTATGGAGCTGGACTTGGTCAATCTGACAGCGCGTCTCACAGAGGAGCGTGTCCAGTCGGTGTTGAACTGCTTGAATTCGTTCCAATGCAGGACAGCGGTACCACTGAAACATTTTCAGAGGCTCCTGGGGCATATGGCATCCGCAGCCGCTGTAACGCCGCTCGGATTGCTTCATATGAGACCGCTTCAACGCTGGCTACACGACCGAGTCCTGAGATGGCCGTGGCACAGCGGATCCCTCCGTGTCCCCGTGACTCCGAGGTGCCGCCAAACCTTCAGCCTGTGGTCGGACCCTTCATTTCTACGGGCAGGAGTTTCCCTAGAACAAGTGTCCAGGCATGTTGTTGTCTCCACGGATGCCTCATCCACCGGCTGGGGTGCCACGTACAACGGGCTTGCAGTTTCGGGTCTGTGGACGGGGCCTCAACTGCAATGGCATATCAATTGCCTCGAGTTGTTAGCAGTTCGTCTTGCGCTGGGCCGCTTCAAAACGCCGCTACTAGGCAAGCACGTTCTGGTCCGTACGGACAACACTGCGGCCGTTGCGTACGTCAACAAACAGGGTGGTCTACGCTCCTGTCGCATGTCTCAACTCGCCCGCCATCTCCTCCTATGGAGTCAGAAGCATCTGAGGTCGCTTCGTGCCATTCACATTCCGGGCCTGCTCAATCGTGCGGCCGACGAGCTCTCACGACAGCCAGTGCTCCCCGGAGAGTGGAGACTCCATCCCCAGGTGGTCCAGCTGATCTGGAGTCGCTTCGGGACCGCACAGGTAGATCTGTTTGCCGCCCCGGACACGACCCACTGCCAGTTGTTTTATTCCCTGACCGAGGGGACCCTCGGCTCGGATGCGCTGGCACACAGCTGGCCCCGGGGCCTACGCAAGTATACGTTTCCCCCAGTGAGCCTTCTTGCACAGACTCTGTGCAAGGTCAGGGAGGACGAGGAGCAAGTCCTGTTGGTTGCTCTGTATTGGCCCAACTGGACTTGGTTCTCGCGACAGCACCTCCCTGGCCCATTCCTCTGAGGAAGGACCTCCTGACTCAGAGACGGGGCACCCTATGGCACCCGCGTCCGGTGTCTGGTCCCTGGACGGGACGCGGAGGTTCTAGGTGGCCTACCACAGGCTGTGGTAGACACCATCACTTCCGCTAGAGCTCCCTCTACGAGGCGCCTCTATGCGTTGAAGTGGAACCTGTTCGTCGACTGGTGTTCTTCTCGCTGAGAAGACCCCCGGAGATGTTCGGTCGGTTCTGTGCTTTCCTTCCTACAGGACGGGTTGAAGCGAAGGCTGTCTCCCTCCACCCTCAAAGTCTATGTTGCCGCTATCGCCGCTAATCATGACATGGTAGGTGGTAAGTCTCTAGGGAAGCACGATCTGATCGTCAGGTTCCTGAGGGAGGCGAGGAGACTAAAACCGCCTCGCTCTCCCTCTATACCCTCTTGGGACTTAACTCTGGTGCTAACCGCACTGCAGAGGGCGCCCTTTGAGCCTTTGCAGTCAGTTGAGTTAAAAATCCTGTCTCTGAAGACAGTACTCCTGACTGCATTGGCCTCTATCAAGAGGGTAGGGGACCTGCAGGCATTTTCGGTCGACGAATCGTGCCTGGAATTCGGGCCCGGTAACTCTCATGTAATCCTGAGACCCCGGCCCGGATATATGCCCAAGGTTCCCACCACTCCCTTCCGGGACCAGGTGGTGAGCCTGCAAGCGCTGCCTTCGGAGGAGGCAGACCCAGCCCTAGCTTTTCTCTGTCTAGTCCACGCTCTGCGGACTTACGTGGACAGAACGCAAAGCTTCAGGACCTCAGAACAGCTCTTCGTCTGTTATGGAGGCCAGCAGAAGGGAAAGGCTGTCTCCAAGCAGAGGATGGCCCACTGGATAGTGGATGCCATCGTCTTGGCGTACCAAACCCAAGACGTGCCCTGCCCGCTCGGGTTAAGAGCCCACTCCACTAGGGGTGTAGCTTCTTCCTGGGTGTTGGCTCGTGGCGCCTCGCTGACAGATATTTGTAGAGCTGCGGGCTGGGCGACACCTAACACGTTCGCTAGATTTTATAGCCTCCGTGTAGAGCCGGTATCTTCCTGTGTGCTCGCTTCCTATAGTCAGTAACACCGAAGTGCCCGTTCCAAGTGTCGGCTTGCTGCGCCACTCCCTTCCCTGTGGAACGGATACGTGCGCTTATATGCTCCAGTCGAGTTCCCCAGAACGGCGAACCCTGTTGAGTCCTCCGCAACCCGCGGCAGTCGGATGTGGCGGAGCGTCCGACGCCAGGTCTAACACTCGTATGCATTGGTGGAACTTGTGTTAGGCTGGGTTCCATATGTTGTGACCCCCACGGCGGTCCCATATGTGTATTCTTCCACGGTACGGCTCCCTACGGCGAGCCCGTGTCTTTCCCTCGGCAGAGCTCTCTGCCGTCTCAGTTAGGTGTTGTTCCCCCGCCTGTTTGGCCGGGGCCACCCCTGGGACTTCCATATGTTGCACTGCCCACGGCCAGTCCATACGTGTATTTTCCACATGGTAACTCCCTTCGGGCATGATGTGGCTTCCGCAGCGTCCCTCTGGGCACGCTTTCCCAGCGTTATCCAATAGTCTGCTGAAGTGGGTCTTGCGGAACAACAGTGTGACTTCCCTGCGTGAATTCCCCGCCCGGAACAGACGGGGTCTGAGGGGCTCTCGCTGGGCGCTGGAAGTGGTAGTAACTGTGGCGTTTTCCAAAGGGATCCCAATTCGTCGGTGACGTCCGACGTACGTCGAACGTGACCGACTGAAAGGGAACGTCTCGGTTACGTATGGTAACCCTCGTTCCCTGAAGGAGGGAACGGAGACGTACGTCCCGTCGCCACAGTTGCTGTACCATCACTGCATGGCCGAGTCACTAGTTCGGCTCCTCAGTGAAAAACAATAGTGCGCTGCATTCGCCTCCTGTTTATACCCGCAGCGCGGGGCGGAGCGCGAGATGCAAATCTCGCACGCCAATGGCCATTGGCCCGTTCTCTATATCTCGAAGTTGATAGGGGCTCCCAGAAGTGATCCCAATTCGTCGGTGACGTCCGACGTACGTCTCCGTTCCCTCCTTCAGGGAACGAGGGTTACCATACGTAACCGAGACGATTTTATTCCATATATTCAGAGTTTCATTCATATATTCAGAGTTGTATTCCATATATTCAGGTTTTATTCCATATATTCAGAGTTTAATTCCTATATTCAGAGTTGCATTCCATATATTCAGGTTTTATTCCATATATTCAGAGTTTCATTCCATATATTCAGAGTTTCATTCCATATATTCAGGTTTAATTCCATATATTCAGAGATTCATTGTATATATTCAGAGTTTCATTCCATATATTCAGAGTTTAATTCATATATTCAGAGTTGCATTCCATATATTCAGAGTTTCATTCCATATATTCAGAGTTTCATTCCATATATTCAGAGTTTAATTCATATATTCAGAGTTTAATTCATATATTCAGGTTTCATTCCATATATTCAGAGTTTCATTCAATTCAGAGTTTAATTCATATATTCAGAGTTGCATTCCATATATTCAGAGTTTAATTCATATATTCAGAGTTGCATTCCATATATTCAGGTTTTATTCCATATATTCAGGTTTAATTCCATATATTCAGAGTTGCATTCCATATATTCAGATTTTATTCCATATATTCAGGTTTAATTCCATATATTCAGAGTTTCATTGTATATGTTCAGAGTTTCATTCCATATATTCAGAGTTTCATTGTATATGTTCAGAGTTTCATTCCATATATTCAGAGTTTCATTGTATATATTCAGAGTTTCATTCAATTCAGAGTTTCATTCCATATATTCAGGTTTAATTCCATATATTCAGAGTTGCATTCCATATATTCAGATTTTATTCCATATATTCAGGTTTAATTCCATATATTCAGAGTTTCATTGTATATGTTCAGAGTTTCATTCCATATATTCAGAGTTTCATTGTATATGTTCAGAGTTTCATTCCATATATTCAGAGTTTCATTGTATATATTCAGAGTTTCATTCAATTCAGAGTTGCATTCCATATATTCAGAGTTTCATTCAATTCAGAGTTTCATTGTATATGTTCAGAGTTTCATTCCATATATTCAGAGATTCATTGTATATGTTCAAAGTTTCATTCCATATATTCAGGTTTAATTCCATATATTCAGAGTTTCATTCCATATATTCAGTTTAATTCATATATTCAGAGTTTAATTCCATATATTCAGAGTTTCATTCTATATATTCAGAGTTTAATTCATATATTCAGAGTTTAATTCCATATATTCAGAGTTTAATTCATATATTCAGAGTTTAATTCCATATATTCAGAGTTTCATTCTATATATTCAGAGTTTAATTCATATATTCAGAGTTTAATTCCATATATTCAGAGTTTAATTAATATATTCAGAGTTGCATTCCATATATTCAGGTTTTATTCCATATATTCAGAGTTTCATTCATATATTCAGAGTTGTATTCCATATATTCAGGTTTTATTCCATATATTCAGAGTTTAATTCCTATATTCAGAGTTGCATTCCATATATTCAGGTTTTATTCCATATATTCAGAGTTTCATTCCATATATTCAGAGTTTCATTCCATATATTCAGGTTTAATTCCATATATTCAGAGATTCATTGTATATATTCAGAGTTTCATTCCATATATTCAGAGTTTAATTCATATATTCAGAGTTGCATTCCATATATTCAGAGTTTCATTCCATATATTCAGAGTTTCATTCCATATATTCAGAGTTTAATTCATATATTCAGAGTTTAATTCATATATTCAGGTTTCATTCCATATATTCAGAGTTTCATTCAATTCAGAGTTTAATTCATATATTCAGAGTTGCATTCCATATATTCAGAGTTTAATTCCTATATTCAGAGTTGCATTCAATATATTCACGTTTTATTCCATATATTCAGGTTTCATTCCATATATTCAGAGTTTCATTATATATATTCAGAATTTCATTCCATATATTCAGAGTTTCATTGTATATATTCAGAGTTGCATTCCATATATTCAGAGTTTAATTCATATATTCAGAGTTTAATTCCATATATTCAGAGTTTAATTCCATATATTCAGAGTTTCATTCCATATATTCAGGTTTAATTCCATATATTCAGAGATTCATTGTATATATTCAGAGTTTCATTCCATATATTCAGAGTTTAATTCATATATTCAGAGTTGCATTCCATATATTCACAGTTTCATTCCATATATTCAGAGTTTCATTCCATATATTCAGAGTTTAATTCATATATTCAGAGTTTAATTCATATATTCAGGTTTCATTCCATATATTCAGAGTTGCATTCCATATATTCAGAGTTTAATTCATATATTCAGAGTTGCATTCCATATATTCAGAGTTTAATTCCTATATTCAGAGTTGCATTCCATATATTCAGGTTTTATTCCATATATTCAGGTTTCATTCCATATATTCAGAGTTTCATTATATATATTCAGAATTTCATTCCATATATTCAGAGTTTCATTGTATATATTCAGAGTTGCATTCCATATATTCAGAGTTGAATTCATATATTCAGAGTTTCATTCCATATATTCAGAGTTTAATTCATATATTCAGAGTTTCATTCCATATATTCAGGTTTAATTCCATATATTCAGAGTTTCATTGTATATATTCAGAGTTTCATTCAATTCAGAGTTTCATTGTATATATTCAGAGTTTAATTCATATATTCAGAGTTGCATTCCATATATTCAGATTTTATTCCATATATTCAGGTTTAATTCCATATATTTAGAGTTTCATTGTATATGTTCAGAGTTTCATTCCATATATTCAGAGTTTCATTGTATATGTTCAGAGTTTGATTCCATATATTCAGAGTTTCATTCATATATTCAGAGTTGCATTCCATATATTCAGGTTTAATTCCATATATTCAGAGTTTCATTCCATATATTCAGGTTTAATTCCATATATTCAGAGATTCATTGTATATATTCAGAGTTTCATTCCATATATTCAGAGTTTAATTCATATATTCAGATTTGCATTCCATATATTCAGAGTTTAATTCCATATATTCAGAGTTTAATTCATATATTCAGAGTTTAATTCATATATTCAGGTTTCATTCCATATATTTAGAGTTTCATTCAATTCAGAGTTTAATTCATATATTCAGAGTTGCATTCCATATATTCAGAGCTTAATTCCTATATTCAGAGTTGCATTCCATATATTCAGGTTTTATTCCATATATTTAGATGTTCATTACATATATTCAGAGTTTCATTGTATATATTCAGAGTTTCATTCATATATTCAGGTTTCATTCCATATATTCAAAGTTTAATTCATATATTCAGGTTTCATTCCATATATTCAGAGTTTAATTCCTATATTCAGAGTTACATTCCATATATTCAGGTTTTATTCCATATATTCAGAGTTTCATTGTATATATTCAGAGTTTCATTTAATTCAGAGTTTAATTCATATATTCAGAGTTGCATTCAATATATTCAGAGTTGCATTCCATATATTCAGAGTTTCATTCCATATATTCAGAGTTTAATCCCTATATTCAGAGTTTCAATCAATTCAGAGTTTAATTCATATATTCAGAGTTTCATTCCATATATTCAGAGTTTAATTCCTATAGTCAGAGTTGCATTCCATATATTCAGAGTTTCATTCCATATATTCAGAGTTTAATTCATATATTCAGGTTTCATTCCATATATTCAGAGTTGCATTCCATGTATTAAGAGTTTAATTCCATATATTCAGAGTTTCCTTCCATATATTCAGAGTTTCATTCCATATATTCAGAGTTTCATTCATATATTCAGAGTTGCATTCCATATATTCAGGTTTTATTCCATATATTCAGAGTTTCATTCATATATTCAGAGTTGCATCCAAAGCTGCATCCATATATTCAGGTTTTATTCAGAGTTGCATTCCATATATTCAGGTTTTATTCCATATATGCAGAGTTTCATTCTCAGGTTTAATTCCATATATTAAACATATTCAGGTTCAATTCTATATATTCAGAGTTTCATTCCATATATTCAGAGTTTAATTAATATATTCAAAGTTGCATTCCATATATTCAGAGTTTAATTCCATATATTCAGAGTTTCATTCAATTCAGAGTTTAATTCCATATATTCAGAGTTTCATTCAATTCAGAGTTTAATTCCTATATTCAGAGTTGCATTCCATATATTCAGGTTTTATTCATATATTCAGGTTTCATTCCATATATTCAGAGTTTAATTCCTATATTCAGAGTTGCATTCCATATATTCAGGTTTTATTCCATATATTTAGAGTTTCATTACATATATTCAGAGTTTCATTCCATATATTCAGAGTTTCATTCATATATTCAGGTTTCATTCCATATATTCAGAGTTTAATTGTATATATTCAGAGTTTCATTTAATTCAGAGTTTAATTCATATATTCAGAGTTGCATTCAATATATTCAGAGTTGCATTCCATATATTCAGAGTTTCATTCCATATATTCAGAGTTTAATTCCTATATTCAGAGTTTCAATCAATTCAGAGTTTAATTCATATATTCAGAGTTTCATTCCATATATTCAGAGTTTCATTCCTATATTCAGAGTTGCATTCCATATATTCAGAGTTTCATTCCATATATTCAGAGTTTAATTCATATATTCAGGTTTCATTCCATATATTCAGAGTTGCATTCCATATATTCAGAGTTTAATTCCATATATTCAGAGTTTCCTTCCATATATTCAGAGTTTAATTCCATATATTCAGAGTTTCATTCCATATATTCAGATTTTATTCCATATATTCAGGTTTAATTCCTATATTCAGAGTTACATTCCATATATTCAGGTTTTATTCCATATATTCAGAGTTTCATTGTATATATTCAGAGTTTCATTTAATTCAGAGTTTAATTCATATATTCAGAGTTGCATTCAATATATTCAGAGTTGCATTCCATATATTCAGAGTTTCATTCCATATATTCAGAGTTTAATTCCTATATTCAGAGTTTCAATCAATTCAGAGTTTAATTCATATATTCAGAGTTTCATTCCATATATTCAGAGTTTAATTCATATATTCAGGTTTCATTCCATATATTCAGAGTTGCATTCCATGTATTAAGAGTTTAATTCCATATATTCAGAGTTTCCTTCCATATATTCAGAGTTTCATTCCATATATTCAGAGTTTCATTCATATATTCAGAGTTGCATTCCATATATTCAGGTTTTATTCCATATATTCAGAGTTTCATTCATATATTCAGAGTTGCATCCAGAGCTGCATCCATATATTCAGGTTTTATTCAGAGTTGCATTCCATATATTCAGGTTTTATTCCATATATGCAGAGTTTCATTCTCAGGTTTAATTCCATATATTAAACATATTCAGGTTTAATTCTATATATTCAGAGTTTCATTCCATATATTCAGAGTTTAATTAATATATTCAAAGTTGCATTCCATATATTCAGAGTTTAATTCCATATATTCAGAGTTTCATTCAATTCAGAGTTTAATTCCATATATTCAGAGTTTCATTCAATTCAGAGTTTAATTCCTATATTCAGAGTTGCATTCCATATATTCAGGTTTTATTCATATATTCAGGTTTCATTCCATATATTCAGAGTTTAATTCCTATATTCAGAGTTGCATTCCATATATTCAGGTTTTATTCCATATATTTAGAGTTTCATTACATATTTTCAGAGTTTCATTCCATATATTCAGAGTTTCATTCATATATTCAGGTTTCATTCCATATATTCAGAGTTTAATTGTATATATTCAGAGTTTCATTTAATTCAGAGTTTAATTCATATATTCAGAGTTGCATTCAATATATTCAGAGTTGCATTCCATATATTCAGAGTTTCATTCCATATATTCAGAGTTTAATTCCTATATTCAGAGTTTCAATCAATTCAGAGTTTAATTCATATATTCAGAGTTTCATTCCATATATTCAGAGTTTAATTCCTATATTCAGAGTTGCATTCCATATATTCAGAGTTTCATTCCATATATTCAGTTTAATTCATATATTCAGGTTTCATTCCATATATTCAGAGTTGCATTCCATATATTCAGAGTTTCCTTCCATATATTCAGAGTTTAATTCCATATATTCAGAGTTTCATTCCATATATTCAGATTTTATTCCATATATTCAGGTTTAATTCCATATATTTAGAGTTTCATTGTATATGTTCAGAGTTTCATTCCATATATTCAGAGTTTCATTATATATATTCAGAATTTCATTCCATATATTCAGAGTTTAATTCATATATTCAGAGTTTAATTCCATATATTCAGAGTTTAATTCATATATTCAGAGTTTCATTCCATATATTCAGGTTTAATTCCATATATTCAGAGTTTCATTGTATATATTCAGAGTTTCATTCAATTCAGAGTTTCATTCCATATATTCAGAGTTTAATTCATATATTCAGAGTTGCATTCCATATATTCAGATTTTATTCCATATATTCAGGTTTAATTCCATATATTCAGAGTTTCATTGTATATGTTCAGAGTTTCATTCCATATATTCAGAGTTTCATTGTATATGTTCAGAGTTTCATTCCATATATTCAGAGTTGCATTCCATATATTCAGGTTTAATTCCATATATTCAGAGATTCATTGTATATATTCAGAGTTTAATTCCTATATTCAGAGTTGCATTCCATATATTCAGGTTTAATTCCATATATTCAGAGATTCATTGTATATATTCAGAGTTTCATTCCATATATTCATAGTTTAATTCATATATTCAGAGTTGCATTCCATATATTCAGAGTTTATTCCATATATTCAGGTTTAATTCCATATATTCAGAGTTTCATTGTATATGTTCAGAGTTTCATTCCATATATTCAGAGTTTCATTGTATATGTTCAGAGTTTCATTCCATATATTCAGAGTTTCATTCATATATTCAGAGTTGCATTCCATATATTCAGATTTAATTCCATATATTCAGAGTTTCATTTCATATATTCAGGTTTAATTCCATATATTCAGAGATTCATTGTATATATTCAGAGTTTCATTCCATATATTCAGAGTTTAATTCATATATTCAGAGTTGCATTCCATATATTCAGAGTTTCATTCCATATATTCAGAGTTTAATTTTATATATTCAGAGTTTAATTCATATATTCAGAGTTTAATTCATATATTCAGAGTTTAATTCATATATTCAGAGTTTAATTCATATATTCAGGTTTCATTCCATATATTCAGTTTCATTCAATTCAGAGTTTAATTCCATATATTCAGAGTTTCATTCAATTCAGAGTTTAATTCATATATTCAGAGTTGCATTCCATATATTCAGATATTATTCCATATATTCAGGTTTAATTCCATATATTCAGAGTTTCATTGTATATGTTCAGAGTTTCATTCCATATATTCAGAGTTTCATTGTATATGTTCAGAGTTTCATTCCATATATTCAGAGTTGCATTCCATATATTCAGGTTTAATTCCATATATTCAGAGATTCATTGTATATATTCAGAGTTTAATTCCTATATTCAGAGTTGCATTCCATATATTCAGGTTTAATTCCATATATTCAGAGATACATTGTATATATTCAGAGTTTCATTCCATATATTCATAGTTTAATTCATATATTCAGAGTTGCATTCCATATATTCAGAGTTTATTCCATATATTCAGGTTTAATTCCATATGTTCAGAGTTTCATTGTATATGTTCAGAGTTTCATTCCATATATTCAGAGTTTCATTGTATATGTTCAGAGTTTCATTCCATATATTCAGAGTTTCATTCATATATTCAGAGTTGCATTCCATATATTCAGATTTAATTCCATATATTCAGAGTTTAATTCATATATTCAGAGTTTAATTCATATATTCAGGTTTCATTCCATATATTCAGTTTCATTCAATTCAGAGTTTAATTCCATATATTCAGAGTTTCATTCAATTCAGAGTTTAATTCATATATTCAGAGTTGCATTCCATATATTCAGAGTTTAATTCCTATATTCAGAGCTGCATTCCATATATTCAGGTTTTATTCCATATATTCAGAGTTTCATTGTATATATTCAGAGTTTCATTTAATTCAGAGTTTAATTCATATATTCAGAGTTGCATTCAATATATTCAGAGTTGCATTCCATATATTCAGAGTTTCATTCCATATATTCAGAGTTTAATTCCTATATTCAGAGTTTCAATCAATTCAGAGTTTAATTCATATATTCAGAGTTTCATTCCATATATTCAGAGTTTAATTCCTATAGTCAGAGTTGCATTCCATATATTCAGAGTTTCATTCCATATATTCAGGTTTCATTCCATATATTCAGAGTTGCATTCCATGTATTAAGAGTTTAATTCCATATATTCAGAGTTTCCTTCCATATATTCAGAGTTTCATTCCATATATTCAGAGTTTCATTCATATATTCAGAGTTGCATTCCATATATTCAGGTTTTATTCCATATATTCAGAGTTTCATTCATATATTCAGAGTTGCATCCAGAGCTGCATCCATATATTCAGGTTTTATTCAGAGTTGCATTCCATATATTCAGGTTTTATTCCATATATGCAGAGTTTCATTCTCAGGTTTAATTCCATATATTAAACATATTCAGGTTTAATTCTATATATTCAGAGTTTCATTCCATATATTCAGAGTTTAATTAATATATTCAAAGTTGCATTCCATATATTCAGAGTTTAATTCCATATATTCAGAGTTTCATTCAATTCAGAGTTTAATTCCATAAATTCAGGTTTTATTCATATATTCAGGTTTCATTCCATATATTCAGAGTTTAATTCCTATATTCAGAGTTGCATTCCATATATTCAGGTTTTATTCCATATATTTAGAGTTTCATTACATATATTCAGAGTTTCATTCCATATATTCAGAGTTTCATTCATATATTCAGGTTTCATTCCATATATTCAGAGTTTAATTGTATATATTCAGAGTTTCATTTAATTCAGAGTTTAATTCATATATTCAGAGTTGCATTCAATATATTCAGAGTTGCATTCCATATATTCAGAGTTTCATTCCATATATTCAGAGTTTAATTCCTATATTCAGAGTTTCAATCAATTCAGAGTTTAATTCATATATTCAGAGTTTCATTCCATATATTCAGAGTTTAATTCCTATATTCAGAGTTGCATTCCATATATTCAGAGTTTCATTCCATATATTCAGAGTTTAATTCATATATTCAGGTTTCATTCCATATATTCAGAGTTGCATTCCATATATTCAGAGTTTAATTCCATATATTCAGAGTTTCCTTCCATATATTCAGAGTTTAATTCCATATATTCAGAGTTTCGTTCCATATATTCAGATTTTATTCCATATATTCAGGTTTAATTCCTATATTCAGAGTTACATTCCATATATTCAGGTTTTATTCCATATATTCAGAGTTTCATTGTATATATTCAGAGTTTCATTTAATTCAGAGTTTCAATCAATTCAGAGTTTAATTCATATATTCAGAGTTTCATTCCATATATTCAGAGTTTAATTCCTATAGTCAGAGTTGCATTCCATATATTCAGAGTTTCATTCCATATATTCAGAGTTTAATTCCTATATTCAGAGTTGCATTCCATATATTCAGGTTTTATTCCATATATTTAGAGTTTCATTACATATATTCAGAGTTTCATTCCATATATTCAGAGTTTCATTCATATATTCAGGTTTCATTCCATATATTCAGAGTTTAATTGTATATATTCAGAGTTTCATTTAATTCAGAGTTTAATTCATATATTCAGAGTTGCATTCAATATATTCAGAGTTGCATTCCATATATTCAGAGTTTCATTCCATATATTCAGAGTTTAATTCCTATATTCAGAGTTTCAATCAATTCAGAGTTTAATTCATATATTCAGAGTTTCATTCCATATATTCAGAGTTTAATTCCTATATTCAGAGTTGCATTCCATATATTCAGAGTTTCATTCCATATATTCAGAGTTTAATTCATATATTCAGGTTTCATTCCATATATTCAGAGTTGCATTCCATATATTCAGAGTTTAATTCCATATATTCAGAGTTTCCTTCCATATATTCAGAGTTTAATTCCATATATTCAGAGTTTTGTTCCATATATTCAGATTTTATTCCATATATTCAGGTTTAATTCCTATATTCAGAGTTACATTCCATATATTCAGGTTTTATTCCATATATTCAGAGTTTCATTGTATATATTCAGAGTTTCATTTAATTCAGAGTTTCAATCAATTCAGAGTTTAATTCATATATTCAGAGTTTCATTCCATATATTCAGAGTTTAATTCCTATAGTCAGAGTTGCATTCCATATATTCAGAGTTTCATTCCATATATTCAGAGTTTAATTCATATATTCAGGTTTCATTCCATATATTCAGAGTTGCATTCCATGTATTAAGAGTTTAATTCCATATATTCAGAGTTTCCTTCCATATATTCAGAGTTTCATTCCATATATTCAGAGTTTCATTCATATATTCAGAGTTGCATTCCATATATTCAGGTTTTATTCCATATATTCAGAGTTTCATTCATATATTCAGAGTTGCATCCAGAGCTGCATCCATATATTCAGGTTTTATTCAGAGTTGCATTCCATATATTCAGGTTTTATTCCATATATGCAGAGTTTCATTCTCAGGTTTAATTCCATATATTAAACATATTCAGGTTTAATTCTATATATTCAGAGTTTCATTCCATATATTCAGAGTTTAATTATTATATTCAAAGTTGCATTCCATATATTCAGAGTTTAATTCCATATATTCAGAGTTTCATTCAATTCAGAGTTTAATTCCATATATTCAGAGTTTCATTCAATTCAGAGTTTAATTCCTATATTCAGAGTTGCATTCCATATATTCAGGTTTTATTCATATATTCAGGTTTCATTCCATATATTCAGAGTTTAATTCTTATATTCAGAGTTGCATTCCATATATTCAGGTTTTATTCCATATATTTAGAGTTTCATTACATATTTTCAGAGTTTCATTCCATATATTCAGAGTTTCATTCATATATTCAGGTTTCATTCCATATATTCAGAGTTTAATTGTATATATTCAGAGTTTCATTTAATTCAGAGTTTAATTCATATATTCAGAGTTTCATTCCATATATTCAGAGTTTAATTCCTATATTCAGAGTTTCAATCAATTCAGAGTTTAATTCATATATTCAGAGTTTCATTCCATATATTCAGAGTTTAATTCCTATATTCAGAGTTGCATTCCATATATTCAGAGTTTCATTCCATATATTCAGAGTTTAATTCATATATTCAGGTTTCATTCCATATATTCAGAGTTGCATTCCATATATTCAGAGTTTAATTCCATATATTCAGAGTTTCCTTCCATATATTCAGAGTTTAATTCCATATATTCAGAGTTTCATTCCATATATTCAGATTTTATTCCATATATTCAGGTTTAATTCCATATATTTAGAGTTTCATTGTATATGTTCAGAGTTTCATTCCATATATTCAGAGTTTCATTATATATATTCAGAATTTCATTCCATATATTCAGAGTTTAATTCATATATTCAGAGTTTAATTCCATATATTCAGAGTTTAATTCATATATTCAGAGTTGCATTCCATATATTCAGATATTATTCCATATATTCAGGTTTAATTCCATATATTCAGAGTTTCATTGTATATGTTCAGAGTTTCATTCCATATATTCAGAGTTTCATTGTATATGTTCAGAGTTTCATTCCATATATTCAGAGTTGCATTCCATATATTCAGGTTTAATTCCATATATTCAGAGATTCATTGTATATATTCAGAGTTTAATTCCTATATTCAGAGTTGCATTCCATATATTCAGGTTTAATTCCATATATTCAGAGATACATTGTATATATTCAGAGTTTCATTCCATATATTCATAGTTTAATTCATATATTCAGAGTTGCATTCCATATATTCAGAGTTTATTCCATATATTCAGGTTTAATTCCATATGTTCAGAGTTTCATTGTATATGTTCAGAGTTTCATTCCATATATTCAGAGTTTCATTGTATATGTTCAGAGTTTCATTCCATATATTCAGAGTTTCATTCATATATTCAGAGTTGCATTCCATATATTCAGATTTAATTCCATATATTCAGAGTTTAATTCATATATTCAGAGTTTAATTCATATATTCAGGTTTCATTCCATATATTCAGTTTCATTCAATTCAGAGTTTAATTCCATATATTCAGAGTTTCATTCAATTCAGAGTTTAATTCATATATTCAGAGTTGCATTCCATATATTCAGAGTTTAATTCCTATATTCAGAGCTGCATTCCATATATTCAGGTTTTATTCCATATATTCAGAGTTTCATTGTATATATTCAGAGTTTCATTTAATTCAGAGTTTAATTCATATATTCAGAGTTGCATTCAATATATTCAGAGTTGCATTCCATATATTCAGAGTTTCATTCCATATATTCAGAGTTTAATTCCTATATTCAGAGTTTCAATCAATTCAGAGTTTAATTCATATATTCAGAGTTTCATTCCATATATTCAGAGTTTAATTCCTATAGTCAGAGTTGCATTCCATATATTCAGAGTTTCATTCCATATATTCAGGTTTCATTCCATATATTCAGAGTTGCATTCCATGTATTAAGAGTTTAATTCCATATATTCAGAGTTTCCTTCCATATATTCAGAGTTTCATTCCATATATTCAGAGTTTCATTCATATATTCAGAGTTGCATTCCATATATTCAGGTTTTATTCCATATATTCAGAGTTTCATTCATATATTCAGAGTTGCATCCAGAGCTGCATCCATATATTCAGGTTTTATTCAGAGTTGCATTCCATATATTCAGGTTTTATTCCATATATGCAGAGTTTCATTCTCAGGTTTAATTCCATATATTAAACATATTCAGGTTTAATTCTATATATTCAGAGTTTCATTCCATATATTCAGAGTTTAATTAATATATTCAAAGTTGCATTCCATATATTCAGAGTTTAATTCCATATATTCAGAGTTTCATTCAATTCAGAGTTTAATTCCATAAATTCAGGTTTTATTCATATATTCAGGTTTCATTCCATATATTCAGAGTTTAATTCCTATATTCAGAGTTGCATTCCATATATTCAGGTTTTATTCCATATATTTAGAGTTTCATTACATATATTCAGAGTTTCATTCCATATATTCAGAGTTTCATTCATATATTCAGGTTTCATTCCATATATTCAGAGTTTAATTGTATATATTCAGAGTTTCATTTAATTCAGAGTTTAATTCATATATTCAGAGTTGCATTCAATATATTCAGAGTTGCATTCCATATATTCAGAGTTTCATTCCATATATTCAGAGTTTAATTCCTATATTCAGAGTTTCAATCAATTCAGAGTTTAATTCATATATTCAGAGTTTCATTCCATATATTCAGAGTTTAATTCCTATATTCAGAGTTGCATTCCATATATTCAGAGTTTCATTCCATATATTCAGAGTTTAATTCATATATTCAGGTTTCATTCCATATATTCAGAGTTGCATTCCATATATTCAGAGTTTAATTCCATATATTCAGAGTTTCCTTCCATATATTCAGAGTTTAATTCCATATATTCAGAGTTTCGTTCCATATATTCAGATTTTATTCCATATATTCAGGTTTAATTCCTATATTCAGAGTTACATTCCATATATTCAGGTTTTATTCCATATATTCAGAGTTTCATTGTATATATTCAGAGTTTCATTTAATTCAGAGTTTCAATCAATTCAGAGTTTAATTCATATATTCAGAGTTTCATTCCATATATTCAGAGTTTAATTCCTATAGTCAGAGTTGCATTCCATATATTCAGAGTTTCATTCCATATATTCAGAGTTTAATTCCTATATTCAGAGTTGCATTCCATATATTCAGGTTTTATTCCATATATTTAGAGTTTCATTACATATATTCAGAGTTTCATTCCATATATTCAGAGTTTCATTCATATATTCAGGTTTCATTCCATATATTCAGAGTTTAATTGTATATATTCAGAGTTTCATTTAATTCAGAGTTTAATTCATATATTCAGAGTTGCATTCAATATATTCAGAGTTGCATTCCATATATTCAGAGTTTCATTCCATATATTCAGAGTTTAATTCCTATATTCAGAGTTTCAATCAATTCAGAGTTTAATTCATATATTCAGAGTTTCATTCCATATATTCAGAGTTTAATTCCTATATTCAGAGTTGCATTCCATATATTCAGAGTTTCATTCCATATATTCAGAGTTTAATTCATATATTCAGGTTTCATTCCATATATTCAGAGTTGCATTCCATATATTCAGAGTTTAATTCCATATATTCAGAGTTTCCTTCCATATATTCAGAGTTTAATTCCATATATTCAGAGTTTTGTTCCATATATTCAGATTTTATTCCATATATTCAGGTTTAATTCCTATATTCAGAGTTACATTCCATATATTCAGGTTTTATTCCATATATTCAGAGTTTCATTGTATATATTCAGAGTTTCATTTAATTCAGAGTTTCAATCAATTCAGAGTTTAATTCATATATTCAGAGTTTCATTCCATATATTCAGAGTTTAATTCCTATAGTCAGAGTTGCATTCCATATATTCAGAGTTTCATTCCATATATTCAGAGTTTAATTCATATATTCAGGTTTCATTCCATATATTCAGAGTTGCATTCCATGTATTAAGAGTTTAATTCCATATATTCAGAGTTTCCTTCCATATATTCAGAGTTTCATTCCATATATTCAGAGTTTCATTCATATATTCAGAGTTGCATTCCATATATTCAGGTTTTATTCCATATATTCAGAGTTTCATTCATATATTCAGAGTTGCATCCAGAGCTGCATCCATATATTCAGGTTTTATTCAGAGTTGCATTCCATATATTCAGGTTTTATTCCATATATGCAGAGTTTCATTCTCAGGTTTAATTCCATATATTAAACATATTCAGGTTTAATTCTATATATTCAGAGTTTCATTCCATATATTCAGAGTTTAATTATTATATTCAAAGTTGCATTCCATATATTCAGAGTTTAATTCCATATATTCAGAGTTTCATTCAATTCAGAGTTTAATTCCATATATTCAGAGTTTCATTCAATTCAGAGTTTAATTCCTATATTCAGAGTTGCATTCCATATATTCAGGTTTTATTCATATATTCAGGTTTCATTCCATATATTCAGAGTTTAATTCTTATATTCAGAGTTGCATTCCATATATTCAGGTTTTATTCCATATATTTAGAGTTTCATTACATATTTTCAGAGTTTCATTCCATATATTCAGAGTTTCATTCATATATTCAGGTTTCATTCCATATATTCAGAGTTTAATTGTATATATTCAGAGTTTCATTTAATTCAGAGTTTAATTCATATATTCAGAGTTTCATTCCATATATTCAGAGTTTAATTCCTATATTCAGAGTTTCAATCAATTCAGAGTTTAATTCATATATTCAGAGTTTCATTCCATATATTCAGAGTTTAATTCCTATATTCAGAGTTGCATTCCATATATTCAGAGTTTCATTCCATATATTCAGAGTTTAATTCATATATTCAGGTTTCATTCCATATATTCAGAGTTGCATTCCATATATTCAGAGTTTAATTCCATATATTCAGAGTTTCCTTCCATATATTCAGAGTTTAATTCCATATATTCAGAGTTTCATTCCATATATTCAGATTTTATTCCATATATTCAGGTTTAATTCCATATATTTAGAGTTTCATTGTATATGTTCAGAGTTTCATTCCATATATTCAGAGTTTCATTATATATATTCAGAATTTCATTCCATATATTCAGAGTTTAATTCATATATTCAGAGTTTAATTCCATATATTCAGAGTTTAATTCATATATTCAGAGTTTCATTCCATATATTCAGGTTTAATTCCATATATTCAGAGTTTCATTGTATATATTCAGAGTTTCATTCAATTCAGAGTTTCATTCCATATATTCAGTGTTTAATTCATATATTCAGAGTTGCATTCCATATATTCAGATTTTATTCCATATATTCAGGTTTAATTCCATATATTCAGAGTTTCATTGTATATGTTCAGAGTTTCATTGCATATATTCAGAGTTGCATTCCATATATTCAGGTTTAATTCCATATATTCAGAGATTCTTTGTATATATTCAGAGTTTAATTCCTATATTCAGAGTTGCATTCCATATATTCAGGTTTAATTCCATATATTCAGAGATTCATTGTATATATTCAGAGTTTCATTCCATATATTCATAGTTTAATTCCATATATTCAGAGATTCATTGTATATATTCAGAGTTTCATTCCATATATTCATAGTTTAATTCATATATTCAGAGTTGCATTCCATATATTCAGAGTTTATTCCATATATTCAGGTTTAATTCCATATATTCAGAGTTTCATTGTATATGTTCAGAGTTTCATTCCATATATTCAGAGTTTCATTCATATATTCAGAGTTGCATTCCATATATTCAGATTTAATTCCATATATTCAGAGTTTCATTTCATATATTCAGGTTTAATTCCATATATTCAGAGATTCATTGTATATATTCAGAGTTTCATTCCATATATTCAGAGTTTAATTCATATATTCAGAGTTGCATTCCATATATTCAGAGTTTCATTCCATATATTCAGAGTTTAATTTTATATATTCAGAGTTTAATTCATATATTCAGAGTTTAATTCATATATTCAGAGTTTAATTCATATATTCAGGTTTCATTCCATATATTCAGTTTCATTCAATTCAGCGTTTAATTCCATATATTCAGAGTTTCATTCAATTCAGAGTTTAATTCATATATTCAGAGTTGCATTCCATATATTCAGATTTTATTCCATATATTCAGGTTTAATTCCATATATTCAGAGTTTCATTGTATATGTTCAGAGTTTCATTCCATATATTCAGAGTTTCATTGTATATGTTCAGAGTTTCATTCCATATATTCAGAGTTGCATTCCATATATTCAGGTTTAATTCCATATATTCAGAGATTCATTGTATATATTCAGAGTTTAATTCCTATATTCAGAGTTGCATTCCATATATTCAGGTTTAATTCCATATATTCAGAGATTCATTGTATATATTCAGAGTTTCATTCCATATATTCATAGTTTAATTCATATATTCAGAGTTGCATTCCATATATTCAGAGTTTATTCCATATATTCAGGTTTAATTCCATATATTCAGAGTTTCATTGTATATGTTCAGAGTTTCATTCCATATATTCAGAGTTTCATTGTATATGTTCAGAGTTTCATTCCATATATTCAGAGTTTCATTCATATATTCAGAGTTGCATTCCATATATTCAGATTTAATTCCATATATTCAGTGTTTCATTTCATATATTCAGGTTTAATTCCATATATTCAGAGATTCATTGTATATATTCAGAGTTTCATTCCATATATTCAGAGTTTCATTCCATATATTCAGAGTTTAATTTTATATATTCAGAGTTTAATTCATATATTCAGAGTTTAATTCATATATTCAGAGTTTAATTCATATATTCAGAGTTTAATTCATATATTCAGGTTTCATTCCATATATTCAGTTTCATTCAATTCAGAGTTTAATTCCATATATTCAGAGTTTCATTCAATTCAGAGTTTAATTCATATATTCAGAGTTGCATTCCATATATTCAGAGTTTAATTCCTATATTCAGAGTTGCATTCCATATATTCAGGTTTTATTCCATATATTCAGAGTTTCATTGTATATATTCAGAGTTTCATTTAATTCAGAGTTTAATTCATATATTCAGAGTTGCATTCAATATATTCAGAGTTGCATTCCATATATTCAGAGTTTCATTCCATATATTCAGAGTTTAATTCCTATATTCAGAGTTTCAATCAATTCAGAGTTTAATTCATATATTCAGAGTTTCATTCCATATATTCCGAGTTTAATTCCTATAGTCAGAGTTGCATTCCATATATTCAGAGTTTCATTCCATATATTCAGAGTTTAATTCATATATTCAGGTTTCATTCCATATATTCAGAGTTGCATTCCATGTATTAAGAGTTTAATTCCATATATTCAGAGTTTCCTTCCATATATTCAGAGTTTCATTCCATATATTCAGAGTTTCATTCATATATTCAGAGTTGCATTCCATATATTCAGGTTTTATTCCATATATTCAGAGTTTCATTCATATATTCAGAGTTGCATCCAGAGCTGCATCCATATATTCAGGTTTTATTCAGAGTTGCATTCCATATATTCAGGTTTTATTCCATATATGCAGAGTTTCATTCTCAGGTTTAATTCCATATATTAAACATATTCAGGTTTAATTCTATATATTCAGAGTTTCATTCCATATATTCAGAGTTTAATTAATATATTCAAAGTTGCATTCCATATATTCAGAGTTTAATTCCATATATTCAGAGTTTCATTCAATTCAGAGTTTAATTCCATATATTCAGAGTTTCATTCAATTCAGAGTTTAATTCCTATATTCAGAGTTGCATTCCATATATTCAGGTTTTATTCATATATTCAGGTTTCATTCCATATATTCAGAGTTTAATTCCTATATTCAGAGTTGCATTCCATATATTCAGGTTTTATTCCATATATTTAGAGTTTCATTACATATTTTGAGAGTTTCATTCCATATATTCAGATTTTATTCCATATATTCAGGTTTAATTCCTATATTCAGAGTTACATTCCATATATTCAGGTTTTATTCCATATATTCAGAGTTTCATTGTATATATTCAGAGTTTCATTTAATTCAGAGTTTAATTCATATATTCAGAGTTGCATTCAATATATTCAGAGTTGCATTCCATATATTCAGAGTTTAATTCCTATATTCAGAGTTTCAATCAATTCAGAGTTTAATTCATATATTCAGTGTTTCATTCCATATATTCAGAGTTTAATTCCTATAGTCAGAGTTGCATTCCATATATTCAGAGTTTCATTCCATATATTCAGAGTTTAATTCATATATTCAGGTTTCATTCCATATATTCAGAGTTGCATTCCATGTATTAAGAGTTTAATTCCATATATTCAGAGTTTCCTTCCATATATTCAGAGTTTCATTCCATATATTCAGAGTTTCATTCATATATTCAGAGTTGCATTCCATATATTCAGGTTTTATTCCATATATTCAGAGTTTCATTCATATATTCAGAGTTGCATCCAGAGCTGCATCCATATATTCAGGTTTTATTCAGAGTTGCATTCCATATATTCAGGTTTTATTCCATATATGCAGAGTTTCATTCTCAGGTTTAATTCCATATATTAAACATATTCAGGTTTAATTCTATATATTCAGAGTTTCATTCCATATATTCAGAGTTTAATTAATATATTCAAAGTTGCATTCCATATATTCAGAGTTTAATTCCATATATTCAGAGTTTCATTCAATTCAGAGTTTAATTCCATATATTCAGAGTTTCATTCAATTCAGAGTTTAATTCCTATATTCAGAGTTGCATTCCATATATTCAGGTTTTATTCATATATTCAGGTTTCATTCCATATATTTAGAGTTTAATTCCTATATTCAGAGTTGCATTCCATATATTCAGGTTTTATTCCATATATTTAGAGTTTCATTACATATTTTCAGAGTTTCATTCCATATATTCAGAGTTTCATTCATATATTCAGGTTTCATTCCATATATTCAGAGTTTAATTGTATATATTCAGAGTTTCATTTAATTCAGAGTTTAATTCATATATTCAGAGTTGCATTCAATATATTCAGAGTTGCATTCCATATATTCAGAGTTTCATTCCATATATTCAGAGTTTAATTCCTATATTCAGAGTTTCAATCAATTCAGAGTTTAATTCATATATTCAGAGTTTCATTCCATATATTCAGAGTTTAATTCCTATATTCAGAGTTGCATTCCATATATTCAGAGTTTCATTCCATATATTCAGAGTTTAATTCCTATATTCAGAGTTTCATTGTATATGTTCAGAGTTTCATTCCATATATTCAGAGTTTCATTGTATATGTTCAGAGTTTCATTCCATATATTCAGAGTTGCATTCCATATATTCAGGTTTAATTCCATATATTCAGAGATTCATTGTATATATTCAGAGTTTAATTCCTATATTCAGAGTTGCATTCCATATATTCAGGTTTAATTCCATATATTCAGAGATTCATTGTATATATTCAGAGTTTCATTCCATATATTCATAGTTTAATTCATATATTCAGAGTTGCATTCCATATATTCAGAGTTTATTCCATATATTCAGGTTTAATTCCATATATTCAGAGTTTCATTGTATATGTTCAGAGTTTCATTCCATATATTCAGAGTTTCTTTGTATATGTTCAGAGTTTCATTCCATATATTCAGAGTTTCATTCATATATTCAGAGTTGCATTCCATATATTCAGATTTAATTCCATATATTCAGAGTTTCATTTCATATATTCAGGTTTAATTCCATATATTCAGAGATTCATTGTATATATTCAGAGTTTCATTCCATATATTCAGAGTTTAATTCATATATTCAGAGTTGCATTCCATATATTCAGAGTTTCATTCCATATATTCAGAGTTTAATTTTATATATTCAGAGTTTAATTAATATATTCAGAGTTTAATTCATATATTCAGAGTTTAATTCATATATTCAGGTTTCATTCCATATATTCAGTTTCATTCAATTCAGAGTTTAATTCCATATATTCAGAGTTTCATTGAATTCAGAGTTTAATTCATATATTCAGAGATTCATTGTATATATTCAGAGTTTAATTCCTATATTCAGAGTTGCATTCCATATATTCAGGTTTAATTCCATATATTCAGAGATTCATTGTATATATTCAGAGTTTCATTCCATATATTCATAGTTTAATTCATATATTCAGAGTTTAATTTTATATATTCAGAGTTTAATTAATATATTCAGAGTTTAATTCATATATTCAGAGTTTAATTCATATATTCAGGTTTCATTCCATATATTCAGTTTCATTCAATTCAGAGTTTAATTCCATATATTCAGAGTTTCATTGAATTCAGAGTTTAATTCATATATTCAGAGATTCATTGTATATATTCAGAGTTTAATTCCTATATTCAGAGTTGCATTCCATATATTCAGGTTTAATTCCATATATTCAGAGATTCATTGTATATATTCAGAGTTTCATTCCATATATTCATAGTTTAATTCATATATTCAGAGTTGCATTCCATATATTCAGAGTTTATTCCATATATTCAGGTTTAATTCCATATATTCAGAGTTTCATTGTATATGTTCAGAGTTTCATTCCATATATTCAGAGTTTCTTTGTATATGTTCAGAGTTTCATTCCATATATTCAGAGTTTCATTCATATATTCAGAGTTGCATTCCATATATTCAGATTTAATTCCATATATTCAGAGTTTCATTTCATATATTCAGGTTTAATTCCATATATTCAGAGATTCATTGTATATATTCAGAGTTTCATTCCATATATTCAGAGTTTAATTCATATATTCAGAGTTGCATTCCATATATTCAGAGTTTCATTCCATATATTCAGAGTTTAATTTTATATATTCAGAGTTTAATTAATATATTCAGAGTTTAATTCATATATTCAGAGTTTAATTCATATATTCAGGTTTCATTCCATATATTCAGTTTCATTCAATTCAGAGTTTAATTCCATATATTCAGAGTTTCATTGAATTCAGAGTTTAATTCATATATTCAGAGTTGCATTCCATATATTCAGAGTTTAATTCCTATATTCAGAGTTGCATTCCATATATTCAGGTTTTATTCCATATATTTAGAGGTTCATTACATATATTCAGAGTTTCATTCCATATATTCAGAGTTTCATTCATATATTCAGGTTTCATTCCATATATTCAGAGTTTCATTGTATATATTCAGAGTTGCATTCCATATATTCAGAGTTTCATTCCATATATTCAGAGTTTAATTCATATATTCAGGTTTCATTCCATATATTCAGAGTTTAATTCCTATATTCAGAGTTGCATTCCATATATTCAGGTTTTATTCCATATATTTAGAGTTTCATTACATATATTCAGAGTTTCATTCCATATACTCAGAGTTTCATTCATATATTCAGGTTTCATTCCATATATTCAGAGTTTCATTGTATATATTCAGAGTTTAATTCATATATTCAGAGTTGCATTCAATATATTCAGAGTTGCATTCCATATATTCAGAGTTTCATTCCATATATTCAGAGTTTAATTCCTATATTCAGAGTTGCATTCCATGTATTCAGAGTTTCCTTCCATATATTCTGTTTAATTCATATATTCAGGTTTCATTCCATATATTCAGAGTTTCATGCCATATATTCAGGTTTAAATCCATATATTCAGAGTTTCATTGTATATATTCAGAGTTTCATTCCATATATTCAGAGTTTAATTCATATATTCAGAGTTTAATTCCATATATTCAGAGTTTCATTCAATTCAGAGTTTAATTCATATATTCAGAGTTTCATTCCATATATTCAGAGTTTAATTCCTATATTCAGAGTTTCATTCAATTCAGAGTTTCATTCATATATTCAGAGTTTCATTCGATATATTCAGAGTTTAATTCCATATATTCAGAGTTTCATTGTATATATTCAGAGTTTCATTCAATTCAGAGTTTCATTGTATATATTCAGAGTTTAATTCATATATTCAGAGTTGCATTCCATATATTCAGAGTTGCATTCCATATATTCAGGTTTTATTCCATATATTTAGAGTTTCATTACATATATTCAGAGTTTCATTCCATATACTCAGAGTTTCATTCATATATTCAGAGTTTCATTGTATATATTCAGGTTTCATTTAATTCAGAGTTTAATTCATATATTCAGAGTTGCATTCAATATATTCAGAGTTGCATTCCATATATTCAGAGTTTCATTCCATATATTCAGAGTTTAATTCCTATATTCAGAGTTGCATTCCATATATTCAGAGTTTCCTTCCATATATTCAGTTTAATTCATATATTCAGGTTTCATTCCATATATTCAGAGTTGCATTCCATATTTTCAGAGTTTAATTCCATATATTCAGAGTTTCATTCCATATATTCAGAGTTTCATTCCATATATTCAGAGTTTCATTCCATATATTCAGAGTTTAATTCCTATATTCAGAGTTGCATTCCATATATTCAGAGTTTCCTTCCATATATTCAGTTTAATTCATATATTCAGGTTTCATTCCATATATTCAGAGTTGCATTCTATATTTTCAGAGTTTAATTCCATATATTCAGAGTTTCATTCCATATATTCATAGTTTAATTCCATATATTCAGAGTTTCATTCCATATATTCAGAGTTTCATTCCATATATTCAGAGTTTCATGCCATATATTCTGGTTTAAATCCATATATTCAGAGTTTCATTGTATATATTCAGAGTTTCATTCCATATATTCAGAGTTTAATTCATATATTCAGAGTTCAATTCCATATATTCAGAGTTTCATTCAATTCAGAGTTTAATTCCTATATTCAGAGTTTAATTCCTATATTCAGAGTTTCATTCAATTCAGAGTTTAATTCATATATTCAGAGTTTCATTCGATATATTCAGAGTTTAATTCCTATATTCAGAGTTGCATTCCATATATTCAGAGTTTCATTCCATATATTCAGAGTTTCATTCTATATATTCAGGTTTAATTCCATATATTCAGAGTTTCATTGTATATATTCAGAGTTTCATTCAATTCAGAGTTGCATTCCATATATTCAGGTTTTATTCCATATATTCAGGTTTAATTCCATATATTCAGAGTTTCATTCATATATTCAGAGTTGCATTCCATATATTCAGGTTTTATTCCATATATTCAGAGTTTCATTCATATATTCAGAGTTGCATTCCATATATTCAGGTTTTATTCCATATATTTAGAGTTGAATTCCTATATTCAGAGTTGCATTCCATATATTCAGGTTTTATTCCATATATTCAGGTTTTATTCCATATATTCAGAGTTTCATTCCATATATTCAGAGTTTCATTCCATATATTCAGGTTTAATTCCATATATTCAGAGATTCATTGTATATATTCAGAGTTTCATTCCATATATTCAGATTTTAATTCATATATTCAGAGTTGTATTCCATATATTCAGAGTTTCATTCCATATATTCAGAGTTTAATTCCATATATTCAGAGTTTAATTCATATATTCAGAGGTTAATTCATATATTCAGGTTTCATTCCATATATTCAGAGTTTTATTCAATTCAGAGTTTAATTCCTATATTCAGAGTTGCATTCCATATATTCAGAGTTTAATTCCTATATTCAGAGTTGCATTCCATATATTCAGGTTTTATTCCATATATTTAGAGGTTCATTACATATATTCAGAGTTTCATTCCATATATTCAGAGTTTCATTCATATATTCAGGTTTCATTCCATATATTCAGAGTTTCATTGTATATATTCAGAGTTGCATTCCATATATTCAGAGTTTCATTCCATATATTCAGAGTTGCATTCAATATATTCAGAGTTGCATTCCATATATTCAGAGTTTCATTCCATATATTCAGAGTTTAATTCCTATATTCAGAGTTGCATTCCATATATTCAGAGTTTCCTTCCATATATTCAGTTTAATTCATATATCCAGGTTTCATTCCATATATTCAGAGTTGCATTCCATATTTTCAGAGTTTCATTCCATATATTCAGAGTTTAATTCCATATATTCAGAGTTTCATTCCATATATTCAGAGTTTAATTTCTATATTCAGAGTTTCATTCAATTCAGAGTTTCATTCATATATTCAGAGTTTCATTCGATATATTCAGAGTTTAATTCCTATATTCAGAGTTGCATTCCATATATTCAGAGTTTCATTCCATATATTCAGAGTTTCATTCTATATATTCAGGTTTAATTCCATATATTCAGAGTTTCATTGTATATATTCAGAGTTTCATTCAATTCAGAGTTTCATTGTATATATTCAGAGTTTAATTCATATATTCAGAGTTTAATTCATATATTCAGGTTTTATTCCATATATTCAGGTTTAATTCCATATATTCAGAGTTTCATTCATATATTCAGAGTTGCATTCCATATATTCAGGTTTTATTCCATATATTCAGAGTTTCATTCATATATTCAGAGTTGCATTCCATATATTCAGGTTTTATTCCATATATTCAGAGTTGAATTCCTATATTCAGAGTTGCATTCCATATATTCAGGTTTTATTCCATATATTCAGGTTTTATTCCATATATTCAGAGTTTCATTCCATATATTCAGAGTTGCATTCCATATATTCAGGTTTAATTCCATATATTCAGAGATTCATTGTATATATTCAGAGTTTCATTCCATATATTCAGAGTTTAATTCATATATTCAGAGTTGCATTCCATATATTCAGAGTTTCATTCCATATATTCAGAGTTTAATTCATATATTCAGAGTTTAATTCATATATTCAGGTTTCATTCCATATATTCAGAGTTTCATTCAATTCAGAGTTTATTTCATATATTCAGAGTTGCATTCCATATATTCAGAGTTTAATTCCTATATTCAGAGTTGCATTCCATATATTCAGGTTTTATTCCATATATTTAGAGGTTCATTACATATATTCAGAGTTTCATTCCATATATTCAGAGTTTCATTCATATATTCAGGTTTCATTCCATATATTCAGAGTTTCATTGTATATATTCAGAGTTGCATTCCATATATTCAGAGTTTCATTCCATATATTCAGAGTTTCATTCAATTCAGAGTTTAATTCATATATTCAGAGTTTCATTCAATTCAGAGTTTAATTCCTATATTCAGAGTTTAATTCATATATTCAGGTTTTATTCCATATATTCAGGTTTCATTCCATATATTCAGAGTTTCATTGTATATATTCAGATTTGCATTCCATATTTTCAGGTTTTATTCCATATATTCAGAGTTTCATTCCATATATTCAGAGTTTCATTCCATATATTCAGGTTTAAATCCATATATTCAGAGTTTCATTGTATATATTCAGAGTTTCATTCCATATATTCAGAGTTTAATTCATATATTCAGAGTTTAATTACATATATTCAGAGTTTCATTCAATTCAGAGTTTAATTCATATATTCATAGTTGCATTCCATATATTCAGAGTTTCATTCCATATATTCAGAGTTTAATTCCTATATTCAGAGTTTCATTCAATTCAGAGTTTCATTCCATATATTCAGAGTTTCATTCATATATTCAGGTTTCATTCCATATATTCAGAGTTTCATTGTATATATTCAGAGTTGCATTCCATATATTCAGAGTTTCATTCCATATATTCAGAGTTTCATTCAATTCAGAGTTTAATTCATATATTCAGAGTTTCATTCAATTCAGAGTTTAATTCCTATATTCAGAGTTTAATTCATATATTCAGGTTTTATTCCATATATTCAGGTTTCATTCCATATATTCAGAGTTTCATTGTATATATTCAGATTTGCATTCCATATTTTCAGGTTTTATTCCATATATTCAGAGTTTCATTCCATATATTCAGAGTTTCATTCCATATATTCAGGTTTAAATCCATATATTCAGAGTTTCATTGTATATATTCAGAGTTTCATTCCATATATTCAGAGTTTAATTCATATATTCAGAGTTTAATTACATATATTCAGAGTTTCATTCAATTCAGAGTTTAATTCATATATTCATAGTTGCATTCCATATATTCAGAGTTTCATTCCATATATTCAGAGTTTAATTCCTATATTCAGAGTTTCATTCAATTCAGAGTTTCATTCATATATTCAGAGTTTCATTCCATATATTCAGGTTTTATTCCATATATTCAGAGTTTAATTCCTATATTCAGAGTTGCATTCCATATATTCAGGTTTTATTCCATATATTCAGAGTTTAATCCATATATTCAGAGTTTCATTCCATATATTCAGGTTTAATTCCATATATGCAGAGTTTCATTGTATATATTCAGGTTTAATTCCATATATTCAGAGTTTCATTGTATATATTCAGAGTTTCATTCAATTCAGAGTTTCATTGTATATATTCAGAGTTAAATTCATATATTCAGAGTTGCATTCCATATATTCAGGTTTTATTCCATATATTCAGGTTTAATTCCATATATTCAGAGTTTCATTCATATATTCAGAGTTGCATTCCATATATTCAGGTTTTATTCCATATATTCAGAGTTTCATTCCATATATTCAGAGTTTCATTCCATATATTCAGGTTTAATTCCATATATTCAGAGTTTAATTCATATATTCAGAGTTTAATTCATATATTCAGGTTTCATTCCATATATTCAGAGTTTCATTCAATTCAGAGTTGAATTCATATATTCAGAGTTGCATTCCATATATTCAGAATTTAATTCCTATATTCAGAGTTGCATTCCATATATTCAGGTTTTATTCCATATATTTAGAGGTTCATTACATATATTCAGAGTTTAATTCATATATTCAGGTTTTATTCCATATATTCAGAGTTTAATTCCTATTTTCAGAGTTGCATTCCATATATTCAGGTTTTATTCCATATATTTAGAGTTTCATTACATATATTCAGGTTTTATTCCATATATTTAGAGTTTCATTACATATATTCAGAGTTTCATTCCATATATTCAGAGTTTCATCCATATATTCAGAGTTTCCTTCCATATATTCAGAGTTTAATTCATATATTCAGGTTTTATTCCATATATTCAGAGTTTAATTCATATATTCAGAGTTGCATTCAATATATTCAGAGTTGCATTCCATATATTCAGAGTTTCATTCCATATATTCAGAGTTTAATTCCTATATTCAGAGTTGCATTCCATATATTCAGAGTTTCCTTCCATATATTCAGAGTTTAATTCATATATTCAGGTTTCATTCCATATATTCAGAGTTGCATTCCATATTTTCAGAGTTTAATTCCATATATTCAGAGTTTCATTCCATATATTCAGAGTTTAATTCCTATATTCAGAGTTTCATTCAATTCAGAGTTTAATTCATATATTCAGAGTTTCATTCAATTCAGAGTTTCATTCCTATATTCAGAGTTGCATTCCATATATTCAGAGTTTCATTCCATATATTCAGAGTTTCATTGTATATATTCAGAGTTTCATTCCATATATTCAGAGTTTCATTGTATATATTCAGAGTTTAATTCATATATTCAGAGTTGCATTCCATATATTCAGGTTTTATTCCATATATTCAGGTTTAATTCCATATATTCAGAGTTTCATTCATATATTCAGAGTTTAATTCATATATTCAGAGTTGCATTCCATATATTCAGGTTTTATTCCATATATTCAGGTTTAATTCCATATATTCAGAGTTTCATTCATATATTCAGAGTTGCATTCCATATATTCAGGTTTTATTCCATATATTCAGAGTTTCATTCATATATTCAGAGTTGCATTCCATATATTCAGGTTTTATTCCATATATTCAGAGTTGAATTCCTATATTCAGAGTTGCATTCCATATATTCAGGTTTTATTCCATATATTCAGGTTTCATTCCATATATTCAGGTTTAATTCCATATATTCAGAGATTCATTGTATATATTCAGAGTTTCATTCCATATATTCAGAGTTTAATTCCATATATTCAGAGTTTAATTCATATATTCAGAGTTTAATTCATATATTCAGGTTTCATTCCATATATTCAGAGTTTCATTCAATTCAGAGTTTATTTCATATATTCAGAGTTGCATTCCATATATTCAGAGTTTAATTCCTATATTCAGAGTTGCATTCCATATATTCAGGTTTTATTCCATATATTTAGAGGTTAATTACATATATTCAGAGTTTCATTCCATATATTCAGAGTTTCATTCATATATTCAAGTTTCATTCCATATATTCAGAGTTTCATTGTATATATTCAGAGTTTCATTCATATATTCAGGTTTAATTCCATATATTCAGAGATTCATTGTATATATTCAGAGTTTCATTCCATATATTCAGAGTTGCATTCCATATATTCAGGTTTAATTCCATATATTCAGAGATTCATTGTATATATTCAGAGTTTCATTCCATATATTCATAGTTTAATTCATATATTCAGAGTTTAATTTTATATATTCAGAGTTTAATTAATATATTCAGAGTTTAATTCATATATTCAGAGTTTAATTCATATATTCAGGTTTCATTCCATATATTCAGTTTCATTCAATTCAGAGTTTAATTCCATATATTCAGAGTTTCATTGAATTCAGAGTTTAATTCATATATTCAGAGATTCATTGTATATATTCAGAGTTTAATTCCTATATTCAGAGTTGCATTCCATATATTCAGGTTTAATTCCATATATTCAGAGATTCATTGTATATATTCAGAGTTTCATTCCATATATTCATAGTTTAATTCATATATTCAGAGTTGCATTCCATATATTCAGAGTTTATTCCATATATTCAGGTTTAATTCCATATATTCAGAGTTTCATTGTATATGTTCAGAGTTTCATTCCATATATTCAGAGTTTCTTTGTATATGTTCAGAGTTTCATTCCATATATTCAGAGTTTCATTCATATATTCAGAGTTGCATTCCATATATTCAGATTTAATTCCATATATTCAGAGTTTCATTTCATATATTCAGGTTTAATTCCATATATTCAGAGATTCATTGTATATATTCAGAGTTTCATTCCATATATTCAGAGTTTAATTCATATATTCAGAGTTGCATTCCATATATTCAGAGTTTCATTCCATATATTCAGAGTTTAATTTTATATATTCAGAGTTTAATTAATATATTCAGAGTTTAATTCATATATTCAGAGTTTAATTCATATATTCAGGTTTCATTCCATATATTCAGTTTCATTCAATTCAGAGTTTAATTCCATATATTCAGAGTTTCATTGAATTCAGAGTTTAATTCATATATTCAGAGTTGCATTCCATATATTCAGAGTTTAATTCCTATATTCAGAGTTGCATTCCATATATTCAGGTTTTATTCCATATATTTAGAGGTTCATTACATATATTCAGAGTTTCATTCCATATATTCAGAGTTTCATTCATATATTCAGGTTTCATTCCATATATTCAGAGTTTCATTGTATATATTCAGAGTTGCATTCCATATATTCAGAGTTTCATTCCATATATTCAGAGTTTAATTCATATATTCAGGTTTCATTCCATATATTCAGAGTTTAATTCCTATATTCAGAGTTGCATTCCATATATTCAGGTTTTATTCCATATATTTAGAGTTTCATTACATATATTCAGAGTTTCATTCCATATACTCAGAGTTTCATTCATATATTCAGGTTTCATTCCATATATTCAGAGTTTCATTGTATATATTCAGAGTTTAATTCATATATTCAGAGTTGCATTCAATATATTCAGAGTTGCATTCCATATATTCAGAGTTTCATTCCATATATTCAGAGTTTAATTCCTATATTCAGAGTTGCATTCCATGTATTCAGAGTTTCCTTCCATATATTCTGTTTAATTCATATATTCAGGTTTCATTCCATATATTCAGAGTTTCATGCCATATATTCAGGTTTAAATCCATATATTCAGAGTTTCATTGTATATATTCAGAGTTTCATTCCATATATTCAGAGTTTAATTCATATATTCAGAGTTTAATTCCATATATTCAGAGTTTCATTCAATTCAGAGTTTAATTCATATATTCAGAGTTTCATTCCATATATTCAGAGTTTAATTCCTATATTCAGAGTTTCATTCAATTCAGAGTTTCATTCATATATTCAGAGTTTCATTCGATATATTCAGAGTTTAATTCCATATATTCAGAGTTTCATTGTATATATTCAGAGTTTCATTCAATTCAGAGTTTCATTGTATATATTCAGAGTTTAATTCATATATTCAGAGTTGCATTCCATATATTCAGAGTTGCATTCCATATATTCAGGTTTTATTCCATATATTTAGAGTTTCATTACATATATTCAGAGTTTCATTCCATATACTCAGAGTTTCATTCATATATTCAGAGTTTCATTGTATATATTCAGGTTTCATTTAATTCAGAGTTTAATTCATATATTCAGAGTTGCATTCAATATATTCAGAGTTGCATTCCATATATTCAGAGTTTCATTCCATATATTCAGAGTTTAATTCCTATATTCAGAGTTGCATTCCATATATTCAGAGTTTCCTTCCATATATTCAGTTTAATTCATATATTCAGGTTTCATTCCATATATTCAGAGTTGCATTCCATATTTTCAGAGTTTAATTCCATATATTCAGAGTTTCATTCCATATATTCAGAGTTTCATTCCATATATTCAGAGTTTCATTCCATATATTCAGAGTTTAATTCCTATATTCAGAGTTGCATTCCATATATTCAGAGTTTCCTTCCATATATTCAGTTTAATTCATATATTCAGGTTTCATTCCATATATTCAGAGTTGCATTCTATATTTTCAGAGTTTAATTCCATATATTCAGAGTTTCATTCCATATATTCATAGTTTAATTCCATATATTCAGAGTTTCATTCCATATATTCAGAGTTTCATTCCATATATTCAGAGTTTCATGCCATATATTCTGGTTTAAATCCATATATTCAGAGTTTCATTGTATATATTCAGAGTTTCATTCCATATATTCAGAGTTTAATTCATATATTCAGAGTTCAATTCCATATATTCAGAGTTTCATTCAATTCAGAGTTTAATTCCTATATTCAGAGTTTAATTCCTATATTCAGAGTTTCATTCAATTCAGAGTTTAATTCATATATTCAGAGTTTCATTCGATATATTCAGAGTTTAATTCCTATATTCAGAGTTGCATTCCATATATTCAGAGTTTCATTCCATATATTCAGAGTTTCATTCTATATATTCAGGTTTAATTCCATATATTCAGAGTTTCATTGTATATATTCAGAGTTTCATTCAATTCAGAGTTGCATTCCATATATTCAGGTTTTATTCCATATATTCAGGTTTAATTCCATATATTCAGAGTTTCATTCATATATTCAGAGTTGCATTCCATATATTCAGGTTTTATTCCATATATTCAGAGTTTCATTCATATATTCAGAGTTGCATTCCATATATTCAGGTTTTATTCCATATATTTAGAGTTGAATTCCTATATTCAGAGTTGCATTCCATATATTCAGGTTTTATTCCATATATTCAGGTTTTATTCCATATATTCAGAGTTTCATTCCATATATTCAGAGTTTCATTCCATATATTCAGGTTTAATTCCATATATTCAGAGATTCATTGTATATATTCAGAGTTTCATTCCATATATTCAGATTTTAATTCATATATTCAGAGTTGTATTCCATATATTCAGAGTTTCATTCCATATATTCAGAGTTTAATTCCATATATTCAGAGTTTAATTCATATATTCAGAGGTTAATTCATATATTCAGGTTTCATTCCATATATTCAGAGTTTTATTCAATTCAGAGTTTAATTCCTATATTCAGAGTTGCATTCCATATATTCAGAGTTTAATTCCTATATTCAGAGTTGCATTCCATATATTCAGGTTTTATTCCATATATTTAGAGGTTCATTACATATATTCAGAGTTTCATTCCATATATTCAGAGTTTCATTCATATATTCAGGTTTCATTCCATATATTCAGAGTTTCATTGTATATATTCAGAGTTGCATTCCATATATTCAGAGTTTCATTCCATATATTCAGAGTTGCATTCAATATATTCAGAGTTGCATTCCATATATTCAGAGTTTCATTCCATATATTCAGAGTTTAATTCCTATATTCAGAGTTGCATTCCATATATTCAGAGTTTCCTTCCATATATTCAGTTTAATTCATATATCCAGGTTTCATTCCATATATTCAGAGTTGCATTCCATATTTTCAGAGTTTCATTCCATATATTCAGAGTTTAATTCCATATATTCAGAGTTTCATTCCATATATTCAGAGTTTAATTTCTATATTCAGAGTTTCATTCAATTCAGAGTTTCATTCATATATTCAGAGTTTCATTCGATATATTCAGAGTTTAATTCCTATATTCAGAGTTGCATTCCATATATTCAGAGTTTCATTCCATATATTCAGAGTTTCATTCTATATATTCAGGTTTAATTCCATATATTCAGAGTTTCATTGTATATATTCAGAGTTTCATTCAATTCAGAGTTTCATTGTATATATTCAGAGTTTAATTCATATATTCAGAGTTGCATTCCATATATTCAGGTTTTATTCCATATATTCAGGTTTAATTCCATATATTCAGAGTTTCATTCATATATTCAGAGTTGCATTCCATATATTCAGGTTTTATTCCATATATTCAGAGTTTCATTCATATATTCAGAGTTGCATTCCATATATTCAGGTTTTATTCCATATATTCAGAGTTGAATTCCTATATTCAGAGTTGCATTCCATATATTCAGGTTTTATTCCATATATTCAGGTTTTATTCCATATATTCAGAGTTTCATTCCATATATTCAGAGTTGCATTCCATATATTCAGGTTTAATTCCATATATTCAGAGATTCATTGTATATATTCAGAGTTTCATTCCATATATTCAGAGTTTAATTCATATATTCAGAGTTGCATTCCATATATTCAGAGTTTCATTCCATATATTCAGAGTTTAATTCATATATTCAGAGTTTAATTCATATATTCAGGTTTCATTCCATATATTCAGAGTTTCATTCAATTCAGAGTTTATTTCATATATTCAGAGTTGCATTCCATATATTCAGAGTTTAATTCCTATATTCAGAGTTGCATTCCATATATTCAGGTTTTATTCCATATATTTAGAGGTTCATTACATATATTCAGAGTTTCATTCCATATATTCAGAGTTTCATTCATATATTCAGGTTTCATTCCATATATTCAGAGTTTCATTCCATATATTCAGAGTTTCATTCATATATTCAGGTTTCATTCCATATATTCAGAGTTTCATTGTATATATTCAGAGTTGCATTCCATATATTCAGAGTTTCATTCCATATATTCAGAGTTTCATTCAATTCAGAGTTTAATTCATATATTCAGAGTTTCATTCAATTCAGAGTTTAATTCCTATATTCAGAGTTTAATTCATATATTCAGGTTTTATTCCATATATTCAGGTTTCATTCCATATATTCAGAGTTTCATTGTATATATTCAGATTTGCATTCCATATTTTCAGGTTTTATTCCATATATTCAGAGTTTCATTCCATATATTCAGAGTTTCATTCCATATATTCAGGTTTAAATCCATATATTCAGAGTTTCATTGTATATATTCAGAGTTTCATTCCATATATTCAGAGTTTAATTCATATATTCAGAGTTTAATTACATATATTCAGAGTTTCATTCAATTCAGAGTTTAATTCATATATTCATAGTTGCATTCCATATATTCAGAGTTTCATTCCATATATTCAGAGTTTAATTCCTATATTCAGAGTTTCATTCAATTCAGAGTTTCATTCATATATTCAGAGTTTCATTCCATATATTCAGGTTTTATTCCATATATTCAGAGTTTAATCCATATATTCAGAGTTTCATTCCATATATTCAGGTTTAATTCCATATATGCAGAGTTTCATTGTATATATTCAGGTTTAATTCCATATATTCAGAGTTTCATTGTATATATTCAGAGTTTCATTCAATTCAGAGTTTCATTGTATATATTCAGAGTTAAATTCATATATTCAGAGTTGCATTCCATATATTCAGGTTTTATTCCATATATTCAGGTTTAATTCCATATATTCAGAGTTTCATTCATATATTCAGAGTTGCATTCCATATATTCAGGTTTTATTCCATATATTCAGAGTTTCATTCCATATATTCAGGTTTAATTCCATATATTCAGAGTTTAATTCATATATTCAGAGTTTAATTCATATATTCAGGTTTCATTCCATATATTCAGAGTTTCATTCAATTCAGAGTTGAATTCATATATTCAGAGTTGCATTCCATATATTCAGAATTTAATTCCTATATTCAGAGTTGCATTCCATATATTCAGGTTTTATTCCATATATTTAGAGGTTCATTACATATATTCAGAGTTTAATTCATATATTCAGGTTTTATTCCATATATTCAGAGTTTAATTCCTATTTTCAGAGTTGCATTCCATATATTCAGGTTTTATTCCATATATTTAGAGTTTCATTACATATATTCAGAGTTTCATTCCATATATTCAGAGTTTCATCCATATATTCAGAGTTTCCTTCCATATATTCAGAGTTTAATTCATATATTCAGGTTTTATTCCATATATTCAGAGTTTAATTCATATATTCAGAGTTGCATTCAATATATTCAGAGTTGCATTCCATATATTCAGAGTTTCATTCCATATATTCAGAGTTTAATTCCTATATTCAGAGTTGCATTCCATATATTCAGAGTTTCCTTCCATATATTCAGAGTTTAATTCATATATTCAGGTTTCATTCCATATATTCAGAGTTGCATTCCATATTTTCAGAGTTTAATTCCATATATTCAGAGTTTCATTCCATATATTCAGAGTTTAATTCCTATATTCAGAGTTTCATTCAATTCAGAGTTTAATTCATATATTCAGAGTTTCATTCAATTCAGAGTTTCATTCCTATATTCAGAGTTGCATTCCATATATTCAGAGTTTCATTCCATATATTCAGAGTTTCATTGTATATATTCAGAGTTTCATTCCATATATTCAGAGTTTCATTGTATATATTCAGAGTTTAATTCATATATTCAGAGTTGCATTCCATATATTCAGGTTTTATTCCATATATTCAGGTTTAATTCCATATATTCAGAGTTTCATTCATATATTCAGAGTTTCATTCATATATTCAGAGTTGCATTCCATATATTCAGGTTTTATTCCATATATTCACAGGTTTAATTCCATATATTCAGAGTTTCATTCATATATTCAGAGTTGCATTCCATATATTCAGGTTTTATTCCATATATTCAGAGTTTCATTCATATATTCAGAGTTGCATTCCATATATTCAGGTTTTATTCCATATATTCAGAGTTGAATTCCTATATTCAGAGTTGCATTCCATATATTCAGTTTTATTCCATATATTCAGGTTTCATTCCATATATTCAGGTTTAATTCCATATATTCAGAGATTCATTGTATATATTCAGAGTTTCATTTCATATATTCAGAGTTTAATTCCATATATTCAGAGTTTAATTCATATATTCAGAGTTTAATTCATATATTCAGGTTTCATTCCATATATTCAGAGTTTCATTCAATTCAGAGTTTATTTCATATATTCAGAGTTGCATTCCATATATTCAGAGTTTAATTCCTATATTCAGAGTTGCATTCCATATATTCAGGTTTTAATTCCATATATTTAGAGGTTAATTACATATATTCAGAGTTTCATTCCATATATTCAGAGTTTCATTCATATATTCAAGTTTCATTCCATATATTCAGAGTTTCATTGTATATATTCAGAGTTTCATTCATATATTCAGAGTTGCATTCCATATATTCAGGTTTTATTCCATATATTCAGAGTTTCATTCATATATCAGAGTTGCATTCCATATATTCAGGTTTTATTCCATATATTCAGAGTTGAATTCCTATATTCAGAGTTGCATTCCATATATTCAGGTTTTATTCCATATATTCAGGTTTCATTCCATATATTCAGGTTTAATTCCATATATTCAGAGATTCATTGTATATATTCAGAGTTTCATTCCATATATTCAGAGTTAATTCCATATATTCAGAGTTTAATTCATATATTCAGAGTTTAATTCATATATTCAGGTTTCATTCCATATATTCAGAGTTTCATTCAATTCAGAGTTTATTTCATATATTCAGAGTTGCATTCCATATATTCAGAGTTTAATTCCTATATTCAGAGTTGCATTCCATATATTCAGGTTTTATTCCATATATTTAGAGGTTAATTACATATATTCAGAGTTTCATTCCATATATTCAGAGTTTCATTCATATATTCAAGTTTCATTCCATATATTCAGAGTTTCATTGTATATATTCAGAGTTGCATTCCATATTTTCAGAGTTTCATTCCATATATTCAGAGATTCATTCAATTCAGAGTTTATTCATATATTCAGAGTTTCATTCAATTCAGAGTTTAATTCCTATATTCAGAGTTGCATTCCATATATTCAGGTTTTATTCCATATATTCAGGTTTCATTCCATATATTCAGAGTTTCATTCCATATATTCAGAGTTTAATTCATATATTCAGAGTTTAATTCCATATATTCAGAGTTTCATTCCATATATTCAGAGTTTCATTCCATATATTCAGGTTTAAATCCATATATTCAGAGTTTCATTGTATATATTCAGAGTTTCATTCCATATATTCAGAGTTTAATTCATATATTCAGAGTTTAATTCCATATATTCAGAGTTTCATTCAATTCAGAGTTTAATTCATATATTCATAGTTGCATTCCATATATTCAGAGTTTCATTCCATATATTCAGAGTTTAATTCCTATATTCAGAGTTTCATTCAATTCAGAGTTTAATTCATATATTCAGAGTTTCACTCCATATATTCAGAGTTTAATTCCTATATTCAGAGTTGCATTCCATATATTCAGAGTTTCATTCATATATTCAGAGTTGCATTCCATATATTCAGGTTTTATTCCATATATTCAGAGTTTCATTCATATATTCAGAGTTGCATTCCATATATTCAGGTTTTATTCCATATATTCAGAGTTTAATTCCTATATTCAGAGTTGCGTTCCATATATTCAGAGTTTCATTCCATATATTCAGAATTTCATTCTATATATTCAGGTTTAATTCCATATATTCAGAGTTTCATTGTATATATTCAGAGTTAATTCATATATTCAGAGTTGCATTCCATATATTCAGGTTTATTCCATATATTCAGGTTTAATTCCATATATTCAGAGTTAATTCATATATTCAGAGTTGCATTCCATATATTCAGGTTTTATTCCATATATTCAGAGTTACATTCATATATTCAGAGTTGCATTCCATATATTCAGGTTTTATTCCATATATTCAGAGTTTAATTCATATATTCAGAGTTGCATTCCATATATTCAGGTTTTATTCCATATATTCAGAGTTTCATTCATTATTCAGAGTTGCATTCCATATATTCAGGTTTTATTCCATATATTCAGAGTTTAATTCCTATATTCAGAGTTGCATTCCATATATTCAGGTTTTATTCCATATATTCAGAGTTTCATTCTATATATTCAGAGTTTCACTCCATATATTCAGGTTTAATTCCATATATTCAGAGATTCATTGTATATATTCAGAGTTTCATTCCATATATTCAGAGTTTCATTCATATATTCAGAGTTTAATTCATATATTCAGAGTTTCATTCCATATATTCAGGTTTTATTCCATATATTCAGGTTTTATTCCATATATTCAGGTTTTATTCCATATATTCAGAGTTTCATTCCATATATTCAGGTTTAATTCCATATATTCAGAGTTTCATTGTATATATTCAGAGTTTCATTCAATTCAGAGTTTCATTCCATATATTCAGAGTTGCATTCCATATATTCAGGTTGCATTCCATATATTCAGAGTTTAATTCCATATATTCAGAGTTTCATTGTATATGTTCAGAGTTTCATTCCATATATTCAGAGTTTCATTGTATATGTTCAAAGTTTCATTCCATATATTCAGAGTTTAATTCATATATTCAGAGTTTAATTCATATATTCAGGTTTAATTCCATATATTCAGAGTTCCATTCCATATATTCAGTTTAATTCATATATTCAGAGTTTCATTCCATATATTCAGAGTTTCATTCCATATATTCAGAGTTTAATTCATATATTCAGTTGCATTCCATATATTCAGGTTTTATTCCATATATTCAGAGTTTCATTCATATATTCAGAGTTGCATTCCATATATTCAGGTTTTATTCCATATATTCAGAGTTTAATTCCTATATTCAGAGTTTCATTCCATATATTCAGAGTTTAATTCATATATTCAGAGTTTAATTCATATATTCAGGTTTAATTCCATATATTCAGAGTTTCATTCCATATATTCAGTTTAATTCATATATTCAGAGTTTAATTCCATATATTCAGAGTTTCATTCCATATATTCAGAGTTTACATCATATATTCAGAGTTTCATTCCATATATTCAGAGTTTAATTCCATATATTCAGAGTTTAATTCCATATATTCAGAGTTTAATTCATATATTCAGGTTTAATTCCATATATTCAGAGTTCCATTCCATATATTCAGTTTAATTCATATATTCAGAGTTTCATTCCATATATTCAGAGTTTCATTCCATATATTCAGAGTTTAATTCATATATTCAGTTGCATTCCATATATTCAGGTTTTATTCCATATATTCAGAGTTTCATTCATATATTCAGAGTTGCATTCCATATATTCAGGTTTTATTCCATATATTCAGAGTTTAATTCCTATATTCAGAGTTTCATTCCATATATTCAGAGTTTAATTCATATATTCAGAGTTTAATTCATATATTCAGGTTTAATTCCATATATTCAGAGTTTCATTCCATATATTCAGTTTAATTCATATATTCAGAGTTTAATTCCATATATTCAGAGTTTCATTCCATATATTCAGAGTTTACATCATATATTCAGAGTTTCATTCCATATATTCAGAGTTTAATTCCATATATTCAGAGTTTAATTCCATATATTCAGAGTTTCATTCATATATTCAGAGTTTCATTCCATATATTCAGAGTTTAATTCATATATTCAGTTGCATTCCATATATTCAGGTTTAATTCCATATATTCAGAGATTCATTGTATATATTCAGAGTTTCATTCCATATATTCAGAGTTTCATTCATATATTCAGAGTTTAATTCATATATTCAGAGTTGCATTCCATATATTCAGGTTTTATTCCATATATTCAGAGTTGCATTCCATATATTCAGGTTTTATTCCATATATTCAGGTTTTATTCCATATATTCAGGTTTTATTCCATATATTCAGAGTTTCATTCCATATATTCAGGTTTAATTCCATATATTCAGAGTTTCATTGTATATATTCAGAGTTTCATTCAATTCAGAGTTTCATTCCATATATTTAGAGTTGCATTCCATATATTCAGGTTTAATTCCATATATTCAGAGATTCATTGTATATATTCAGAGTTTCATTCCATATATTCAGAGTTTCATTCATATATTCAGAGTTTAATTCATATATTCAGAGTTGCATTCCATATATTCAGGTTTTATTCCATATATTCAGAGTTGCATTCCATATATTCAGGTTTTATTCCATATATTCAGAGTTGCATTCCATATATTCAGAGTTTCATTGTATATGTTCAGAGTTTCATTCCATATATTCAGAGTTTCATTGTATATGTTCAAAGTTTCATTCCATATATTCAGAGTTTAATTCATATATTCAGAGTTTAATTCATATATTCAGGTTTAATTCCATATATTCAGAGTTTCATTCCATATATTCAGTTTAATTCATATATTCAGAGTTTAATTCCATATATTCAGAGTTTCATTCCATATATTCAGAGTTTAATTCATATATTCAGAGTTTCATTCCATATATTCAGAGTTTAATTCCATATATTCAGAGTTTAATTCCATATATTCAGAGTTTAATTCCATATATTCAGAGTTTAATTCATATATTCAGAGTTTCATTCCATATATTCAGAGTTTAATTCATATATTCAGTTGCATTCCATATATTCAGGTTTTATTCCATATATTCAGAGTTTCATTCATATATTCAGAGTTGCATTCCATATATTCAGGTTTTATTCCATATATTCAGAGTTTCATTCTATATATTCAGAGTTTCATTCCATATAGTCAGGTTTAATTCCATATATTCAGAGATTCATTGTATATATTCAGAGTTTCATTCCATATATTCAGAGTTTCATTCATATATTCAGAGTTTAATTCATATATTCAGAGTTGCATTCCATATATTCAGGTTTTATTCCATATATTCAGGTTTTATTCCATATATTCAGGTGTTATTCCATATATTCAGAGTTTCATTCCATATATTCAGATTTAATTCCATATATTCAGAGTTTCATTGTATATATTCAGAGTTTCATTCAATTCAGAGTTTCATTCCATATATTTAGAGTTGCATTCCATATATTCAGGTTTTATTCCATATATTCAGAGTTGCATTCCATATATTCAGAGTTTCATTGTATATGTTCAAAGTTTCATTCCATATATTCAGAGTTTAATTAATATATTCAGAGTTTAATTCATATATTCAGGTTTAATTCCATATATTCAGAGTTTCATTCCATATATTCAGTTTAATTCATATATTCAGAGTTTAATTCCATATATTCAGAGTTTCATTCCATATATTCAGAGTTTAATTCATATATTCAGAGTTTAATTCCATATATTCAGAGTTTAATTCATATATTCAGTTGCATTCCATATATTCAGGTTTAATTCCATATATTCAGAGTTTAATTCATATATTCAGTTGCATTCCATATATTCAGGTTTTATTCCATATATTCAGAGTTTCATTCATATATTCAGAGTTGCATTCCATATATTCAGGTTTTATTCCATATATTCAGAGTTTAATTCCTATATTCAGAGTTGCATTCCATATATTCAGGTTTTATTCCATATATTCAGAGTTTAATTCCTATATTCAGAGTTGCATTCCATATATTCAGGTTTTATTCCATATATTCAGAGATTCATTGTATATATTCAGAGTTTCATTCCATATATTCGGGTTTAATTCCATATATTCAGAGATTCATTGTATATATTCAGAGTTTCATTCCATATACTCAAGAGTTTCATTCCATATATTCAAAGTTTTATTCTATATATTCAGAGTTTAATTAATATATTCAGGTTTCATTCCATATATTCAGAGTTTCATTCAATTCAGAGTTTAATTCATATATTCAGAGTTGCATTCCATATATTCAGGTTTTATTCCATATACTCAAGAGTTTCATTCCATATATTCAGAGTTTCATTCCATATATTCAGAGTTTCATTCCATATATTCAGAGTTTAATTCCATATATTCAGAGTTGCATTCCATATATTCAGAGTTTCATTCCATATATTCAGAGTTTAATTAATATATTCAGAGTTGCATTGTATATATTCAGAGTTTCATTCAATTCAGAGTTTCATTCCATATATTCAGAGTTGCATTCCATATATTCAGGTTTTATTCCATATATTCAGAGTTTAATTCCATATATTCAGAGTTTCATTGTATATGTTCAAAGTTTCATTCCATATATTCAGAGTTGAATTCATATATTCAGAGTTGAATTCATATATTCAGGTTTAATTCCATATATTCAGAGTTTCATTCCATATATTCAGTTTAATTCATATATTCAGAGTTTAATTCCATATATTCAGAGTTTCATTCCATATATTCAGAGTTTAATTCATATATTCAGAGTTTAATTCCATATATTCAGAGTTTAATTCATATATTCAGTTGCATTCCATATATTCAGGTTTTATTCCATATATTCAGAGTTTCATTCATATATTCAGAGTTGCATTCCATATATTCAGGTTTTATTCCATATATTCAGAGTTTAATTCCTATATTCAGAGTTGCATTCCATATATTCAGGTTTTATTCCATATATTCAGAGTTTCATTGTATATATTCAGAGTTTCATTCCATATATTCAGAGTTTCATTCATATATTCAGAGATTCATTGTATATATTTAGAGTTTCATTCCATATATTCAGAGTTTCATTCATATATTCAGAGTTTAATTCATATATTCAGAGTTGCATTCCATATATTCAGGTTTTATTCCATATATTCAGAGTTTCATTCCATATATTCAGGTTTAATTCCATATATTCAGAGTTTCATTGTATATATTCAGAGTTTCATTCAATTCAGACTTTCATTCCATATATTCAGAGTTGCATTCCATATATTCAGGTTTTATTCCATATATTCAGAGTTGCATTCCATATATTCAGAGTTTCATTGTATATGTTCAGAGTTTCATTCCATATATTCAGAGTTTCATTCCATATATTCAGAGTTGCATTCCATATTTTCAGAGTTTAATTCCATATATTCAGAGTTTCATTCCATATATTCAGAGTTTAATTCCTATATTCAGAGTTTCATTCAATTCAGAGTTTAATTCATATATTCAGAGTTTCATTCAATTCAGAGTTGCATTCCATATATTCAGAGTTTCATTCCATATATTCAGAGTTTCATTGTATATATTCAGAGTTTCATTCCATATATTCAGAGTTTCATTGTATATATTCAGAGTTTAATTCATATATTCAGAGTTGCATTCCATATATTCAGGTTTTATTCCATATATTCAGGTTTAATTCCATATATTCAGAGTTTCATTCATATATTCAGAGTTTAATTCATATATTCAGAGTTGCATTCCATATATTCAGGTTTTATTCCATATATTCAGGTTTAATTCCATATATTCAGAGTTTCATTCATATATTCAGAGTTGCATTCCATATATTCAGGTTTTATTCCATATATTCAGAGTTTCATTCATATATTCAGAGTTGCATTCCATATATTCAGGTTTTATTCCATATATTCAGAGTTGAATTCCTATATTCAGAGTTGCATTCCATATATTCAGGTTTTATTCCATATATTCAGGTTTCATTCCATATATTCAGGTTTAATTCCATATATTCAGAGATTCATTGTATATATTCAGAGTTTCATTCCATATATTCAGAGTTTAATTCCATATATTCAGAGTTTAATTCATATATTCAGAGTTTAATTCATATATTCAGGTTTCATTCCATATATTCAGAGTTTCATTCAATTCAGAGTTTATTTCATATATTCAGAGTTGCATTCCATATATTCAGAGTTTAATTCCTATATTCAGAGTTGCATTCCATATATTCAGGTTTTATTCCATATATTTAGAGGTTAATTACATATATTCAGAGTTTCATTCCATATATTCAGAGTTTCATTCATATATTCAAGTTTCATTCCATATATTCAGAGTTTCATTGTATATATTCAGAGTTTCATTCATATATTCAGAGTTGCATTCCATATATTCAGGTTTTATTCCATATATTCAGAGTTTCATTCATATATTCAGAGTTGCATTCCATATATTCAGGTTTTATTCCATATATTCAGAGTTGAATTCCTATATTCAGAGTTGCATTCCATATATTCAGGTTTTATTCCATATATTCAGGTTTAATTCATATATTCAGGTTTAATTCCATATATTCAGAGATTCATTGTATATATTCAGAGTTTCATTCCATATATTCAGAGTTTAATTCCATATATTCAGAGTTTAATTCATATATTCAGAGTTTAATTCATATATTCAGGTTTCATTCCATATATTCAGAGTTTCATTCAATTCAGAGTTTATTTCATATATTCAGAGTTGCATTCCATATATTCAGAGTTTAATTCCTATATTCAGAGTTGCATTCCATATATTCAGGTTTTATTCCATATATTTAGAGGTTAATTACATATATTCAGAGTTTCATTCCATATATTCAGAGTTTCATTCATATATTCAAGTTTCATTCCATATATTCAGAGTTTCATTGTATATATTCAGAGTTGCATTCCATATTTTCAGAGTTTCATTCCATATATTCAGAGATTCATTCAATTCAGAGTTTAATTCATATATTCAGAGTTTCATTCAATTCAGAGTTTAATTCCTATATTCAGAGTTGCATTCCATATATTCAGGTTTTATTCCATATATTCAGGTTTCATTCCATATATTCAGAGTTTCATTCCATATATTCAGAGTTTAATTCATATATTCAGAGTTTAATTCCATATATTCAGAGTTTCATTCCATATATTCAGAGTTTTATTCCATATATTCAGAGTTTAATTCCATATATTCAGAGTTTCATTGTATATGTTCAAAGTTTCATTCCATATATTCAGAGTTTTATTCCATATATTCAGGTTTAATTCCATATATTCAGAGTTTAATTCATATATTCAGTTGCATTCCATATATTCAGGTTTTATTCCATATATTCAGAGTTTCATTCATATATTCAGAGTTGCATTCCATATATTCAGGTTTTATTCCATATATTCAGAGTTTAATTCCTATATTCAGAGTTGCATTCCATATATTCAGGTTTTATTCCATATATTCAGAGTTTAATTCCTATATTCAGAGTTGCATTCCATATATTCAGGTTTTATTCCATATATTCAGAGATTCATTGTATATATTCAGAGTTTCATTCCATATATTCGGGTTTAATTCCATATATTCAGAGATTCATTGTATATATTCAGAGTTTCATTCCATATACTCAAGAGTTTCATTCCATATATTCAAAGTTTTATTCTATATATTCAGAGTTTAATTAATATATTCAGGTTTCATTCCATATATTCAGAGTTTCATTCAATTCAGAGTTTAATTCATATATTCAGAGTTGCATTCCATATATTCAGGTTTTATTCCATATACTCAAGAGTTTCATTCCATATATTCAGAGTTTCATTCCATATATTCAGAGTTTCATTCCATATATTCAGAGTTTAATTCCATATATTCAGAGTTGCATTCCATATATTCAGAGTTTCATTCCATATATTCAGAGTTTAATTAATATATTCAGAGTTGCATTGTATATATTCAGAGTTTCATTCAATTCAGAGTTTCATTCCATATATTCAGAGTTGCATTCCATATATTCAGGTTTTATTCCATATATTCAGAGTTTAATTCCATATATTCAGAGTTTCATTGTATATGTTCAAAGTTTCATTCCATATATTCAGAGTTGAATTCATATATTCAGAGTTGAATTCATATATTCAGGTTTAATTCCATATATTCAGAGTTTCATTCCATATATTCAGTTTAATTCATATATTCAGAGTTTAATTCCATATATTCAGAGTTTCATTCCATATATTCAGAGTTTAATTCATATATTCAGAGTTTAATTCCATATATTCAGAGTTTAATTCATATATTCAGTTGCATTCCATATATTCAGGTTTTATTCCATATATTCAGAGTTTCATTCATATATTCAGAGTTGCATTCCATATATTCAGGTTTTATTCCATATATTCAGAGTTTAATTCCTATATTCAGAGTTGCATTCCATATATTCAGGTTTTATTCCATATATTCAGAGTTTCATTGTATATATTCAGAGTTTCATTCCATATATTCAGAGTTTCATTCATATATTCAGAGATTCATTGTATATATTTAGAGTTTCATTCCATATATTCAGAGTTTCATTCATATATTCAGAGTTTAATTCATATATTCAGAGTTGCATTCCATATATTCAGGTTTTATTCCATATATTCAGAGTTTCATTCCATATATTCAGGTTTAATTCCATATATTCAGAGTTTCATTGTATATATTCAGAGTTTCATTCAATTCAGACTTTCATTCCATATATTCAGAGTTGCATTCCATATATTCAGGTTTTATTCCATATATTCAGAGTTGCATTCCATATATTCAGAGTTTCATTGTATATGTTCAGAGTTTCATTCCATATATTCAGAGTTTCATTCCATATATTCAGAGTTGCATTCCATATTTTCAGAGTTTAATTCCATATATTCAGAGTTTCATTCCATATATTCAGAGTTTAATTCCTATATTCAGAGTTTCATTCAATTCAGAGTTTAATTCATATATTCAGAGTTTCATTCAATTCAGAGTTGCATTCCATATATTCAGAGTTTCATTCCATATATTCAGAGTTTCATTGTATATATTCAGAGTTTCATTCCATATATTCAGAGTTTCATTGTATATATTCAGAGTTTAATTCATATATTCAGAGTTGCATTCCATATATTCAGGTTTTATTCCATATATTCAGGTTTAATTCCATATATTCAGAGTTTCATTCATATATTCAGAGTTTAATTCATATATTCAGAGTTGCATTCCATATATTCAGGTTTTATTCCATATATTCAGGTTTAATTCCATATATTCAGAGTTTCATTCATATATTCAGAGTTGCATTCCATATATTCAGGTTTTATTCCATATATTCAGAGTTTCATTCATATATTCAGAGTTGCATTCCATATATTCAGGTTTTATTCCATATATTCAGAGTTGAATTCCTATATTCAGAGTTGCATTCCATATATTCAGGTTTTATTCCATATATTCAGGTTTCATTCCATATATTCAGGTTTAATTCCATATATTCAGAGATTCATTGTATATATTCAGAGTTTCATTCCATATATTCAGAGTTTAATTCCATATATTCAGAGTTTAATTCATATATTCAGAGTTTAATTCATATATTCAGGTTTCATTCCATATATTCAGAGTTTCATTCAATTCAGAGTTTATTTCATATATTCAGAGTTGCATTCCATATATTCAGAGTTTAATTCCTATATTCAGAGTTGCATTCCATATATTCAGGTTTTATTCCATATATTTAGAGGTTAATTACATATATTCAGAGTTTCATTCCATATATTCAGAGTTTCATTCATATATTCAAGTTTCATTCCATATATTCAGAGTTTCATTGTATATATTCAGAGTTTCATTCATATATTCAGAGTTGCATTCCATATATTCAGGTTTTATTCCATATATTCAGAGTTTCATTCATATATTCAGAGTTGCATTCCATATATTCAGGTTTTATTCCATATATTCAGAGTTGAATTCCTATATTCAGAGTTGCATTCCATATATTCAGGTTTTATTCCATATATTCAGGTTTAATTCATATATTCAGGTTTAATTCCATATATTCAGAGATTCATTGTATATATTCAGAGTTTCATTCCATATATTCAGAGTTTAATTCCATATATTCAGAGTTTAATTCATATATTCAGAGTTTAATTCATATATTCAGGTTTCATTCCATATATTCAGAGTTTCATTCAATTCAGAGTTTATTTCATATATTCAGAGTTGCATTCCATATATTCAGAGTTTAATTCCTATATTCAGAGTTGCATTCCATATATTCAGGTTTTATTCCATATATTTAGAGGTTAATTACATATATTCAGAGTTTCATTCCATATATTCAGAGTTTCATTCATATATTCAAGTTTCATTCCATATATTCAGAGTTTCATTGTATATATTCAGAGTTGCATTCCATATTTTCAGAGTTTCATTCCATATATTCAGAGATTCATTCAATTCAGAGTTTAATTCATATATTCAGAGTTTCATTCAATTCAGAGTTTAATTCCTATATTCAGAGTTGCATTCCATATATTCAGGTTTTATTCCATATATTCAGGTTTCATTCCATATATTCAGAGTTTCATTCCATATATTCAGAGTTTAATTCATATATTCAGAGTTTAATTCCATATATTCAGAGTTTCATTCCATATATTCAGAGTTTTATTCCATATATTCAGAGTTTAATTCCATATATTCAGAGTTTCATTGTATATGTTCAAAGTTTCATTCCATATATTCAGAGTTGAATTCATATATTCAGAGTTGAATTCATATATTCAGGTTTAATTCCATATATTCAGAGTTTCATTCCATATATTCAGTTTAATTCATATATTCAGAGTTTAATTCCATATATTCAGAGTTTCATTCCATATATTCAGAGTTTAATTCATATATTCAGAGTTTAATTCCATATATTCAGAGTTTAATTCATATATTCAGTTGCATTCCATATATTCAGGTTTTATTCCATATATTCAGAGTTTCATTCATATATTCAGAGTTGCATTCCATATATTCAGGTTTTATTCCATATATTCAGAGTTTAATTCCTATATTCAGAGTTGCATTCCATATATTCAGGTTTTATTCCATATATTCAGAGTTTCATTGTATATATTCAGAGTTTCATTCCATATATTCAGAGTTTCATTCATATATTCAGAGATTCATTGTATATATTTAGAGTTTCATTCCATATATTCAGAGTTTCATTCATATATTCAGAGTTTAATTCATATATTCAGAGTTGCATTCCATATATTCAGGTTTTATTCCATATATTCAGAGTTTCATTCCATATATTCAGGTTTAATTCCATATATTCAGAGTTTCATTGTATATATTCAGAGTTTCATTCAATTCAGACTTTCATTCCATATATTCAGAGTTGCATTCCATATATTCAGGTTTTATTCCATATATTCAGAGTTGCATTCCATATATTCAGAGTTTCATTGTATATGTTCAGAGTTTCATTCCATATATTCAGAGTTTCATTCCATATATTCAGAGTTGCATTCCATATTTTCAGAGTTTAATTCCATATATTCAGAGTTTCATTCCATATATTCAGAGTTTAATTCCTATATTCAGAGTTTCATTCAATTCAGAGTTTAATTCATATATTCAGAGTTTCATTCAATTCAGAGTTTCATTCCTATATTCAGAGTTGCATTCCATATATTCAGAGTTTCATTCCATATATTCAGAGTTTCATTGTATATATTCAGAGTTTCATTCCATATATTCAGAGTTTCATTGTATATATTCAGAGTTTAATTTATATATTCAGAGTTGCATTCCATATATTCAGGTTTTATTCCATATATTCAGGTTTAATTCCATATATTCAGAGTTTCATTCATATATTCAGAGTTTAATTCATATATTCAGAGTTGCATTCCATATATTCAGGTTTTATTCCATATATTCAGGTTTAATTCCATATATTCAGAGTTTCATTCATATATTCAGAGTTGCATTCCATATATTCAGGTTTTATTCCATATATTCAGAGTTTCATTCATATATTCAGAGTTGCATTCCATATATTCAGGTTTTATTCCATATATTCAGAGTTGAATTCCTATATTCAGAGTTGCATTCCATATATTCAGGTTTTATTCCATATATTCAGGTTTCATTCCATATATTCAGGTTTAATTCCATATATTCAGAGATTCATTGTATATATTCAGAGTTTCATTCCATATATTCAGAGTTTAATTCCATATATTCAGAGTTTAATTCATATATTCAGAGTTTAATTCATATATTCAGGTTTCATTCCATATATTCAGAGTTTCATTCAATTCAGAGTTTATTTCATATATTCAGAGTTGCATTCCATATATTCAGAGTTTAATTCCTATATTCAGAGTTGCATTCCATATATTCAGGTTTTATTCCATATATTTAGAGGTTAATTACATATATTCAGAGTTTCATTCCATATATTCAGAGTTTCATTCATATATTCAAGTTTCATTCCATATATTCAGAGTTTCATTGTATATATTCAGAGTTTCATTCATATATTCAGAGTTGCATTCCATATATTCAGGTTTTATTCCATATATTCAGAGTTTCATTCATATATTCAGAGTTGCATTCCATATATTCAGGTTTTATTCCATATATTCAGAGTTGAATTCCTATATTCAGAGTTGCATTCCATATATTCAGGTTTTATTCCATATATTCAGGTTTCATTCCATATATTCAGGTTTAATTCCATATATTCAGAGATTCATTGTATATATTCAGAGTTTCATTCCATATATTCAGAGTTTAATTCCATATATTCAGAGTTTAATTCATATATTCAGAGTTTAATTCATATATTCAGGTTTCATTCCATATATTCAGAGTTTCATTCAATTCAGAGTTTATTTCATATATTCAGAGTTGCATTCCATATATTCAGAGTTTAATTCCTATATTCAGAGTTGCATTCCATATATTCAGGTTTTATTCCATATATTTAGAGGTTAATTACATATATTCAGAGTTTCATTCCATATATTCAGAGTTTCATTCATATATTCAAGTTTCATTCCATATATTCAGAGTTTCATTGTATATATTCAGAGTTGCATTCCATATTTTCAGAGTTTCATTCCATATATTCAGAGATTCATTCAATTCAGAGTTTAATTCATATATTCAGAGTTTCATTCAATTCAGAGTTTAATTCCTATATTCAGAGTTGCATTCCATATATTCAGGTTTTATTCCATATATTCAGGTTTCATTCCATATATTCAGAGTTTCATTCCATATATTCAGAGTTTAATTCATATATTCAGAGTTTAATTCCATATATTCAGAGTTTCATTCCATATATTCAGAGTTTCATTCCATATATTCAGGTTTAAATCCATATATTCAGAGTTTCATTGTATATATTCAGAGTTTCATTCCATATATTCAGAGTTTAATTCATATATTCAGAGTTTAATTCCATATATTCAGAGTTTCATTCAATTCAGAGTTTAATTCATATATTCATAGTTGCATTCCATATATTCAGAGTTTCATTCCATATATTCAGAGTTTAATTCCTATATTCAGAGTTTCATTCAATTCAGAGTTTAATTCATATATTCAGAGTTTCACTCCATATATTCAGAGTTTAATTCCTATATTCAGAGTTGCATTCCATATATTCAGAGTTTCATTCATATATTCAGAGTTGCATTCCATATATTCAGGTTTTATTCCATATATTCAGAGTTTCATTCATATATTCAGAGTTGCATTCCATATATTCAGGTTTTATTCCATATATTCAGAGTTTAATTCCTATATTCAGAGTTGCGTTCCATATATTCAGAGTTTCATTCCATATATTCAGAATTTCATTCTATATATTCAGGTTTAATTCCATATATTCAGAGTTTCATTGTATATATTCAGAGTTTAATTCATATATTCAGAGTTGCATTCCATATATTCAGGTTTTATTCCATATATTCAGGTTTAATTCCATATATTCAGAGTTTAATTCATATATTCAGAGTTGCATTCCATATATTCAGGTTTTATTCCATATATTCAGAGTTACATTCATATATTCAGAGTTGCATTCCATATATTCAGGTTTTATTCCATATATTCAGAGTTTAATTCATATATTCAGAGTTGCATTCCATATATTCAGGTTTTATTCCATATATTCAGAGTTTCATTCATATATTCAGAGTTGCATTACATATATTCAGGTTTTATTCCATATATTCAGAGTTTAATTCCTATATTCAGAGTTGCATTCCATATATTCAGGTTTTATTCCATATATTCAGAGTTTCATTCTATATATTCAGAGTTTCACTCCATATATTCAGGTTTAATTCCATATATTCAGAGATTCATTGTATATATTCAGAGTTTCATTCCATATATTCAGAGTTTCATTCATATATTCAGAGTTTAATTCATATATTCAGAGTTTCATTCCATATATTCAGGTTTTATTCCATATATTCAGGTTTTATTCCATATATTCAGGTTTTATTCCATATATTCAGAGTTTCATTCCATATATTCAGGTTTAATTCCATATATTCAGAGTTTCATTGTATATATTCAGAGTTTCATTCAATTCAGAGTTTCATTCCATATATTCAGAGTTGCATTCCATATATTCAGGTTGCATTCCATATATTCAGAGTTTAATTCCATATATTCAGAGTTTCATTGTATATGTTCAGAGTTTCATTCCATATATTCAGAGTTTCATTGTATATGTTCAAAGTTTCATTCCATATATTCAGAGTTTAATTCATATATTCAGAGTTTAATTCATATATTCAGGTTTAATTCCATATATTCAGAGTTCCATTCCATATATTCAGTTTAATTCATATATTCAGAGTTTCATTCCATATATTCAGAGTTTCATTCCATATATTCAGAGTTTAATTCATATATTCAGTTGCATTCCATATATTCAGGTTTTATTCCATATATTCAGAGTTTCATTCATATATTCAGAGTTGCATTCCATATATTCAGGTTTTATTCCATATATTCAGAGTTTAATTCCTATATTCAGAGTTTCATTCCATATATTCAGAGTTTAATTCATATATTCAGAGTTTAATTCATATATTCAGGTTTAATTCCATATATTCAGAGTTTCATTCCATATATTCAGTTTAATTCATATATTCAGAGTTTAATTCCATATATTCAGAGTTTCATTCCATATATTCAGAGTTTACATCATATATTCAGAGTTTCATTCCATATATTCAGAGTTTAATTCCATATATTCAGAGTTTAATTCCATATATTCAGAGTTTCATTCATATATTCAGAGTTTCATTCCATATATTCAGAGTTTAATTCATATATTCAGTTGCATTCCATATATTCAGGTTTAATTCCATATATTCAGAGATTCATTGTATATATTCAGAGTTTCATTCCATATATTCAGAGTTTCATTCATATATTCAGAGTTTAATTCATATATTCAGAGTTGCATTCCATATATTCAGGTTTTATTCCATATATTCAGAGTTGCATTCCATATATTCAGGTTTTATTCCATATATTCAGGTTTTATTCCATATATTCAGGTTTTATTCCATATATTCAGAGTTTCATTCCATATATTCAGGTTTAATTCCATATATTCAGAGTTTCATTGTATATATTCAGAGTTTCATTCAATTCAGAGTTTCATTCCATATATTTAGAGTTGCATTCCATATATTCAGGTTTAATTCCATATATTCAGAGATTCATTGTATATATTCAGAGTTTCATTCCATATATTCAGAGTTTCATTCATATATTCAGAGTTTAATTCATATATTCAGAGTTGCATTCCATATATTCAGGTTTTATTCCATATATTCAGAGTTGCATTCCATATATTCAGGTTTTATTCCATATATTCAGAGTTGCATTCCATATATTCAGAGTTTCATTGTATATGTTCAGAGTTTCATTCCATATATTCAGAGTTTCATTGTATATGTTCAAAGTTTCATTCCATATATTCAGAGTTTAATTCATATATTCAGAGTTTAATTCATATATTCAGGTTTAATTCCATATATTCAGAGTTTCATTCCATATATTCAGTTTAATTCATATATTCAGAGTTTAATTCCATATATTCAGAGTTTCATTCCATATATTCAGAGTTTAATTCATATATTCAGAGTTTCATTCCATATATTCAGAGTTTAATTCCATATATTCAGAGTTTAATTCCATATATTCAGAGTTTAATTCCATATATTCAGAGTTTAATTCATATATTCAGAGTTTCATTCCATATATTCAGAGTTTAATTCATATATTCAGTTGCATTCCATATATTCAGGTTTTATTCCATATATTCAGAGTTTCATTCATATATTCAGAGTTGCATTCCATATATTCAGGTTTTATTCCATATATTCAGAGTTTCATTCTATATATTCAGAGTTTCATTCCATATAGTCAGGTTTAATTCCATATATTCAGAGATTCATTGTATATATTCAGAGTTTCATTCCATATATTCAGAGTTTCATTCATATATTCAGAGTTTAATTCATATATTCAGAGTTGCATTCCATATATTCAGGTTTTATTCCATATATTCAGGTTTTATTCCATATATTCAGGTGTTATTCCATATATTCAGAGTTTCATTCCATATATTCAGATTTAATTCCATATATTCAGAGTTTCATTGTATATATTCAGAGTTTCATTCAATTCAGAGTTTCATTCCATATATTTAGAGTTGCATTCCATATATTCAGGTTTTATTCCATATATTCAGAGTTGCATTCCATATATTCAGAGTTTCATTGTATATGTTCAAAGTTTCATTCCATATATTCAGAGTTTAATTAATATATTCAGAGTTTAATTCATATATTCAGGTTTAATTCCATATATTCAGAGTTTCATTCCATATATTCAGTTTAATTCATATATTCAGAGTTTAATTCCATATATTCAGAGTTTCATTCCATATATTCAGAGTTTAATTCATATATTCAGAGTTTAATTCCATATATTCAGAGTTTCATTCATATATTCAGAGTTGCATTCCATATATTCAGGTTTTATTCCATATATTCAGAGTTTAATTCCTATATTCAGAGTTGCATTCCATATATTCAGGTTTTATTCCATATATTCAGAGTTTAATTCCTATATTCAGAGTTGCATTCCATATATTCAGGTTTTATTCCATATATTCAGAGATTCATTGTATATATTCAGAGTTTCATTCCATATATTCGGGTTTAATTCCATATATTCAGAGATTCATTGTATATATTCAGAGTTTCATTCCATATACTCAAGAGTTTCATTCCATATATTCAAAGTTTTATTCTATATATTCAGAGTTTAATTAATATATTCAGGTTTCATTCCATATATTCAGAGTTTCATTCAATTCAGAGTTTAATTCATATATTCAGAGTTGCATTCCATATATTCAGGTTTTATTCCATATACTCAAGAGTTTCATTCCATATATTCAGAGTTTCATTCCATATATTCAGAGTTTCATTCCATATATTCAGAGTTTAATTCCATATATTCAGAGTTGCATTCCATATATTCAGAGTTTCATTCCATATATTCAGAGTTTAATTAATATATTCAGAGTTGCATTGTATATATTCAGAGTTTCATTCAATTCAGAGTTTCATTCCATATATTCAGAGTTGCATTCCATATATTCAGGTTTTATTCCATATATTCAGAGTTTAATTCCATATATTCAGAGTTTCATTGTATATGTTCAAAGTTTCATTCCATATATTCAGAGTTGAATTCATATATTCAGAGTTGAATTAATATATTCAGGTTTAATTCCATATATTCAGAGTTTCATTCCATATATTCAGTTTAATTCATATATTCAGAGTTTAATTCCATATATTCAGAGTTTCATTCCATATATTCAGAGTTTAATTCATATATTCAGAGTTTAATTCCATATATTCAGAGTTTAATTCATATATTCAGTTGCATTCCATATATTCAGGTTTTATTCCATATATTCAGAGTTTCATTCATATATTCAGAGTTGCATTCCATATATTCAGGTTTTATTCCATATATTCAGAGTTTAATTCCTATATTCAGAGTTGCATTCCATATATTCAGGTTTTATTCCATATATTCAGAGTTTCATTGTATATATTCAGAGTTTCATTCCATATATTCAGAGTTTCATTCATATATTCAGAGATTCATTGTATATATTTAGAGTTTCATTCCATATATTCAGAGTTTCATTCATATATTCAGAGTTTAATTCATATATTCAGAGTTGCATTCCATATATTCAGGTTTTATTCCATATATTCAGAGTTTCATTCCATATATTCAGGTTTAATTCCATATATTCAGAGTTTCATTGTATATATTCAGAGTTTCATTCAATTCAGACTTTCATTCCATATATTCAGAGTTGCATTCCATATATTCAGGTTTTATTCCATATATTCAGAGTTGCATTCCATATATTCAGAGTTTCATTGTATATGTTCAGAGTTTCATTCCATATATTCAGAGTTTCATTGTATATGTTCAAGGTTTCATTCCATATATTCAGAGTTTAATTCATATATTCAGAGTTTAATTCATATATTCAGGTTTAATTCCATATATTCAGAGTTTCATTCCATATATTCAGTTTAATTCATATATTCAGAGTTTAATTCCATAAATTCAGAGTTTCATTCCATATATTCAGAGTTTAATTCATATATTCAGAGTTTAATTCCATATATTCAGAGTTTAATTCATATATTCAGTTGCATTCCATATATTCAGGTTTTATTCCATATATTCAGAGTTTCATTGTATATATTCAGAGTTTCATTCCATATATTCAGAGTATATGTTCAAAGTTTCATTCCATATATTCAGAGTTTAATTCATATATTCAGAGTTTAATTCATATATTCAGGTTTAATTCCATATATTCAGAGTTTCATTCCATATATTCAGAGTTTCATTCAATTCAGAGTTTAATTCATATATTCAGAGTTTCATTCCATATATTCAGAGTTTCATTCAATTCAGAGTTTAATTCATATATTCAGAGTTGCATTCCATATATTCAGGTTTTATTCCATATACTCAAGAGTTTCATTCCATATATTCAAAGTTTTATTCTATATATTCAGAGTTTAATTCATATATTCAGTTGCATTCCATATATTCAGGTTTTATTCCATATATTCAGAGTTTCATTCATATATTCAGAGTTGCATTCCATATATTCAGGTTTTATTCCATATATTCAGAGTTTAATTCCTATATTCAGAGTTGCATTCCATATATTCAGGTTTTATTCCATATATTCAGAGTTTCATTCTATATATTCAGAGTTTCATTCCATATAATCAGGTTTAATTCCATATATTCAGAGATTCATTGTATATATTCAGAGTTTCATTCCATATATTCAGAGTTTCATTCATATATTCAGAGTTTAATTCATATATTCAGAGTTGCATTCCATATATTCAGGTTTTATTCCATATATTCAGGTTTTATTCCATATATTCAGGTTTTATTCCATATATTCAGAGTTTCATTCCATATATTCAGGTTTAATTCCATATATTCAGAGTTTCATTGTATATATTCAGAGTTTCATTCAATTCAGAGTTTCATTCCATATATTTAGAGTTGCATTCCATATATTCAGGTTTCATTCCATATATTCAGAGTTGCATTCCATATATTCAGAGTTTCATTGTATATGTTCAAAGTTTCATTCCATATATTCAGAGTTTAATTAATATATTCAGAGTTTAATTCATATATTCAGGTTTAATTCCATATATTCAGAGTTTCATTCCATATATTCAGTTTAATTCATATATTCAGAGTTTAATTCCATATATTCAGAGTTTCATTCCATATATTCAGAGTTTAATTCATATATTCAGAGTTTAATTCCATATATTCAGAGTTTAATTCATATATTCAGTTGCATTCCATATATTCAGGTTTTATTCCATATATTCAGAGTTTCATTCATATATTCAGAGTTGCATTCCATATATTCAGGTTTTATTCCATATATTCAGAGTTTCATTCCATATATTCAGGTTTAATTCCATATATTCAGAGTTTCATTGTATATATTCAGAGTTTCATTCAATTCAGAGTTTCATTCCATATATTCAGAGTTGCATTCCATATATTCAGAGATTCATTGTATATATTCAGAGTTTCATTCCATATATTCAGAGTTTCATTCATATATTCAGAGTTGCATTCCATATATTCAGGTTTTATTCCATATATTCAGGTTTTATTCCATATATTCAGGTTTTATTCCATATATTCAGAGTTTCATTCCATATATTCAGGTTTAATTCCATATATTCAGAGTTTCATTGTATATATTCAGAGTTTCATTCAATTTAGAGTTTCATTCCATATATTCAGAGTTGCATTCCATATATTCAGGTTTTATTCCATATATTCAGAGTTGCATTCCATATATTCAGAGTTTCATTGTATATGTTCAGAGTTTCATTCCATATATTCAGAGTTTAATTCATATATTCAGAGTTTAATTCATATATTCAAGTTTAATTCCATATATTCAGAGTTTCATTCCATATATTCAGAGTTTCATTCAATTCAGAGTTTAATTCATATATTCAGAGTTTCATTCCATATATTCAGAGTTTCATTCAATTCAGAGTTTAATTCATATATTCAGAGTTGCATTCCATATATTCAGGTTTTATTCCATATACTCAAGAGTTTCATTCCATATATTCAAAGTTTTATTCTATATATTCAGAGTTTAATTAATATATTCAGGTTTCATTCCATATATTCAGAGTTTCATTGTATATATTCCGAGTTTCATTCAATTCAGAGTTTAATTCATATATTCAGAGTTGCATTCCATATATTCAGGTTTTATTCCATATACTCAAGAGTTTCATTCCATATATTCAGAGTTGCATTCCATATATTCAGAGTTTCATTCCATATATTCAGAGTTTAATTAATATATTCAGAGTTGCATTGTATATATTCAGAGTTTCATTCAATTCAGAGTTTCATTCCATATATTCAGAGTTGCATTCCATATATTCAGGTTTTATTCCATATATTCAGAGTTTAATTCCATATATTCAGAGTTTCATTGTATATGTTCAGAGTTTCATTCCATATATTCAGAGTTTCATTGTATATGTTCAAAGTTTCATTCCATATATTCAGAGTTTAATTCATATATTCAGAGTTGAATTCATATATTCAGGTTTAATTCCATATATTCAGAGTTGCATTCCATATATTCAGGTTTTATTCCATATATTCAGAGTTTAATTCCATATATTCAGAGTTTCATTGTATATGTTCAGAGTTTCATTCCATATATTCAGAGTTTCATTGTATATGTTCAAAGTTTCATTCCATATATTCAGAGATTAATTCATATATTCAGAGTTGAATTCATATATTCAGGTTTAATTCCATATATTCAGAGTTTCATTCCATATATTCAGTTTAATTCATATATTCAGAGTTTAATTCCATATATTCAGAGTTTCATTCCATATATTCAGAGTTTAATTCATATATTCAGAGTTTAATTCCATATATTCAGAGTTTAATTCATATATTCAGTTGCATTCCATATATTCAGGTTTTATTCCATATATTCAGAGTTTCATTCATATATTCAGAGTTGCATTCCATATATTCAGGTTTTATTCCATATATTCAGAGTTTCATTCCTATATTCAGAGTTGCATTCCATATATTCAGGTTTTATTCCATATATTCAGAGTTTAATTCCTATATTCAGAGTTGCATTCCATATATTCAGGTTTTATTCCATATATTCAGAGTTTCATTGTATATATTCAGAGTTTCATTCCATATATTCAGAGTTTCATTCATATATTCAGAGATTCATTGTATATATTCAGAGTTTCATTCCATATATTTAGAGTTTCATTCATATATTCAGAGTTTCATTCCATATATTCAGGTTTAATTCCATATATTCAGAGTTTCATTGTATATATTCAGAGTTTCATTCAATTCAGACTTTCATTCCATATATTCAGAGTTGCATTCCATATATTCAGGTTTTATTCCATATATTCAGAGTTGCATTCCATATATTCAGAGTTTCATTGTATATGTTCAGAGTTTCATTCCATATATTCAGAGTTTCATTGTATATGTTCAAAGTTTCATTCCATATATTCAGAGTTTAATTCATATATTCAGAGTTTAATTCATATATTCAGGTTTAATTCCATATATTCAGAGTTTCATTCCATATATTCAGTTTAATTCATATATTCAGAGTTTAATTCCATAAATTCAGAGTTTCATTCCATATATTCAGAGTTTAATTCATATATTCAGAGTTTAATTCCATATATTCAGGTTTTATTCCATATATTCAGAGTTTCATTCCTATATTCAGAGTTGCATTCCATATATTCAGGTTTTATTCCATATATTCAGAGTTTCATTCCTATATTCAGAGTTGCATTCCATATATTCAGGTTTTATTCCATATATTCAGAGTTTAATTCCTATATTCAGAGTTGCATTCCATATATTCAGGTTTTATTCCATATATTCAGAGTTTCATTGTATATATTCAGGTTTTATTCCATATATTCAGGTTTTATTCCATATATTCAGGTTTTATTCCATATATTCAGAGTTTCATTCCATATATTCAGGTTTAATTCCATATATTCAGAGTTTCATTGTATATATTCAGAGTTTCATTCAATTCAGAGTTTCATTCCATATATTCAGAGTTGCATTCCATATATTCAGGTTTTTTCTATATATTCAGAGTTGCATTCCATATATTCAGAGTTTCATTGTATATGTTCAGAGTTTCATTCCATATATTCAGAGTTTCACTGTATATGTTCAAAGTTTCATTCCATATATTCAGAGTTTAATTCATATATTCAGAGTTTACTTCATATATTCAGGTTTAATTCCATATATTCAGAGTTTCATTCCATATATTCAGAGTTTCATTCAATTCAGAGTTTAATTCATATATTCAGAGTTTCATTCCATATATTCAGAGTTTCATTCAATTCAGAGTTTAATTCATATATTCAGTTGCATTCCATATATTCAGGTTTTATTCCATATATTCAGAGTTTCATTGTATATATTCAGAGTTTCATTCCATATATTCAGAGTTTCATTCATATATTCAGAGTTGCATTCCATATATTCAGGTTTTATTCCATATATTCAGAGTTTCATTCCTATATTCAGAGTTGCATTCCATATATTCAGGTTTTATTCCATATATTCAGAGTTTAATTCCTATATTCAGAGTTGCATTCCATATATTCAGGTTTTATTCCATATATTCAGAGTTTCATTCCATATATTCAGGTTTAATTCCATATATTCAGAGTTTCATTGTATATATTCAGAGTTTCATTCAATTCAGAGTTTCATTCCATATATTCAGAGTTGCATTCCATATATTCAGGTTTTTTCCATATATTCAGAGTTGCATTCCATATATTCAGAGTTTCATTGTATATGTTCAGAGTTTCATTCCATATATTCAGAGTTTCACTGTATATGTTCAAAGTTTCATTCCATATATTCAGAGTTTAATTCATATATTCAGAGTTTAATTCATATATTCAGGTTTAATTCCATATATTCAGAGTTTCATTCCATATATTCAGAGTTTCATTCAATTCAGAGTTTAAATCATATATTCAGAGTTTCATTCCATATATTCAGAGTTTCATTCAATTCAGAGTTTAATTCATATATTCAGAGTTGCATTCCATATATTCAGGTTTTATTCCATATACTCAAGAGTTTCATTCCATATATTCAAAGTTTTATTCTATATATTCAGAGTTTAATTAATATATTCAGGTTTCATTCCATATATTCAGAGTTTCATTGTATATATTCAGAGTTTCATTCAATTCAGAGTTTAATTAATATATTCAGAGTTGCATTCCATATATTCAGGTTTTATTCCATATACTCAAGAGTTTCATTCCATATATTCAGAGTTTAATTCCATATATTCAGAGTTGCATTCCATATATTCAGAGTTTCATTCCATATATTCAGAGTTTCATTCCATATATTCAGAGTTTAATTAATATATTCAGAGTTGCATTGTATATATTCAGAGTTTCATTCAATTCAGAGTTTCATTCCATATATTCAGAGTTGCATTCCATATATTCAGGTTTTATTCCATATATTCAGAGTTTAATTCCATATATTCAGAGTTTCATTGTATATGTTCAGAATTTCATTCCATATATTCAGAGTTTCATTGTATATGTTCAAAGTTTCATTCCATATATTCAGAGTTTAATTCATATATTCAGAGTTGAATTCATATATTCAGGTTTAATTCCATATATTCAGAGTTGCATTCCATATATTCAGGTTTTATTCCATATATTCAGAGTTTAATTCCATATATTCAGAGTTTCATTGTATATGTTCAGAGTTTCATTCCATATATTCAGAGTTTCATTGTATATGTTCAAAGTTTCATTCCATATATTCAGAGTTTAATTCATATATTCAGAGTTGAATTCATATATTCAGGTTTAATTCCATATATTCAGAGTTTCATTCCATATATTCAGTTTAATTCATATATTCAGAGTTTAATTCCATATATTCAGAGTTTCATTCCATATATTCAGAGTTTAATTCATATATTCAGAGTTTAATTCCATATATTCAGAGTTTAATTCATATATTCAGTTGCATTCCATATATTCAGGTTTTATTCCATATATTCAGAGTTTCATTCATATATTCAGAGTTGCATTCCATATATTCAGGTTTTATTCCATATATTCAGAGTTTCATTCCTATATTCAGAGTTGCATTCCATATATTCAGGTTTTATTCCATATATTCAGAGTTTAATTCCTATATTCAGAGTTGCATTCCATATATTCAGGTTTTATTCCATATATTCAGAGTTTCATTGTATATATTCAGAGTTTCATTCCATATATTCAGAGTTTCATTCATATATTCAGAGATTCATTGTATATATTCAGAGTTTCATTCCATATATTCAGAGTTTCATTCATATATTCAGAGTTTAATTCATATATTCAGAGTTGCATTCCATATATTCAGGTTTTATTCCATATATTCAGAGTTTCATTCCATATATTCAGGTTTAATTCCATATATTCAGAGTTTCATTGTATATATTCAGAGTTTCATTCAATTCAGACTTTCATTCCATATATTCAGAGTTGCATTCCATATATTCAGGTTTTATTCCATATATTCAGAGTTGCATTCCATATATTCAGAGTTTCATTGTATATGTTCAGAGTTTCATTCCATATATTCAGAGTTTCATTGTATATGTTCAAAGTTTCATTCCATATATTCAGAGTTTAATTCATATATTCAGGTTTAATTCCATATATTCAGAGTTTCATTCCATATATTCAGTTTAATTCATATATTCAGAGTTTAATTCCATAAATTCAGAGTTTCATTCCATATATTCAGAGTTTAATTCATATATTCAGAGTTTAATTCCGTATATTCAGGTTTTATTCCATATATTCAGAGTTTCATTCCTATATTCAGAGTTGCATTCCATATATTCAGGTTTTATTCCATATATTCAGAGTTTCATTCCTATATTCAGAGTTGCATTCCATATATTCAGGTTTTATTCCATATATTCAGAGTTTAATTCCTATATTCAGAGTTGCATTCCATATATTCAGGTTTTATTCCATATATTCAGAGTTTCATTGTATATATTCAGGTTTTATTCCATATATTCAGGTTTTATTCCATATATTCAGGTTTTATTCCATATATTCAGAGTTTCATTCCATATATTCAGGTTTAATTCCATATATTCAGAGTTTCATTCCATATATTCAGAGTTGCATTCCATATATTCAGGTTTTTTCCATATATTCAGAGTTGCATTCCATATATTCAGAGTTTCATTGTATATGTTCAGAGTTTCATTCCATATATTCAGAGTTTCACTGTATATGTTCAAAGTTTCATTCCATATATTCAGAGTTTAATTCATATATTCAGAGTTTACTTCATATATTCAGGTTTAATTCCATATATTCAGAGTTTCATTCCATATATTCAGAGTTTCATTCAATTCAGAGTTTAATTCATATATTCAGAGTTTCATTCCATATATTCAGAGTTTCATTCAATTCAGAGTTTAATTCATATATTCAGTTGCATTCCATATATTCAGGTTTTATTCCATATATTCAGAGTTTCATTGTATATATTCAGAGTTTCATTCCATATATTCAGAGTTTCATTCATATATTCAGAGTTGCATTCCATATATTCAGGTTTTATTCCATATATTCAGAGTTTCATTCCTATATTCAGAGTTGCATTCCATATATTCAGGTTTTATTCCATATATTCAGAGTTTAATTCCTATATTCAGAGTTGCATTCCATATATTCAGGTTTTATTCCATATATTCAGAGTTTCATTGTATATATTCAGGTTTTATTCCATATATTCAGGTTTTATTCCATATATTCAGGTTTTATTCCATATATTCAGAGTTTCATTCCATATATTCAGGTTTAATTCCATATATTCAGAGTTTCATTGTATATATTCAGAGTTTCATTCAATTCAGAGTTTCATTCCATATATTCAGAGTTGCATTCCATATATTCAGGTTTTTTCCATATATTCAAAGTTGCATTCCATATATTCAGAGTTTCATTGTATATGTTCAGAGTTTCATTCCATATATTCAGAGTTTCACTGTATATGTTCAAAGTTTCATTCCATATATTCAGAGTTTAATTCATATATTCAGAGTTTAATTCATATATTCAGGTTTAATTCCATATATTCAGAGTTTCATTGTATATATTCAGGTTTTATTCCATATATTCAGGTTTTATTCCATATATTCAGGTTTTATTCCATATATTCAGAGTTTAATTCATATATTCAGGTTTAATTCCATATATTCAGAGTTTCATTGTATATATTCAGGTTTTATTCCATATATTCAGGTTTTATTCCATATATTCAGGTTTTATTTCATATATTCAGAGTTTCATTCCATATATTCAGGTTTAATTCCATATATTCAGAGTTTCATTGTATATATTCAGAGTTTCATTCAATTCAGAGTTTCATTCCATATATTCAGAGTTGCATTCCATATATTCAGAGTTGCATTCCATATATTCAGGTTTTATTCCATATATTCAGAGTTTAATTCCATATATTCAGAGTTTCATTGTATATGTTCAGAGTTTCATTCCATATATTCAGAGTTTCATTGTATATGTTCAAAGTTTCATTCCATATATTCAGAGTTTAATTCATATATTCAGAGTTGAATTCATATATTCAGGTTTAATTCCATATATTCAGAGTTGCATTCCATATATTCAGGTTTTATTCCATATATTCAGAGTTTAATTCCATATATTCAGAGTTTCATTGTATATGTTCAGAGTTTCATTCCATATATTCAGAGTTTCATTGTATATGTTCAAAGTTTCATTCCATATATTCAGAGTTTAATTCATATATTCAGAGTTGAATTCATATATTCAGGTTTAATTCCATATATTCAGAGTTTCATTCCATATATTCAGTTTAATTCATATATTCAGAGTTTAATTCCATATATTCAGAGTTTCATTCCATATATTCAGAGTTTAATTCATATATTCAGAGTTTAATTCCATATATTCAGAGTTTAATTCATATATTCAGTTGCATTCCATATATTCAGGTTTTATTCCATATATTCAGAGTTTCATTCATATATTCAGAGTTGCATTCCATATATTCAGGTTTTATTCCATATATTCAGTGTTTCATTCCTATATTCAGAGTTGCATTCCATATATTCAGGTTTTATTCCATATATTCAGAGTTTAATTCCTATATTCAGAGTTGCATTCCATATATTCAGGTTTTATTCCATATATTCAGAGTTTCATTGTATATATTCAGAGTTTCATTCCATATATTCAGAGTTTCATTCATATATTCAGAGATTCATTGTATATATTCAGAGTTTCATTCCATATATTCAGAGTTTCATTCATATATTCAGAGTTTAATTCATATATTCAGAGTTGCATTCCATATATTCAGGTTTTATTCCATATATTCAGAGTTTCATTCCATATATTCAGGTTTAATTCCATATATTCAGAGTTTCATTGTATATATTCAGAGTTTCATTCAATTCAGACTTTCATTCCATATATTCAGAGTTGCATTCCATATATTCAGGTTTTATTCCATATATTCAGAGTTGCATTCCATATATTCAGAGTTTCATTGTATATGTTCAGAGTTTCATTCCATATATTCAGAGTTTCATTGTATATGTTCAAAGTTTCATTCCATATATTCAGAGTTTAATTCATATATTCAGAGTTTAATTCATATATTCAGGTTTAATTCCATATATTCAGAGTTTCATTCCATATATTCAGTTTAATTCATATATTCAGAGTTTAATTCCATAAATTCAGAGTTTCATTCCATATATTCAGAGTTTCATTCCTACATTCAGAGTTGCATTCCATATATTCAGGTTTTATTCCATATATTCAGAGTTTCATTCCTATATTCAGAGTTGCATTCCATATATTCAGGTTTTATTCCATATATTCAGAGTTTCATTCCTATATTCAGAGTTGCATTCCATATATTCAGGTTTTATTCCATATATTCAGAGTTTAATTCCTATATTCAGAGTTGCATTCCATATATTCAGGTTTTATTCCATATATTCAGAGTTTCATTGTATATATTCAGGTTTTATTCCATATATTCAGGTTTTATTCCATATATTCAGGTTTTATTCCATATATTCAGAGTTTCATTCCATATATTCAGGTTTAATTCCATATATTCAGAGTTTAATTCCTATATTCAGAGTTGCATTCCATATATTCAGGTTTTATTCCATATATTCAGAGTTTCATTGTATATATTCAGGTTTTATTCCATATATTCAGGTTTTATTCCATATATTCAGGTTTTATTCCATATATTCAGAGTTTCATTCCATATATTCAGGTTTAATTCCATATATTCAGAGTTGCATTCCATATATTCAGAGTTTCATTGTATATGTTCAGAGTTTCATTCCATATATTCAGAGTTTCACTGTATATGTTCAAAGTTTCATTCCATATATTCAGAGTTTAATTCATATATTCAGAGTTTACTTCATATATTCAGGTTTAATTCCATATATTCAGAGTTTCATTCCATATATTCAGAGTTTCATTCAATTCAGAGTTTAATTCATATATTCAGAGTTTCATTCCATATATTCAGAGTTTCATTCAATTCAGAGTTTAATTCATATATTCAGTTGCATTCCATATATTCAGGTTTTATTCCATATATTCAGAGTTTCATTGTATATATTCAGAGTTTCATTCCATATATTCAGAGTTTCATTCATATATTCAGAGTTGCATTCCATATATTCAGGTTTTATTCCATATATTCAGAGTTTCATTCCTATATTCAGAGTTGCATTCCATATATTCAGGTTTTATTCCATATATTCAGAGTTTAATTCCTATATTCAGAGTTGCATTCCATATATTCAGGTTTTATTCCATATATTCAGAGTTTCATTGTATATATTCAGGTTTTATTCCATATATTCAGGTTTTATTCCATATATTCAGGTTTTATTCCATATATTCAGAGTTTCATTCCATATATTCAGGTTTAATTCCATATATTCAGAGTTTCATTGTATATATTCAGAGTTTCATTCAATTCAGAGTTTCATTCCATATATTCAGAGTTGCATTCCATATATTCAGGTTTTTTCCATATATTCAGAGTTGCATTCCATATATTCAGAGTTTCATTGTATATGTTCAGAGTTTCATTCCATATATTCAGAGTTTCACTGTATATGTTCAAAGTTTCATTCCATATATTCAGAGTTTAATTCATATATTCAGAGTTTAATTCATATATTCAGGTTTAATTCCATATATTCAGAGTTTCATTCCATATATTCAGAGTTTCATTCAATTCAGAGTTTAATTCATATATTCAGAGTTTCATTCCATATATTCAGAGTTTCATTCAATTCAGAGTTTAATTCATATATTCAGAGTTGCATTCCATATATTCAGGTTTTATTCCATATACTCAAGAGTTTCATTCCATATATTCAAAGTTTTATTCTATATATTCAGAGTTTAATTCATATATTCAGTTGCATTCCATATATTCAGGTTTTATTCCATATATTCAGAGTTTCATTCATATATTCAGAGTTGCATTCCATATATTCAGGTTTTATTCCATATATTCAGAGTTTAATTCCTATATTCAGAGTTGCATTCCATATATTCAGGTTTTATTCCATATAATCAGAGTTTAATTCTATATATTCAGAGTTTCATTCCATATAATCAGGTTTAATTCCATATATTCAGAGATTCATTGTATATATTCAGAGTTTCATTCCATATATTCAGAGTTTAATTCATATATTCAGAGTTGCATTCCATATATTCAGGTTTTATTCCATATATTCAGGTTTTATTCCATATATTCAGGTTTTATTCCATATATTCAGAGTTTCATTCCATATATTCAGAGTTTAATTCATATATTCAGAGTTGCATTCCATATATTCAGGTTTTATTCCATATATTCAGGTTTTATTCCATATATTCAGGTTTTATTCCATATATTCAGAGTTTCATTCCATATATTCAGGTTTAATTCCACATATTCAGAGTTTCATTGTATATATTCAGAGTTTCATTCAATTCAGAGTTTCATTCCATATATTTAGAGTTGCATTCCATATATTCAGGTTTTATTCCATATATTCAGAGTTGCATTCCATATATTCAGAGTTTCATTGTATATGTTCAGAGTTTCATTCCATATATTCAGAGTTTCATTGTATATGTTCAAAGTTTCATTCCATATATTCAGAGTTTAATTCATATATTCAGAGTTTAATTCATATATTCAGGTTTAATTCCATATATTCAGAGTTTCATTCCATATATTCAGTTTAATTCATATATTCAGAGTTTAATTACATATATTCAGAGTTTCATTCCATATATTCAGAGTTTAATTCATATATTCAGAGTTTAATTCCGTATATTCAGAGTTTAATTCCATATATTCAGAGTTTAATTCCATATATTCAGAGTTTAATTCATATATTCAGAGTTTCATTCCATATATTCAGAGTTTAATTCATATATTCAGTTGCATTCCATATATTCAGGTTTAATTCCATATATTCAGAGATTCATTGTATATATTCAGAGTTTCATTCCATATATTCAGAGTTTCATTCATATATTCAGAGTTTAATTCATATATTCAGAGTTGCATTCCATATATTCAGGTTTTATTCCATATATTCAGGTTTTATTCCATATATTCAGGTTTTATTCCATATATTCAGAGTTTCATTCCATATATTCAGGTTTAATTCCATATATTCAGAGTTTCATTGTATATATTCAGAGTTTCATTCAATTCAGAGTTTCATTCCATATATTTAGAGTTGCATTCCATATATTCAGGTTTTATTCCATATATTCAGAGTTGCATTCCATATATTCAGAGTTTCATTGTATATGTTCAAAGTTTCATTCCATATATTCAGAGTTTAATTAATATATTCAGAGTTTAATTCATATATTCAGGTTTAATTCCATATATTCAGAGTTTCATTCCATATATTCAGTTTAATTCATATATTCAGAGTTTCATTCCATATATTCAGAGTTTCATTCCATATATTCAGAGTTTAATTCATATATTCAGAGTTTAATTCCATATATTCAGAGTTTAATTCATATATTCAGTTGCATTCCATATATTCAGGTTTTATTCCATATATTCAGAGTTTCATTCATATATTCAGAGTTGCATTCCATATATTTAGGTTTTATTCCATATATTCAGAGTTTAATTCCTATATTCAGAGTTGCATTCCATATATTCAGGTTTTATTCCATATATTCAGAGTTTCATTCTATATATTCAGAGTGTCATTCCATATATTCGGGTTTAATTCCATATATTCAGAGATTAATTGTATATATTCAGAGTTTCATTCCATATATTCAGAGTTTCATTCATATATTCAGAGTTTCATTCATATATTCAGAGTTGCATTCCATATATTCAGGTTTTATTCCATATATTCAGGTTTTATTCCATATATTCAGGTTTTATTCCATATATTCAGAGTTTCATTCCATATATTCAGAGTTGCATTCCATATATTCAGAGTTTCATTGTATATATTCAGAGTTTCATTCAATTTAGAGTTTCATTGTATATGTTCAAAGTTTCATTCAATTCAGAGTTTCATTGTATATGTTCAAAGTTTCATTCCATATATTCAGAGTTTAATTAATATATTCAGAGTTTAATTCATATATTCAGGTTTAATTCCATATATTCAGAGTTTCATTCCATATATTCAGTTTAATTCATATATTCAGAGTTTAATTCCATATATTCAGAGTTTCATTCCATATATTCAGAGTTTAATTCATATATTCAGAGTTTAATTCCATATATTCAGAGTTTAATTCATATATTCAGTTGCATTCCATATATTCAGGTTTTATTCCATATATTCAGAGTTTCATTCATATATTCAGAGTTGCATTCCATATATTCAGGTTTTATTCCATATATTCAGAGTTTAATTCCTATATTCAGAGTTGCATTCCATATATTCAGGTTTTATTCCATATATTCAGAGTTTCATTCTATATATTCAGAGTTTCATTCCATATATTCGGGTTTAATTCCATATATTCAGAGATTCATTGTATATATTCAGAGTTTCATTCCATATATTCAGAGTTTCATTCATATATTCAGAGTTTCATTCATATATTCAGAGTTGCATTCCATATATTCAGGTTTTATTCCATATATTCAGGTTTTATTCCATATATTCAGAGTTTCATTCCATATATTCAGGTTTAATTCCATATATTCAGAGTTTCATTGTATATATTCAGAGTTTCATTCAATTTAGAGTTTCATTCCATATATTCAGAGTTGCATTCCATATATTCAGGTTTTATTCCATATATTCAGAGTTGCATTCCATATATTCAGAGTTTCATTGTATATGTTCAGAGTTTCATTCCATATATTCAGAGTTTAATTCATATATTCAGAGTTTAATTCATATATTCAAGTTTAATTCCATATATTCAGAGTTTCATTCCATATATTCAGAGTTTCATTCAATTCAGAGTTTAATTCATATATTCAGAGTTTCATTCCATATATTCAGAGTTTCATTCAATTCAGAGTTTAATTCATATATTCAGAGTTGCATTCCATATATTCAGGTTTTATTCCATATACTCAAGAGTTTCATTCCATATATTCAAAGTTTTATTCTATATATTCAGAGTTTAATTAATATATTCAGGTTTCATTCCATATATTCAGAGTTTCATTGTATATATTCAGAGTTTCATTCAATTCAGAGTTTAATTAATATATTCAGAGTTGCATTCCATATATTCAGGTTTTATTCCATATACTCAAGAGTTTCATTCCATATATTCAGAGTTTAATTCCATATATTCAGAGTTGCATTCCATATATTCAGAGTTTCATTCCATATATTCAGAGTTTAATTAATATATTCAGAGTTGCATTGTATATATTCAGAGTTTCATTCAATTCAGAGTTTCATTCCATATATTCAGAGTTGCATTCCATATATTCAGGTTTTATTCCATATATTCAGAGTTTAATTCCATATATTCAGAGTTTCATTGTATATGTTCAGAATTTCATTCCATATATTCAGAGTTTCATTGTATATGTTCAAAGTTTCATTCCATATATTCAGAGTTTAATTCATATATTCAGAGTTGAATTCATATATTCAGGTTTAATTCCATATATTCAGAGTTGCATTCCATATATTCAGGTTTTATTCCATATATTCAGAGTTTAATTCCATATATTCAGAGTTTCATTGTATATGTTCAGAGTTTCATTCCATATATTCAGAGTTTCATTGTATATGTTCAAAGTTTCATTCCATATATTCAGAGTTTAATTCATATATTCAGAGTTGAATTCATATATTCAGGTTTAATTCCATATATTCAGAGTTTCATTCCATATATTCAGTTTAATTCATATATTCAGAGTTTAATTCCATATATTCAGAGTTTCATTCCATATATTCAGAGTTTAATTCATATATTCAGAGTTTAATTCCATATATTCAGAGTTTAATTCATATATTCAGTTGCATTCCATATATTCAGGTTTTATTCCATATATTCAGAGTTTCATTCATATATTCAGAGTTGCATTCCATATATTCAGGTTTTATTCCATATATTCAGAGTTTCATTCCTATATTCATTCAGAGTTTCATTGTATATATTCAGAGTTTCATTCAATTCAGAGTTTCATTCCATATATTTAGAGTTGCATTCCATATATTCAGGTTTTATTCCATATATTCAGAGTTGCATTCCATATATTCAGAGTTTCATTGTATATGTTCAAAGTTTCATTCCATATATTCAGAGTTTAATTAATATATTCAGAGTTTAATTCATATATTCAGGTTTCATTCATATATTCAGAGTTTAATTCATATATTCAGAGTTGCATTCCATATATTCAGGTTTTATTCCATATATTCAGAGTTTCATTCCATATATTCAGGTTTAATTCCATATATTCAGAGTTTCATTGTATATATTCAGAGTTTCATTCAATTCAGACTTTCATTCCATATATTCAGAGTTGCATTCCATATATTCAGGTTTTATTCCATATATTCAGAGTTGCATTCCATATATTCAGAGTTTCATTGTATATGTTCAGAGTTTCATTCCATATATTCAGAGTTTCATTGTATATGTTCAAAGTTTCATTCCATATATTCAGAGTTTAATTCATATATTCAGGTTTAATTCCATATATTCAGAGTTTCATTCCATATATTCAGTTTAATTCATATATTCAGAGTTTAATTCCATAAATTCAGAGTTTCATTCCATATATTCAGAGTTTAATTCATATATTCAGAGTTTAATTCCGTATATTCAGGTTTTATTCCATATATTCAGAGTTTCATTCCTATATTCAGAGTTGCATTCCATATATTCAGGTTTTATTCCATATATTCAGAGTTTCATTCCTATATTCAGAGTTGCATTCCATATATTCAGGTTTTATTCCATATATTCAGAGTTTAATTCCTATATTCAGAGTTGCATTCCATATATTCAGGTTTTATTCCATATATTCAGAGTTTCATTGTATATATTCAGGTTTTATTCCATATATTCAGGTTTTATTCCATATATTCAGGTTTTATTCCATATATTCAGAGTTTCATTCCATATATTCAGGTTTAATTCCATATATTCAGAGTTTCATTGTATATATTCAGAGTTTCATTCAATTCAGAGTTTCATTCCATATATTCAGAGTTGCATTCCATATATTCAGGTTTTTTCCATATATTCAGAGTTGCATTCCATATATTCAGAGTTTCATTGTATATGTTCAGAGTTTCATTCCATATATTCAGAGTTTCACTGTATATGTTCAAAGTTTCATTCCATATATTCAGAGTTTAATTCATATATTCAGAGTTTACTTCATATATTCAGGTTTAATTCCATATATTCAGAGTTTCATTCCATATATTCAGAGTTTCATTCAATTCAGAGTTTAATTCATATATTCAGAGTTTCATTCCATATATTCAGAGTTTCATTCAATTCAGAGTTTAATTCATATATTCAGTTGCATTCCATATATTCAGGTTTTATTCCATATATTCAGAGTTTCATTGTATATATTCAGAGTTTCATTCCATATATTCAGAGTTTCATTCATATATTCAGAGTTGCATTCCATATATTCAGGTTTTATTCCATATATTCAGAGTTTCATTCCTATATTCAGAGTTGCATTCCATATATTCAGGTTTTATTCCATATATTCAGAGTTTAATTCCTATATTCAGAGTTGCATTCCATATATTCAGGTTTTATTCCATATATTCAGAGTTTCATTGTATATATTCAGGTTTTATTCCATATATTCAGGTTTTATTCCATATATTCAGGTTTTATTCCATATATTCAGAGTTTCATTCCATATATTCAGGTTTAATTCCATATATTCAGAGTTTCATTGTATATATTCAGAGTTTCATTCAATTCAGAGTTTCATTCCATATATTCAGAGTTGCATTCCATATATTCAGGTTTTTTCCATATATTCAGAGTTGCATTCCATATATTCAGAGTTTCATTGTATATGTTCAGAGTTTCATTCCATATATTCAGAGTTTCACTGTATATGTTCAAAGTTTCATTCCATATATTCAGAGTTTAATTCATATATTCAGAGTTTAATTCATATATTCAGAGTTTAATTCATATATTCAGGTTTAATTCCATATATTCAGAGTTTCATTGTATATATTCAGGTTTTATTCCATATATTCAGGTTTTATTCCATATATTCAGGTTTTATTCCATATATTCAGAGTTTAATTCATATATTCAGGTTTAATTCCATATATTCAGAGTTTCATTGTATATATTCAGGTTTTATTCCATATATTCAGGTTTTATTCCATATATTCAGGTTTTATTTCATATATTCAGAGTTTCATTCCATATATTCAGGTTTAATTCCATATATTCAGAGTTTCATTCAATTCAGAGTTTCATTCCATATATTCAGAGTTGCATTCCATATATTCAGGTTTTTTCCATATATTCAGAGTTGCATTCCATATATTCAGAGTTTCATTGTATATGTTCAGAGTTTCATTCCATATATTCAGAGTTTCACTGTATATGTTCAAAGTTTCATTCCATATATTCAGAGTTTAATTCATATATTCAGAGTTTAATTCATATATTCAGGTTTAATTCCATATATTCAGAGTTTCATTCTATATATTCAGAGTTTCATTCAATTCAGAATTTAATTCATATATTCAGAGTTTCATTCCATATATTCAGAGTTTCATTCAATTCAGAGTTTAATTCATATATTCAGAGCTGCATTCCATATATTCAGGTTTCATTCCATATATTCAAAGTTTTATTCTATATATTCAGAGTTTAATTCATATATTCAGTTGCATTCCATATATTCAGGTTTTATTCCATATATTCAGAGTTTCATTCATATATTCAGAGTTGCATTCCATATATTCAGGTTTTATTCCATATATTCAGAGTTTAATTCCTATATTCAGAGTTGCATTCCATATATTCAGGTTTTATTCCATATATTCAGAGTTTCATTCTATATATTCAGAGTTTCATTCCATATAATCAGGTTTAATTCCATATATTCAGAGATTCATTGTATATATTCAGAGTTTCATTCCATATATTCAGAGTTTCATTCATATATTCAGAGTTTAATTCATATATTCAGAGTTGCATTCCATATATTCAGGTTTTATTCCATATATTCAGGTTTTATTCCATATATTCAGGTTTTATTCCATATATTCAGAGTTTCATTCCATATATTCAGGTTTAATTCCACATATTCAGAGTTTCATTGTATATATTCAGAGTTTCATTCAATTCAGAGTTTCATTCCATATATTTAGAGTTGCATTCCATATATTCAGGTTTTATTCCATATATTCAGAGTTGCATTCCATATATTCAGAGTTTCATTGTATATGTTCAGAGTTTCATTCCATATATTCAGAGTTTCATTGTATATGTTCAAAGTTTCATTCCATATATTCAGAGTTTAATTCATATATTCAGAGTTTAATTCATATATTCAGGTTTAATTCCATATATTCAGAGTTTCATTCCATATATTCAGTTTAATTCATATATTCAGAGTTTAATTACATATATTCAGAGTTTCATTCCATATATTCAGAGTTTAATTCATATATTCAGAGTTGAATTCCGTATATTCAGAGTTTAATTCCATATATTCAGAGTTTAATTCCATATATTCAGAGTTTAATTCATATATTCAGAGTTTCATTCCATATATTCAGAGTTTAATTCATATATTTAGTTGCATTCCATATATTCAGGTTTTATTCCATATATTCAGAGTTTCATTCATATATTCAGAGTTGCATTCCATATATTCAGGTTTTATTCCATATATTCAGAGTTTCATTCTATATATTCAGAGTTTCATTCCATATAGTCAGGTTTAATTCCATATATTCAGAGATTCATTGTATATATTCAGAGTTTCATTCCATATATTCAGAGTTTCATTCATATATTCAGAGTTTAATTCATATATTCAGAGTTGCATTCCATATATTCAGGTTTTATTCCATATATTCAGGTTTTATTCCATATATTCAGGTTTTATTCCATATATTCAGAGTTTCATTCCATATATTCAGGTTTAATTCCATATATTCAGAGTTTCATTGTATATATTCAGAGTTTCATTCAATTCAGAGTTTCATTCCATATATTTAGAGTTGCATTCCATATATTCAGGTTTTATTCCATATATTCAGAGTTGCATTCCATATATTCAGAGTTTCATTGTATATGTTCAAAGTTTCATTCCATATATTCAGAGTTTAATTAATATATTCAGAGTTTAATTCATATATTCAGGTTTAATTCCATATATTCAGAGTTTCATTCCATATATTCAGTTTAATTCATATATTCAGAGTTTAATTCCATATATTCAGAGTTTCATTCCATATATTCAGAATTTAATTCATATATTCAGAGTTTAATTCCATATATTCAGAGTTTAATTCATATATTCAGTTGCATTCCATATATTCAGGTTTTATTCCATATATTCAGAGTTTCATTCATATATTCAGAGTTGCATTCCATATATTCAGAGTTTCATTGTATATGTTCAGAGTTTCATTCCATATATTCAGAGTTTCATTGTATATGTTCAAAGTTTCATTCCATATATTCAGAGTTTAATTCATATATTCAGGTTTAATTCCATATATTCAGAGTTTCATTCCATATATTCAGTTTAATTCATATATTCAGAGTTTAATTCCATAAATTCAGAGTTTCATTCCATATATTCAGAGTTTAATTCATATATTCAGAGTTTAATTCCGTATATTCAGGTTTTATTCCATATATTCAGAGTTTCATTCCTATATTCAGAGTTGCATTCCATATATTCAGGTTTTATTCCATATATTCAGAGTTTCATTCCTATATTCAGAGTTGCATTCCATATATTCAGGTTTTATTCCATATATTCAGAGTTTAATTCCTATATTCAGAGTTGCATTCCATATATTCAGGTTTTATTCCATATATTCAGAGTTTCATTGTATATATTCAGGTTTTATTCCATATATTCAGGTTTTATTCCATATATTCAGGTTTTATTCCATATATTCAGAGTTTCATTCCATATATTCAGGTTTAATTCCATATATTCAGAGTTTCATTGTATATATTCAGAGTTTCATTCAATTCAGAGTTTCATTCCATATATTCAGAGTTGCATTCCATATATTCAGGTTTTTTCCATATATTCAGAGTTGCATTCCATATATTCAGAGTTTCATTGTATATGTTCAGAGTTTCATTCCATATATTCAGAGTTTCACTGTATATGTTCAAAGTTTCATTCCATATATTCAGAGTTTAATTCATATATTCAGAGTTTACTTCATATATTCAGGTTTAATTCCATATATTCAGAGTTTCATTCCATATATTCAGAGTTTCATTCAATTCAGAGTTTAATTCATATATTCAGAGTTTCATTCCATATATTCAGAGTTTCATTCAATTCAGAGTTTAATTCATATATTCAGTTGCATTCCATATATTCAGGTTTTATTCCATATATTCAGAGTTTCATTGTATATATTCAGAGTTTCATTCCATATATTCAGAGTTTCATTCATATATTCAGAGTTGCATTCCATATATTCAGGTTTTATTCCATATATTCAGAGTTTCATTCCTATATTCAGAGTTGCATTCCATATATTCAGGTTTTATTCCATATATTCAGAGTTTAATTCCTATATTCAGAGTTGCATTCCATATATTCAGGTTTTATTCCATATATTCAGAGTTTCATTGTATATATTCAGGTTTTATTCCATATATTCAGGTTTTATTCCATATATTCAGGTTTTATTCCATATATTCAGAGTTTCATTCCATATATTCAGGTTTAATTCCATATATTCAGAGTTTCATTGTATATATTCAGAGTTTCATTCAATTCAGAGTTTCATTCCATATATTCAGAGTTGCATTCCATATATTCAGGTTTTTTCCATATATTCAGAGTTGCATTCCATATATTCAGAGTTTCATTGTATATGTTCAGAGTTTCATTCCATATATTCAGAGTTTCACTGTATATGTTCAAAGTTTCATTCCATATATTCAGAGTTTAATTCATATATTCAGAGTTTAATTCATATATTCAGAGTTTAATTCATATATTCAGGTTTAATTCCATATATTCAGAGTTTCATTGTATATATTCAGGTTTTATTCCATATATTCAGGTTTTATTCCATATATTCAGGTTTTATTCCATATATTCAGAGTTTAATTCATATATTCAGGTTTAATTCCATATATTCAGAGTTTCATTGTATATATTCAGGTTTTATTCCATATATTCAGGTTTTATTCCATATATTCAGGTTTTATTTCATATATTCAGAGTTTCATTCCATATATTCAGGTTTAATTCCATATATTCAGAGTTTCATTCAATTCAGAGTTTCATTCCATATATTCAGAGTTGCATTCCATATATTCAGGTTTTTTCCATATATTCAGAGTTGCATTCCATATATTCAGAGTTTCATTGTATATGTTCAGAGTTTCATTCCATATATTCAGAGTTTCACTGTATATGTTCAAAGTTTCATTCCATATATTCAGAGTTTAATTCATATATTCAGAGTTTAATTCATATATTCAGGTTTAATTCCATATATTCAGAGTTTCATTCTATATATTCAGAGTTTCATTCAATTCAGAATTTAATTCATATATTCAGAGTTTCATTCCATATATTCAGAGTTTCATTCAATTCAGAGTTTAATTCATATATTCAGAGCTGCATTCCATATATTCAGGTTTCATTCCATATATTCAAAGTTTTATTCTATATATTCAGAGTTTAATTCATATATTCAGTTGCATTCCATATATTCAGGTTTTATTCCATATATTCAGAGTTTCATTCATATATTCAGAGTTGCATTCCATATATTCAGGTTTTATTCCATATATTCAGAGTTTAATTCCTATATTCAGAGTTGCATTCCATATATTCAGGTTTTATTCCATATATTCAGAGTTTCATTCTATATATTCAGAGTTTCATTCCATATAATCAGGTTTAATTCCATATATTCAGAGATTCATTGTATATATTCAGAGTTTCATTCCATATATTCAGAGTTTCATTCATATATTCAGAGTTTAATTCATATATTCAGAGTTGCATTCCATATATTCAGGTTTTATTCCATATATTCAGGTTTTATTCCATATATTCAGGTTTTATTCCATATATTCAGAGTTTCATTCCATATATTCAGGTTTAATTCCACATATTCAGAGTTTCATTGTATATATTCAGAGTTTCATTCAATTCAGAGTTTCATTCCATATATTTAGAGTTGCATTCCATATATTCAGGTTTTATTCCATATATTCAGAGTTGCATTCCATATATTCAGAGTTTCATTGTATATGTTCAGAGTTTCATTCCATATATTCAGAGTTTCATTGTATATGTTCAAAGTTTCATTCCATATATTCAGAGTTTAATTCATATATTCAGAGTTTAATTCATATATTCAGGTTTAATTCCATATATTCAGAGTTTCATTCCATATATTCAGTTTAATTCATATATTCAGAGTTTAATTACATATATTCAGAGTTTCATTCCATATATTCAGAGTTTAATTCATATATTCAGAGTTTAATTCCGTATATTCAGAGTTTAATTCCATATATTCAGAGTTTAATTCCATATATTCAGAGTTTAATTCATATATTCAGAGTTTCATTCCATATATTCAGAGTTTAATTCATATATTTAGTTGCATTCCATATATTCAGGTTTTATTCCATATATTCAGAGTTTCATTCATATATTCAGAGTTGCATTCCATATATTCAGGTTTTATTCCATATATTCAGAGTTTCATTCTATATATTCAGAGTTTCATTCCATATAGTCAGGTTTAATTCCATATATTCAGAGATTCATTGTATATATTCAGAGTTTCATTCCATATATTCAGAGTTTCATTCATATATTCAGAGTTTAATTCATATATTCAGAGTTGCATTCCATATATTCAGGTTTTATTCCATATATTCAGGTTTTATTCCATATATTCAGGTTTTATTCCATATATTCAGAGTTTCATTCCATATATTCAGGTTTAATTCCATATATTCAGAGTTTCATTGTATATATTCAGAGTTTCATTCAATTCAGAGTTTCATTCCATATATTTAGAGTTGCATTCCATATATTCAGGTTTTATTCCATATATTCAGAGTTGCATTCCATATATTCAGAGTTTCATTGTATATGTTCAAAGTTTCATTCCATATATTCAGAGTTTAATTAATATATTCAGAGTTTAATTCATATATTCAGGTTTAATTCCATATATTCAGAGTTTCATTCCATATATTCAGTTTAATTCATATATTCAGAGTTTAATTCCATATATTCAGAGTTTCATTCCATATATTCAGAATTTAATTCATATATTCAGAGTTTAATTCCATATATTCAGAGTTTAATTCATATATTCAGTTGCATTCCATATATTCAGGTTTTATTCCATATATTCAGAGTTTCATTCATATATTCAGAGTTGCATTCCATATATTCAGGTTTTATTCCATATATTCAGAGTTTAATTCCTATATTCAGAGTTGCATTCCATATATTCAGGTTTTATTCCATATATTCAGAGTTTCATTCTATATATTCAGAGTGTCATTCCATATATTCGGGTTTAATTCCATATATTCAGAGATTAATTGTATATATTCAGAGTTTCATTCCATATATTCAGAGTTTCATTCATATATTCAGAGTTTCATTCATATATTCAGAGTTGCATTCCATATATTCAGGTTTTATTCCATATATTCAGGTTTTATTCCATATATTCAGGTTTTATTCCATATATTCAGAGTTTCATTCCATATATTCAGGTTTAATTCCATATATTCAGAGTTTCATTGTATATATTCAGAGTTTCATTCAATTTAGAGTTTCATTCCATATATTCAGAGTTGCATTCCATATATTCAGGTTTTATTCCATATATTCAGAGTTGCATTCCATATATTCAGAGTTTCATTGTATATGTTCAGAGTTTCATTCCATATATTCAGAGTTTAATTCATATATTCAGAGTTTAATTCATATATTCAAGTTTAATTCCATATATTCAGAGTTTCATTCCATATATTCAGAGTTTCATTCAATTCAGAGTTTAATTCATATATTCAGAGTTTCATTCTATATAAATACAGAGTTTCATTCAATTCAGAGTTTAATTCATATATTCAGAGTTGCATTCCATATATTCAGGTTTTATTCCATATACTCAAGAGTTTCATTCCATATATTCAAAGTTTTATTCTATATATTCAGAGTTTAATTAATATATTCAGGTTTCATTCCATATATTCAGAGTTTCATTGTATATATTCAGAGTTTCATTCAATTCAGAGTTTAATTCATATATTCAGAGTTGCATTCCATATATTCAGGTTTTATTCCATATACTCAAGAGTTTCATTCCATATATTCAGAGTTTAATTCCATATATTCAGAGTTGCATTCCATATATTCAGAGTTTCATTCCATATATTCAGAGTTTAATTAATATATTCAGAGTTGCATTGTATATATTCAGAGTTTCATTCAATTCAGAGTTTCATTCCATATATTCAGAGTTGCATTCCATATATTCAGGTTTTATTCCATATATTCAGAGTTTAATTCCATATATTCAGAGTTTCATTGTATATGTTCAGAGTTTCATTCCATATATTCAGAGTTTCATTGTATATGTTCAAAGTTTCATTCCATATATTCAGAGTTTAATTCATATATTCAGAGTTGAATTCATATATTCAGGTTTAATTCCATATATTCAGAGTTTCATTCCATATATTCAGTTTAATTCATATATTCAGAGTTTAATTCCATATATTCAGAGTTTCATTCCATATATTCAGAGTTTAATTCATATATTCAGAGTTGAATTCCATATATTCAGAGTTTAATTCATATATTCAGTTGCATTCCATATATTCAGGTTTTATTCCATATATTCAGAGTTTCATTCATATATTCAGAGTTGCATTCCATATATTCAGGTTTTATTCCATATATTCAGAGTTTCATTCCTATATTCAGAGTTGCATTCCATATATTCAGGTTTTATTCCATATATTCAGAGTTTAATTCCTATATTCAGAGTTGCATTCCATATATTCAGGTTTTATTCCATATATTCAGAGTTTCATTGTATATATTCAGAGTTTCATTCCATATATTCAGAGTTTCATTCATATATTCAGAGATTCATTGTATATATTCAGAGTTTCATTCCATATATTCAGAGTTTCATTCATATATTCAGAGTTTAATTCATATATTCAGAGTTGCATTCCATATATTCAGGTTTTATTCCATATATTCAGAGTTTCATTCCATATATTCAGGTTTAATTCCATATATTCAGAGTTTCATTGTATATATTCAGAGTTTCATTCAATTCAGAGTTTCATTCATATATTCAGAGTTGCATTCCATATATTCAGGTTTTATTCCATATATTCAGAGTTGCATTCCATATATTCAGAGTTTCATTGTATATGTTCAGAGTTTCATTCCATATATTCAGAGTTTCATTGTATATGTTCAAAGTTTCATTCCATATATTCAGAGTTTAATTCATATATTCAGAGTTTAATTCATATATTCAGGTTTAATTCCATATATTCAGAGTTTCATTCCATATATTCAGTTTAATTCATATATTCAGAGTTTAATTCCATAAATTCAGAGTTTCATTCCATATATTCAGAGTTTAATTCATATATTCAGAGTTTAATTCCATATATTCAGAGTTTAATTCATATATTCAGTTGCATTCCATATATTCAGGTTTTATTCCATATATTCAGAGTTTCATTCCATATATTCAGAGTTTCATTCATATATTCAGAGTTGCATTCCATATATTCAGGTTTTATTCCATATATTCAGAGTTTCATTCCGTATATTCAGAGTTTAATTCCATATATTCAGAGTTTAATTCCATATATTCAGAGTTTAATTCATATATTCAGAGTTTCATTCCATATATTCAGAGTTTAATTCATATATTTAGTTGCATTCCATATATTCAGGTTTTATTCCATATATTCAGAGTTTCATTCATATATTCAGAGTTGCATTCCATATATTCAGGTTTTATTCCATATATTCAGAGTTTCATTCTATATATTCAGAGTTTCATTCCATATAGTCAGGTTTAATTCCATATATTCAGAGATTCATTGTATATATTCAGAGTTTCATTCCATATATTCAGAGTTTCATTCATATATTCAGAGTTTAATTCATATATTCAGAGTTGCATTCCATATATTCAGGTTTTATTCCATATATTCAGGTTTTATTCCATATATTCAGGTTTTATTCCATATATTCAGAGTTTCATTCCATATATTCAGGTTTAATTCCATATATTCAGAGTTTCATTGTATATATTCAGAGTTTCATTCAATTCAGAGTTTCATTCCATATATTTAGAGTTGCATTCCATATATTCAGGTTTTATTCCATATATTCAGAGTTGCATTCTATATATTCAGAGTTTCATTGTATATGTTCAAAGTTTCATTCCATATATTCAGAGTTTAATTAATATATTCAGAGTTTAATTCATATATTCAGGTTTAATTCCATATATTCAGAGTTTCATTCCATATATTCAGTTTAATTCATATATTCAGAGTTTAATTCCATATATTCAGAGTTTCATTCCATATATTCAGAATTTAATTCATATATTCAGAGTTTAATTCCATATATTCAGAGTTTAATTCATATATTCAGTTGCATTCCATATATTCAGGTTTTATTCCATATATTCAGAGTTTCATTCATATATTCAGAGTTGCATTCCATATATTCAGAGTTTCATTGTATATGTTCAGAGTTTCATTCCATATATTCAGAGTTTCATTGTATATGTTCAAAGTTTCATTCCATATATTCAGAGTTTAATTCATATATTCAGGTTTAATTCCATATATTCAGAGTTTCATTCCATATATTCAGTTTAATTCATATATTCAGAGTTTAATTCCATAAATTCAGAGTTTCATTCCATATATTCAGAGTTTAATTCATATATTCAGAGTTTAATTCCGTATATTCAGGTTTTATTCCATATATTCAGAGTTTCATTCCTATATTCAGAGTTGCATTCCATATATTCAGGTTTTATTCCATATATTCAGAGTTTCATTCCTATATTCAGAGTTGCATTCCATATATTCAGGTTTTATTCCATATATTCAGAGTTTAATTCCTATATTCAGAGTTGCATTCCATATATTCAGGTTTTATTCCATATATTCAGAGTTTCATTGTATATATTCAGGTTTTATTCCATATATTCAGGTTTTATTCCATATATTCAGGTTTTATTCCATATATTCAGAGTTTCATTGTATATATTCAGGTTTTATTCCATATATTCAGGTTTTATTCCATATATTCAGGTTTTATTCCATATATTCAGAGTTTCATTCCATATATTCAGGTTTAATTCCATATATTCAGAGTTTCATTGTATATATTCAGAGTTGCATTCCATATATTCAGGTTTTTTCCATATATTCAGAGTTGCATTCCATATATTCAGAGTTTCATTGTATATGTTCAGAGTTTCATTCCATATATTCAGAGTTTCACTGTATATGTTCAAAGTTTCATTCCATATATTCAGAGTTTAATTCATATATTCAGAGTTTACTTCATATATTCAGGTTTAATTCCATATATTCAGAGTTTCATTCCATATATTCAGAGTTTCATTCAATTCAGAGTTTAATTAATATATTCAGAGTTTCATTCCATATATTCAGAGTTTCATTCAATTCAGAGTTTAATTCATATATTCAGTTGCATTCCATATATTCAGGTTTTATTCCATATATTCAGAGTTTCATTGTATATATTCAGAGTTTCATTCCATATATTCAGAGTTTCATTCATATATTCAGAGTTGCATTCCATATATTCAGGTTTTATTCCATATATTCAGAGTTTCATTCCTATATTCAGAGTTGCATTCCATATATTCAGGTTTTATTCCATATATTCAGAGTTTAATTCCTATATTCAGAGTTGCATTCCATATATTCAGGTTTTATTCCATATATTCAGAGTTTCATTGTATATATTCAGGTTTTATTCCATATATTCAGGTTTTATTCCATATATTCAGGTTTTATTCCATATATTCAGAGTTTCATTCCATATATTCAGGTTTAATTCCATATATTCAGAGTTTCATTGTATATATTCAGAGTTTCATTCAATTCAGAGTTTCATTCCATATATTCAGAGTTGCATTCCATATATTCAGGTTTTTTCCATATATTCAGAGTTGCATTCCATATATTCAGAGTTTCATTGTATATGTTCAGAGTTTCATTCCATATATTCAGAGTTTCACTGTATATGTTCAAAGTTTCATTCCATATATTCAGAGTTTAATTCATATATTCAGAGTTTAATTCATATATTCAGAGTTTAATTCATATATTCAGGTTTAATTCCATATATTCAGAGTTTCATTGTATATATTCAGGTTTTATTCCATATATTCAGGTTTTATTCCATATATTCAGGTTTTATTCCATATATTCAGAGTTTAATTCATATATTCAGGTTTAATTCCATATATTCAGAGTTTCATTGTATATATTCAGGTTTTATTCCATATATTCAGGTTTTATTCCATATATTCAGGTTTTATTTCATATATTCAGAGTTTCATTCCATATATTCAGGTTTAATTCCATATATTCAGAGTTTCATTCAATTCAGAGTTTCATTCCATATATTCAGAGTTGCATTCCATATATTCAGGTTTTTTCCATATATTCAGAGTTGCATTCCATATATTCAGAGTTTCATTGTATATGTTCAGAGTTTCATTCCATATATTCAGAGTTTCACTGTATATGTTCAAAGTTTCATTCCATATATTCAGAGTTTAATTCATATATTCAGAGTTTAATTCATATATTCAGGTTTAATTCCATATATTCAGAGTTTCATTCTATATATTCAGAGTTTCATTCAATTCAGAATTTAATTCATATATTCAGAGTTTCATTCCATATATTCAGAGTTTCATTCAATTCAGAGTTTAATTCATATATTCAGAGCTGCATTCCATATATTCAGGTTTCATTCCATATATTCAAAGTTTTATTCTATATATTCAGAGTTTAATTCATATATTCAGTTGCATTCCATATATTCAGGTTTTATTCCATATATTCAGAGTTTCATTCATATATTCAGAGTTGCATTCCATATATTCAGGTTTTATTCCATATATTCAGAGTTTAATTCCTATATTCAGAGTTGCATTCCATATATTCAGGTTTTATTCCATATATTCAGAGTTTCATTCTATATATTCAGAGTTTCATTCCATATAATCAGGTTTAATTCCATATATTCAGAGATTCATTGTATATATTCAGAGTTTCATTCCATATATTCAGAGTTTCATTCATATATTCAGAGTTTAATTCATATATTCAGAGTTGCATTCCATATATTCAGGTTTTATTCCATATATTCAGGTTTTATTCCATATATTCAGGTTTTATTCCATATATTCAGAGTTTCATTCCATATATTCAGGTTTAATTCCACATATTCAGAGTTTCATTGTATATATTCAGAGTTTCATTCAATTCAGAGTTTCATTCCATATATTTAGAGTTGCATTCCATATATTCAGGTTTTATTCCATATATTCAGAGTTGCATTCCATATATTCAGAGTTTCATTGTATATGTTCAGAGTTTCATTCCATATATTCAGAGTTTCATTGTATATGTTCAAAGTTTCATTCCATATATTCAGAGTTTAATTCATATATTCAGAGTTTAATTCATATATTCAGGTTTAATTCCATATATTCAGAGTTTCATTCCATATATTCAGTTTAATTCATATATTCAGAGTTTAATTACATATATTCAGAGTTTCATTCCATATATTCAGAGTTTAATTCATATATTCAGAGTTTAATTCCGTATATTCAGAGTTTAATTCCATATATTCAGAGTTTAATTCCATATATTCAGAGTTTAATTCATATATTCAGAGTTTCATTCCATATATTCAGAGTTTAATTCATATATTTAGTTGCATTCCATATATTCAGGTTTTATTCCATATATTCAGAGTTTCATTCATATATTCAGAGTTGCATTCCATATATTCAGGTTTTATTCCATATATTCAGAGTTTCATTCTATATATTCAGAGTTTCATTCCATATAGTCAGGTTTAATTCCATATATTCAGAGATTCATTGTATATATTCAGAGTTTCATTCCATATATTCAGAGTTTCATTCATATATTCAGAGTTTAATTCATATATTCAGAGTTGCATTCCATATATTCAGGTTTTATTCCATATATTCAGGTTTTATTCCATATATTCAGGTTTTATTCCATATATTCAGAGTTTCATTCCATATATTCAGGTTTAATTCCATATATTCAGAGTTTCATTGTATATATTCAGAGTTTCATTCAATTCAGAGTTTCATTCCATATATTTAGAGTTGCATTCCATATATTCAGGTTTTATTCCATATATTCAGAGTTGCATTCCATATATTCAGAGTTTCATTGTATATGTTCAAAGTTTCATTCCATATATTCAGAGTTTAATTAATATATTCAGAGTTTAATTCATATATTCAGGTTTAATTCCATATATTCAGAGTTTCATTCCATATATTCAGTTTAATTCATATATTCAGAGTTTAATTCCATATATTCAGAGTTTCATTCCATATATTCAGAATTTAATTCATATATTCAGAGTTTAATTCCATATATTCAGAGTTTAATTCATATATTCAGTTGCATTCCATATATTCAGGTTTTATTCCATATATTCAGAGTTTCATTCATATATTCAGAGTTGCATTCCATATATTCAGGTTTTATTCCATATATTCAGAGTTTAATTCCTATATTCAGAGTTGCATTCCATATATTCAGGTTTTATTCCATATATTCAGAGTTTCATTCTATATATTCAGAGTGTCATTCCATATATTCGGGTTTAATTCCATATATTCAGAGATTAATTGTATATATTCAGAGTTTCATTCCATATATTCAGAGTTTCATTCATATATTCAGAGTTTCATTCATATATTCAGAGTTGCATTCCATATATTCAGGTTTTATTCCATATATTCAGGTTTTATTCCATATATTCAGGTTTTATTCCATATATTCAGAGTTTCATTCCATATATTCAGGTTTAATTCCATATATTCAGAGTTTCATTGTATATATTCAGAGTTTCATTCAATTTAGAGTTTCATTCCATATATTCAGAGTTGCATTCCATATATTCAGGTTTTATTCCATATATTCAGAGTTGCATTCCATATATTCAGAGTTTCATTGTATATGTTCAGAGTTTCATTCCATATATTCAGAGTTTAATTCATATATTCAGAGTTTAATTCATATATTCAAGTTTAATTCCATATATTCAGAGTTTCATTCCATATATTCAGAGTTTCATTCAATTCAGAGTTTAATTCATATATTCAGAGTTTCATTCTATATAAATACAGAGTTTCATTCAATTCAGAGTTTAATTCATATATTCAGAGTTGCATTCCATATATTCAGGTTTTATTCCATATACTCAAGAGTTTCATTCCATATATTCAAAGTTTTATTCTATATATTCAGAGTTTAATTAATATATTCAGGTTTCATTCCATATATTCAGAGTTTCATTGTATATATTCAGAGTTTCATTCAATTCAGAGTTTAATTCATATATTCAGAGTTGCATTCCATATATTCAGGTTTTATTCCATATACTCAAGAGTTTCATTCCATATATTCAGAGTTTAATTCCATATATTCAGAGTTGCATTCCATATATTCAGAGTTTCATTCCATATATTCAGAGTTTAATTAATATATTCAGAGTTGCATTGTATATATTCAGAGTTTCATTCAATTCAGAGTTTCATTCCATATATTCAGAGTTGCATTCCATATATTCAGGTTTTATTCCATATATTCAGAGTTTAATTCCATATATTCAGAGTTTCATTGTATATGTTCAGAGTTTCATTCCATATATTCAGAGTTTCATTGTATATGTTCAAAGTTTCATTCCATATATTCAGAGTTTAATTCATATATTCAGAGTTGAATTCATATATTCAGGTTTAATTCCATATATTCAGAGTTTCATTCCATATATTCAGTTTAATTCATATATTCAGAGTTTAATTCCATATATTCAGAGTTTCATTCCATATATTCAGAGTTTAATTCATATATTCAGAGTTGAATTCCATATATTCAGAGTTTAATTCATATATTCAGTTGCATTCCATATATTCAGGTTTTATTCCATATATTCAGAGTTTCATTCATATATTCAGAGTTGCATTCCATATATTCAGGTTTTATTCCATATATTCAGAGTTTCATTCCTATATTCAGAGTTGCATTCCATATATTCAGGTTTTATTCCATATATTCAGAGTTTAATTCCTATATTCAGAGTTGCATTCCATATATTCAGGTTTTATTCCATATATTCAGAGTTTCATTGTATATATTCAGAGTTTCATTCCATATATTCAGAGTTTCATTCATATATTCAGAGATTCATTGTATATATTCAGAGTTTCATTCCATATATTCAGAGTTTCATTCATATATTCAGAGTTTAATTCATATATTCAGAGTTGCATTCCATATATTCAGGTTTTATTCCATATATTCAGAGTTTCATTCCATATATTCAGGTTTAATTCCATATATTCAGAGTTTCATTGTATATATTCAGAGTTTCATTCAATTCAGAGTTTCATTCATATATTCAGAGTTGCATTCCATATATTCAGGTTTTATTCCATATATTCAGAGTTGCATTCCATATATTCAGAGTTTCATTGTATATGTTCAGAGTTTCATTCCATATATTCAGAGTTTCATTGTATATGTTCAAAGTTTCATTCCATATATTCAGAGTTTAATTCATATATTCAGAGTTTAATTCATATATTCAGGTTTAATTCCATATATTCAGAGTTTCATTCCATATATTCAGTTTAATTCATATATTCAGAGTTTAATTCCATAAATTCAGAGTTTCATTCCATATATTCAGAGTTTAATTCATATATTCAGAGTTTAATTCCATATATTCAGAGTTTAATTCATATATTCAGTTGCATTCCATATATTCAGGTTTTATTCCATATATTCAGAGTTTCATTCCATATATTCAGAGTTTCATTCATATATTCAGAGTTGCATTCCATATATTCAGGTTTTATTCCATATATTCAGTGTTTCATTCCTATATTCAGAGTTGCATTCCATATATTCAGGTTTTATTCCATATATTCAGAGTTTAATTCCTATATTCAGAGTTGCATTCCATATATTCAGGTTTTATTCCATATATTCAGAGTTTCATTGTATATATTCAGGTTTTATTCCATATATTCAGGTTTTATTCCATATATTCAGGTTTTATTCCATATATTCAGAGTTTCATTCCATATATTCAGGTTTAATTCCATATATTCAGAGTTTCATTGTATATATTCAGAGTTTCATTCAATTCAGAGTTTCATTCCATATATTCAGAGTTGCATTCCATATATTCAGGTTTTTTCCATATATTCAGAGTTGCATTCCATATATTCAGAGTTTCATTGTATATGTTCAGAGTTTCATTCCATATATTCAGAGTTTCACTGTATATGTTCAAAGTTTCATTCCATATATTCAGAGTTTAATTCATATATTCAGAGTTTAATTCATATATTCAGGTTTAATTCCATATATTCAGAGTTTCATTCCATATATTCAGAGTTTCATTCAATTCAGAGTTTAATTCATATATTCAGAGTTTCATTCCATATATTCAGAGTTTCATTCAATTCAGAGTTTAATTCATATATTCAGAGTTGCATTCCATATATTCAGGTTTTATTCCATATACTCAAGAGTTTCATTCCATATATTCAAAGTTTTATTCTATATATTCAGAGTTTAATTCATATATTCAGTTGCATTCCATATATTCAGGTTTTATTCCATATATTCAGAGTTTCATTCATATATTCAGAGTTGCATTCCATATATTCAGGTTTTATTCCATACATTCAGAGTTGAATTCCTATATTCAGAGTTGCATTCCATATATTCAGGTTTTATTCCATATATTCAGAGTTTCATTCTATATATTCAGAGTTTCATTCCATATAATCAGGTTTAATTCCATATATTCAGAGATTCATTGTATATATTCAGAGTTTAATTCATATATTCAGAGTTGCATTCCATATATTCAGGTTTTATTCCATATATTCAGGTTTTATTCCATATATTCAGGTTTTATTCCATATATTCAGAGTTTCATTCCATATATTCAGAGTTGCATTCCATATATTCAGGTTTTATTCCATATATTCAGAGTTTCATTCCATATATTCAGAGTTCCATTGTATATGTTCAGAGTTTCATTCCATATATTCAGAGTTTCATTGTATATGTTCAAAGTTTCATTCCATATATTCAGAGTTTAATTCATATATTCAGAGTTGAATTCATATATTCAGAGTTTAATTCCATATATTCAGAGTTTAATTCATATATTCAGTTGCATTCCATATATTCAGGTTTTATTCCATATATTCAGAGTTTCATTGTATATATTCAGAGTTTCATTCCATATATTCAGAGTTTCATTCATATATTCAGAGTTGCATTCCATATATTCAGGTTTTATTCCATATATTCAGAGTTTCATTCCTATATTCAGAGTTGCATTCCATATATTCAGGTTTTATTCCATATATTCAGAGTTTAATTCCTATATTCAGAGTTGCATTCCATATATTCAGGTTTTATTCCATATATTCAGAGTTTCATTGTATATATTCAGGTTTTATTCCATATATTCAGGTTTTATTCCATATATTCAGGTTTTATTCCATATATTCAGAGTTTCATTCCATATATTCAGGTTTAATTCCATATATTCAGAGTTTCATTGTATATATTCAGAGTTTCATTCAATTCAGAGTTTCATTCCATATATTCAGAGTTGCATTCCATATATTCAGGTTTTTTCCATATATTCAGAGTTGCATTCCATATATTCAGAGTTTCATTGTATATGTTCAGAGTTTCATTCCATATATTCAGAGTTTCACTGTATATGTTCAAAGTTTCATTCCATATATTCAGAGTTTAATTCATATATTCAGAGTTTAATTCATATATTCAGGTTTAATTCCATATATTCAGAGTTTCATTCCATATATTCAGAGTTTCATTCAATTCAGAGTTTAATTCATATATTCAGAGTTTCATTCCATATATTCAGAGTTTCATTCAATTCAGAGTTTAATTCATATATTCAGAGTTGCATTCCATATATTCAGGTTTTATTCCATATACTCAAGAGTTTCATTCCATATATTCAAAGTTTTATTCTATATATTCAGGTTTTATTCCATATATTCAGAGTTTAATTCCTATATTCAGAGTTGCATTCCATATATTCAGGTTTTATTCCATATATTCAGAGTTTCATTCTATATATTCAGAGTTTCATTCCATATAATCAGGTTTAATTCCATATATTCAGAGATTCATTGTATATATTCAGAGTTTAATTCATATATTCAGAGTTGCATTCCATATATTCAGGTTTTATTCCATATATTCAGGTTTTATTCCATATATTCAGAGTTTAATTCCTATATTCAGAGTTGCATTCCATATATTCAGGTTTTATTCCATATATTCAGAGTTTCATTCTATATATTCAGAGTTTCATTCCATATAATCAGGTTTAATTCCATATATTCAGAGATTCATTGTATATATTCAGAGTTTAATTCATATATTCAGAGTTGCATTCCATATATTCAGGTTTTATTCCATATATTCAGAGTTTAATTCCTATATTCAGAGTTGCATTCCATATATTCAGGTTTTATTCCATATATTCAGAGTTTCATTCTATATATTCAGAGTTTCATTCCATATAATCAGGTTTAATTCCATATATTCAGAGATTCATTGTATATATTCAGAGTTTAATTCATATATTCAGAGTTGCATTCCATATATTCAGGTTTTATTCCATATATTCAGGTTTTATTCCATATATTCAGGTTTTATTCCATATATTCAGAGTTTCATTCCATATATTCAGAGTTGCATTCCATATATTCAGGTTTTATTCCATATATTCAGAGTTTCATTCCATATATTCAGAGTTCCATTGTATATGTTCAGAGTTTCATTCCATATATTCAGAGTTTCATTGTATATGTTCAAAGTTTCATTCCATATATTCAGAGTTTAATTCATATATTCAGAGTTGAATTCATATATTCAGGTTTAATTCCATATATTCAGAGTTTCATTCCATATATTCAGTTTAATTCATATATTCAGAGTTTAATTCCATATATTCAGAGTTTCATTCCATATATTCAGAGTTTAATTCATATATTCAGAGTTTAATTCCATATATTCAGAGTTTAATTCATATATTCAGTTGCATTCCATATATTCAGGTTTTATTCCATATATTCAGAGTTTCATTCATATATTCAGAGTTGCATTCCATATATTCAGGTTTTATTCCATATATTCAGAGTTTCATTCCTATATTCAGAGTTGCATTCCATATATTCAGGTTTTATTCCATATATTCAGAGTTTAATTCCTATATTCAGAGTTACATTCCATATATTCAGGTTTTATTCCATATATTCAGAGTTTCATTGTATATATTCAGAGTTTCATTCCATATATTCAGAGTTTCATTCATATATTCAGAGATTCATTGTATATATTCAGAGTTTCATTCCATATATTCAGAGTTTCATTCATATATTCAGAGTTTAATTCATATATTCAGAGTTGCATTCCATATATTCAGGTTTTATTCCATATATTCAGAGTTTCATTCCATATATTCAGGTTTAATTCCATATATTCAGAGTTTCATTGTATATATTCAGAGTTTCATTCAATTCAGAGTTTCATTCCATATATTCAGAGTTGCATTCCATATATTCAGGTTTTATTCCATATATTCAGAGTTGCATTCCATATATTCAGAGTTTCATTGTATATGTTCAGAGTTTCATTCCATATATTCAGAGTTTCATTGTATATGTTCAAAGTTTCATTCCATATATTCAGAGTTTAATTCATATATTCAGAGTTTAATTCATATATTCAGGTTTAATTCCATATATTCAGAGTTTCATTCCATATATTCAGTTTAATTCATATATTCAGAGTTTAATTCCATATATTCAGAGTTTCATTCCATATATTCAGAGTTTAATTCATATATTCAGAGTTTAATTCCATATATTCAGAGTTTAATTCATATATTCAGTTGCATTCCATATATTCAGGTTTTATTCCATATATTCAGAGTTTCATTGTATATATTCAGAGTTTCATTCCATATATTCAGAGTTTCATTCATATATTCAGAGATTCATTGTATATATTCAGAGTTTCATTCCATATATTCAGAGTTTCATTCATATATTCAGAGTTTAATTCATATATTCAGAGTTGCATTCCATATATTCAGGTTTTATTCCATATATTCAGAGTTTCATTCCATATATTCAGGTTTAATTCCATATATTCAGAGTTTCATTGTATATATTCAGAGTTTCATTCAATTCAGAGTTTCATTCCATATATTCAGAGTTGCATTCCATATATTCAGGTTTTATTCCATATATTCAGAGTTGCATTCCATATATTCAGAGTTTCATTGTATATGTTCAAAGTTTCATTCCATATATTCAGAGTTTAATTCATATATTCAGAGTTTAATTCATATATTCAGGTTTAATTCCATATATTCAGAGTTTCATTCCATATATTCAGTTTAATTCATATATTCAGAGTTTAATTCCATATATTCAGAGTTTCATTCCATATATTCAGAGTTTAATTCATATATTCAGAGTTTAATTCCATATATTCAGAGTTTAATTCATATATTCAGTTGCATTCCATATATTCAGGTTTTATTCCATATATTCAGAGTTTCATTCATATATTCAGAGTTGCATTCCATATATTCAGGTTTTATTCCATATATTCAGAGTTTAATTCCTATATTCAGAGTTGCATTCCATATATTCAGGTTTTATTCCATATATTCAGAGTTTCATTCCATATATTCAGAGTTTCATTCCATATATTCAGAGTTTAATTCCATATATTCAGAGTTGCATTCCATATATCCAGAGTTTCATTCCATATATTTAGAGTTTAATTCATATATTCAGAGTTGCATTCCATATATTCAGAGTTTCATTCCATATATTCAGAGTTTCATTCAATTCAGAGTTGCATTCCATATATTCAGGTTTTATTCCATATATTCAGAGTTTCATTCCATATATTCAGAGTTTCATTCAATTCAGAGTTTAATTCATATATTCAGAGTTTCATTCCATATATTCAGAGTTTAATTCCTATATTCAGAGTTGCATTCCATATATTCAAAGTTTCATTCCATATATTCAGAGTTTAATTAATATATTCAGGTTTCATTCCATATATTCAGAGTTTCATTGTATATATTCAGAGTTTCATTCAATTCAGAGTTTAATTCATATATTCAGAGTTGCATTCCATATATTCAGGTTTTATTCCATATACTCAAGAGTTTCATTCCATATATTCAAAGTTTTATTCCATATATTCAGAGTTTAATTAATATATTCAGGTTTCATTCCATATATTCAGAGTTTCATTGTATATATTCAGAGTTTCATTCAATTCAGAGTTTAATTCATATATTCAGAGTTGCATTCCATATATTCAGGTTTTATTCCATATACTCAAGTTTCATTCCATATATTCAGAGTTTCATTCCATATATTCAGAGTTTAATTCCATATATTCAGAGTTGCATTCCATATATTCAGAGTTTCATTCCATATATTCAGAGTTTAATTCATATATTCAGAGTTGCATTCCATATATTCAGAGTTTCATTCCATATATTCAGAGTTTCATTCAATTCAGAGTTGCATTCCATATATTCAGGTTTTATTCCATATATTCAGTTTCATTCCATATATTCAGAGTTTCATTCAATTCAGAGTTTAATTTATATATTCAGAGTTTAATTCCTATATTCAGAGTTGCATTCCATATATTCAGAGTTTAATTCCATATATTCAGAGTTTCATTCCATATATTCAGAGTTTAATTCATATATTCAGAGTTTAATTCCATATATTCAGAGTTTAATTCATATATTCAGTTGCATTCCATATATTCAGGTTTTATTCCATATATTCAGAGTTTCATTCATATATTCAGAGTTGCATTCCATATATTCAGGTTTTATTCCATATATTCAGAGTTTAATTCCTATATTCAGAGTTGCATTCCATATATTCAGGTTTTATTCCATATATTCAGAGTTTCATTCCATATATTCAGAGTTTCATTCCATATATTCAGAGTTTAATTCCATATATTCAGAGTTGCATTCCATATATCCAGAGTTTCATTCCATATATTTAGAGTTTAATTCATATATTCAGAGTTGCATTCCATATATTCAGAGTTTCATTCCATATATTCAGAGTTTCATTCAATTCAGAGTTGCATTCCATATATTCAGGTTTTATTCCATATATTCAGAGTTTCATTCCATATATTCAGAGTTTCATTCAATTCAGAGTTTAATTCATATATTCAGAGTTTCATTCCATATATTCAGAGTTTAATTCCTATATTCAGAGTTGCATTCCATATATTCAAAGTTTCATTCCATATATTCAGAGTTTAATTAATATATTCAGGTTTCATTCCATATATTCAGAGTTTCATTGTATATATTCAGAGTTTCATTCAATTCAGAGTTTAATTCATATATTCAGAGTTGCATTCCATATATTCAGGTTTTATTCCATATACTCAAGAGTTTCATTCCATATATTCAAAGTTTTATTCCATATATTCAGAGTTTAATTAATATATTCAGGTTTCATTCCATATATTCAGAGTTTCATTGTATATATTCAGAGTTTCATTCAATTCAGAGTTTAATTCATATATTCAGAGTTGCATTCCATATATTCAGGTTTTATTCCATATACTCAAGTTTCATTCCATATATTCAGAGTTTCATTCCATATATTCAGAGTTTAATTCCATATATTCAGAGTTGCATTCCATATATTCAGAGTTTCATTCCATATATTCAGAGTTTAATTCATATATTCAGAGTTGCATTCCATATATTCAGAGTTTCATTCCATATATTCAGAGTTTCATTCAATTCAGAGTTGCATTCCATATATTCAGGTTTTATTCCATATATTCAGTTTCATTCCATATATTCAGAGTTTCATTCAATTCAGAGTTTAATTTATATATTCAGAGTTTAATTCCTATATTCAGAGTTGCATTCCATATATTCAGAGTTTCATTCCATATATTCAGAGTTTCATTCCATATATTCAGAGTTTAATTAATATATTCAGGTTTCATTCCATATATTCAGAGTTTCATTGTATATATTCAGAGTTTCATTCAATTCAGAGTTTAATTCATATATTCAGAGTTGCATTCCATATATTCAGGTTTTATTCCATATATTCAGAGTTTCATTCATATATTCAGAGTTTCATTCCATATTTTCAGAGTTTAATTCATATATTCAGAGTTGCATTCCATATATTCAGAGTTTTATTCCATATATTCAGAGTTTAATTCATATATTCCGGTTTCATTCCATATATTCAGAGTTTAATTCATATATTCAGAGTTGCATTCCATATATTCAGAGTTTAATTCCATATATTCAGAGTTTAATTCCATATTTTCAGAGTTTAATTCATATATTCAGAGTTGCATTCCATATATTCAGGTTTTATTCCATATATTCAGAGTTTCATTCCATATATTCAGAGTTTTATTCCATATTTTCAGAGTTTAATTCATATATTCAGAGTTTAATTACATATTCAGAGTTTCATTCCATATATTCAGAGTTTAATTCATATATTCAGGTTTAATTCCTTATATTTAGAGTTTCATTCAATTCAGAGTTTCATTCCATACATTAAAAAATTCATTCATATATTCAGTTTCGGTCTGTGTATCATCTGATCATTTCATTCCCTACTTGGAATGGAATAACGAGAAAAGATAAGACGGCTTGTTTATTCGTTTTTGTTTTTCCTTATAGAAACGGGTAGCTTATTAAAAACCAAAAAACGGCTCCTTTTTATTATTCAATTTTTTAAACAAAACGAAAAACAAGAATTCAGCTTGATTTTTCCTATTCTCGTTCAGAGGTAGAAAATTAATAAGCGGCTTGAATATTCGATTTCTTGACATGGGCGGGAATTATACGCCCCTTTCTGCTGATTGGTCAGCCGAAGATCAAACTCATCAGTTCTTCCTCAGTTCCGCACAGCAGAATAAAAGTCCACCGCTGCTACAGCTGTACGGCTTCTTAACGCGTGTATTGCAGCTACATTTAATCTTTTATTCATCAAACAACCATTCCTGCGTTTCCCAAAAGCATCGTAGGCTAAGCTTAAGTTGATCGTAAAACAATTGCCACCAATGGTCTCTACGATCAATTTAGGCTTACGATGCTTTTGGGAAACGCAGCCCAGACTAACCACTGGCTCCAGTATTGAAGTGTTCAGGAAATATAGCAGTTAGGCTATAGGCCTACCTTTGTTTTTGAGTTTATTTCATTAATATTGAGTATTAATTGATGTCAAACAAAACTATGCGTGTTATTTTCTCTGCCAACTAAACTTCCAAAGCACATCATGTGCATTCTGCAAATAAAAAAAATCATGCAAATTCTGACTCTACCATCTGAATGTCTCAACAGAAATCGAGAATCATCAGACCAGGCAACATTTTTCCAGTCTTCAACTGTCCAATTTTGGTGAGCTCGTGCAAATTTTAGCCTCTTTTTCCTATTTGTAGTGGAGATGAGTGGTACCCGGTGGGGTCTTCTGCTGTTGTAGCCCATCCGCCTCAAGGTTGTGCGTGTTGTGGCTTCACAAATGCTTTGCTGCATACCTCGGTTGTAACGAGTGGTTATTTTAGTCAAAGTTGCTCTTCTATCAGCTTGAATCAGTCGGCCCATTCTCCTCTGACCTCTAGCATCAACAAGGCATTTTCGCCCACAGGACTGCCGCATACTGGATGTTTTTCCCTTTTCACACCATTCTTTGTAAACTCTAGAGATGGTTGTGCGTGAAAATCCCAGTAACTGAGCAGATTGTGAAATACTCAGACCGGCCCGTCTGGCACCAACAACCATGCCACGCTCAAAATTGCTTAAATCACCTTTCTTTCCCATTCTGACATTCAGTTTGGAGTTCAGGAGATTGTCTTGACCAGGACCACACCCCTAAATGCATTGAAGCAACTGCCATGTGATTGGTTGATTAGATAATTGCATTAATGAGAAATTGAACAGGTGTTCCTAATAATCCTTTAGGTGAGTGTATATATATATATATATTGATGTTTCATTAGCAGAGCTGTTGTATATCATCTGTTGATCATTGGAGTTTTTACCAAATGTTTTATATATTCTCCTGTAGCTCAAACAGTAAAGCATGGCGGAATAACAAATCCTGCGTTAGGTTTGATTCCCAGGGAATGCATGAACTGATAAAATGTAAAAGCATCTGCCAATTGCATAAATGCATCTAAAAGCTCTTAAGGTGCTTTTAACACTATGATAGTATGCAATCATGTCCACTGAAAGAAAGTGTACATAAACAATCATGTACCATTAAAGGTGCCTGAATGAACAATTGAAGAGCAACTCAACTGTTTTGTGTATACGATACAACTTGTAAGACACTGTTTGTGAGGCTGATGGAGTATAATTTCACATTTGACAATGATCGGCAGTTGACGGACTATATTCTTATCTGTCATTTTTCAGTAGGCTACAGTAAGGTTTGTAATGCAGTCTCATATGTTCACCAAGGCTGCATTTATTTGATCAAAAACAAAAATATTGTGAAATAGTATTACAATTTAAAATAGCTGTTTTCTATTTTCTATTTTAGTCATTTATATAGGCCTTATATATTTTAAATATTTTTTTATGAATAAAGGCCAATTTCACTGATACTAATATTGATACTGATGTCTATGAAATAAGATTTTCCCCCCAATTTTAAACATTAATTATAGCCATTCAATATTACCGTGTAATTGAAAGCTTTTTAATATTTGTTAGGCTTCAAACTTATTATGAATTAAATATAGATTAATCCTTATTAAAGCTACAAAGGTTCTTTAGTCAAGAGCAGGGAGTGATGAACATTAATAACGGACATCATTAGTGGCTGCTGTCACTTTAAGATCTGCCGCTGCCGAACATGACGCGGATCTGACGCGCTGTCACACGCGTCCCATTTCCTCACAACTCTTCAAGTTAATTTAAGAGCGAAAGAGAACCCGATTCTGGCGTGCCATCTGCTCATGATGCTGGCACGTAACACACACACCACTAATCCTAGTTGACGATGCATATCATATGCACGTTAAAAGCAGAACTTTTTTCTTGTGGGTGTCCGAGAACTATTATGTGATTGGTCAGAAATTTTAAGTGGGCGGGGTTAATGCAGAGAAATGGAGATGTTTGGCACCTGCTTTTCTCGTGAAGTATGGAATGTACTGGCCAGAACACACTTTGTTCTTGTTCTTGCCACCTCGAGAAAACGAACAAATTTCTTTGTTCTTGCGGAGTATGCACCAAGCTTAAGATGAAGTTCATAGTAACATTATAAATTGCAGATCTTTACTGTACAAATAAAGAAAAAAGACACTCAGATATATAGAATGATAGACATGCACTCAGTAATATTTTCTTATTTAAAACATAAAATAATGCGTAAATGAAAAAAAAAAGAATGGTAGAAAATATGTTTAAAAAGAACACAGTAGATCACACAGGTGAAAAGTACAATGTGGACATAGCAGATGTAGTTCATTTCATGGTTTTCTCAAGGGGTCGAACGTGTCAGACAGACGGGTCTTCCTGTGTAAGCAGATGGTTCTTGGCCAGAAAAAGCAGCAATGTGGATCAGATTTTTGTCAAAGATCTGGTTAGACAAGACAATCCCATGTAACCTTACAATGACGCAAGTAAATATTTTTTTTATTAATACCTCTCTGTGGTGCTGAATAATTAGTTTGGCTTGGACTCATTTTTCTCTGGTTCCAATATGGACCAGATGTGAATGTGTGTTGTTAAGAGCAGCGATGACTGAGGATCATGCTCGATTGCTAGGATTTAGTAAGGTGCAGAAACTCTGTAAATGTTTCCTGGCAGTTGGTTAGTTCCTGGCTAGTTTCCTAACTGCCATATCCTTGCTGGTTTCGCCCAGTTGTTTGTGTACAGTAAATGCCCAGAAATAAGGCCTGCATTCACAGAAAATTATAGGAAAATTACAATCTCTCCTTGGAGAAAAAGTGCCAAATAAATAGTATAAAACACTTTGCTGTTTTGTATAGTTGATGACAGTAATAAAACATTTTATTTATAAAAAAAAATAGATGTCAGCTTCATGAATCAGCTTAGTTTTATTTAAAAATATATGACATAACTAATATATTAGTTCTTATAAATTTGCAATAATATTTCAGGCTGTAACTTCAGCTGAAATCCAAAAGTAGAGCTGCCAAGAACAACTTTCAGAGCTTTTCTAGATGTCTAGACTTATCTGCAGGCCCACTTTCACTTGACTGAAGAAAGTAATCCTTGACTTAGACAGATTTTAATGAATTTAGTCAATTATCAGCATTAATTCCACTGATACATTCTGCTGATAAGAGGTTTAGAGCTGAAACTGTTGATTGAATCTCAGGTTGAATCTTCACAGACCGATCTAAGCTCATCAAAATGGATGGATTCTCTCGCGTTCTATCATCCTTAATTCTTTCATTTCTGAAGTCTGGCTCTCTGAACCGCGTTGTCTCCCTAAACTGCTTCACATGGCATAAGAGAGGCCCATTGTGGGTTTTTGAAAGACGTGGAAATAATAGCATCAGGCTTTCCAAATCCAAAAGTTGTGTTTGACAACAGCAGCCTGTTGTTTTTTCACATAGTGGGCCCTTATGTCACCTGGCTGAAGGCCTGGAAGATACTGTGTGAGTTTTGGCTCTTTGGTACGCTGTGGTAGTCTGTCATGTGATGCCAAAAATAGATTAAAAAAAAAAAAAAAAAAATGAAGGCCCGGTGCAAATCCCCCCAGAGCTAGTGTTTTCTAGGAGAGGATAAAAGAGTCAGGGCAACCAGGGCTCGACTCCATTCAGCAGAAGGATTTCCTTCATAGATTCATCACAAATCTGCTCATTTGTGGGTATGCATTTAATACTAATCTACATAATTATATAATAAACATAATTTTACAGTCAAGCTGGTTTAAGATTGCTATGAAATCATGTGACATTAATAACAAGAAAAGGTTAAGAATGCATTTGGGCTGGTCTATGTTAATTGAAATGTCAATACTCTTTTTGGTCCTTAGGCGCATTCTGTCCTCTCTTGGAGAACATTGTGAGACAAGAAATTCAGCATTTTTTTGTCACAGGATGTTCATTTGTCTGTATTAACAAAAAAACAGGTTGTTTAGATGGGAGATCATTCTTTAATGTGAAGAATGTTGTCATGTTGAATGCTGTCTGTTCTTTTGTTTACTTTGTTAGTTACAGTTATGAGATTACTGAATAATCCACCACCTTTTTTTTTTGACTGCATGAAAAAAGAAGTATTGCATGTAATATTGTTGTATGTTTCAAAAGTCGTATATTTGCCTAATTGTCTTCTTTATAAATTAATTTTAAATGTATGTTTATTATGACAGTTTTGCCATGATTTCTAATTTGAATGATTTCACTTATGGTCCCACAAACCCACAGAAATCTTCCCACCAGACCGGTGAGGTATGATGCTCTCATTTTCCAAAGAACAATTTAGTAAAATGCTCTCTTTAAGAGACAGCACCATTTCAATATGCTTGCAATACAGAACACATAGTCGGGGTCATTAAAAAACAGAGAATAAAAAAAACTACAATAACATCTACAATTTGGCATCAGCTATTCTATATACACATATGAGGATACAAAAAGCATGTTTTTTTTTTCTTTGTTTTTTTTTAATGATCTATCAAATTCCAGTCTATTTTTGACCATTTTGTCTTCATTGTAAAAAAAAAGGTAGTGGGCAAGAACACCTGATCATCTGCAACAATGGTACATCTAGACTGATTTAAAAATACCTGTGTTCTTGAAGAAAAACTTGCACATTGTTCATACTTCAAAAATGTTGTAGAGACTAGAGAAGTTGCAGAATTCTTCCACACCCCTGCGAGTGCTTCTGTTCTCCTTCCAAAGACTGACCAGCCTGAGAATGTGTTGGACTGACATACCTCGGCTTAAACCGAGCAAACAATCTGTAAAAGAACTGAGTCATCAGAAGCATGCTGTCAAGGGTGTGGAGGAGATAAAGAGAATGAAAGAATGGTTAAAGAGAAATAGAGAGGAACAAAGAAAAAAAACAAGGCTAAAAAAAATCCACCAAAACAAGAAACAAAAACTCCTGCTCTATAGTCTGCGTCCATGCGCAAGTCTTTGCATGATTATCTCAAAGCGCGCTGCATCACTGACTCATTTTCCGTACTCTGCATGCAGATGATGTCATTGGTATATTTGGGGGGACAAACAGAGACCGTAAGTGAGTTTGACATAATGGGGTCTGACATAGTTGGTCACAAACCAGTCCACCCTCATCTTCATCTAAATAGTGACAACCACAATCTGCCGAAACACAAGAGAGAAAAAAAGGAAAAGGGTATATTTATTCACCCATTGGTCACTACAGTGATGCTCCACAAATTATATTGGTCTTGACAAAGTTACTGAAGATGATTGAGCAAGACCTGGAGATAACTTCACAAACACTAAAATCGTAGTTTGGCCTTAAAAGCAAACTGAAAAAAGCATGTTCTTGCATTTAATCCAATATCTTCACGTCCATTGGCATTTTCTTGGAAGTGAGATTCTGTGGCCTTGGAAGTTAGTAGCATTCAAATCAAAATCCTTTGAAATGAAAAGAAGGCCAGGCAATCAACCAACAAGAAATCAGGCACATAAAGTACAGAAAGCCTGTCTGAAATCCTATGATGCTTTTGCTTTAAATTGGTTTCAATGAGAGCTGGAGAAAATTGTGGTACCAATGGACTAATTCTCATCCATTGCTTTCACTGATCCTCCCACCACCTCTCAATGACACTGACTGTCAATCATCTATAAGAAAATTATGAAAAGTATAGAACATTTTCCCAGTTGCTTCTTTTTGCTGTAGATCTGGATATCCTCAGCATCCATGAACATTTAAGAAGTAATGATTCTGAGAGTGATCTATGGCCCTGCTAGAGCTGGGTGGAACAATCACATAGAGACGTTTCAGTCCGAGAGAATCCGTTTGCTGTGAGATGTCCTGGAGGTAGATGACGCAACAGTGCAGGGAGAAGGGTAGAGCTAGTCACGCGTTTGCCAGTCCACTGTTTTCATCAGGCATGTTCCCCTGCAACAGGACAGTGTGTGTCACCACCACTGTGATAGCAGAACACTCACTCAGCACGAGCTAACACTCAAAACCATGCACAAACACAAATGAGTGCAGGCAATTACAAACACAGTTGGTCATGCAATATCCTGATATACAAAGACAAGCACACAGGCTTTTGCTCAAACAGCCGAATAAGTCTGATTTAGTGGTTTTCATTGCATATTCTTTACTAAATAAATAAACTCATGTTTAACCGACATATTAGCAAATTAGACTTTCAAATGAGCGCCAGTTATGCTCTGCGATTAGGAGGCTTCACGGATGTCTGACTGAGACACTGCTATGATGCAAACCCTTGCAAGTCGGCAAATCAGCCTCCGTCTGCAACCTAAGATATCGTAGTGAGATTTATTGAGCAGAGATACGGCAGACAAAACAAGTATTCTGGCTTTTATATACACAGCGAAAAAAGTCTTTAAACAAACATCGTAGAAGGCTGGAAGAATAATTGCACACATTTAATTGTTTTATGTCAGCACATACTAAATCCCAGTGGCATGTTGTGGAATTCAGTGTAAACTGATTTATATACAAGCTATTGTTCAAAAGTTTGGGATTTTTTTTTGTGTTTTTGAAATAAATATGAATCAAATAAAGGCTAAGGTGAAAAAAACTAATATTTTTATGAAATATTATTACGATTTCAAATAATAATTCATTTAAAATTTCAAAATGTTGTGATGTGATGGCAAAGCTGAATTGTTTAGCATCATTAAACAATTCATCATTAGTCTTCAGTGTCACATGATCCTTCAGAAATCATTTTAATATGCTGATTTGGTGAAAATGGTTGTGCTGCTTAATATTTTTTAGATACATTTTTTTAGGATTCTTTGACTAAAAAGTAAAAATGTCTTTACTGTCACTTTCAATCCGTTTGATACATTTGTTGTTGAATACAAATATTAATTTCTTTAAAAAAAAATAAAAAAAATAAAATAAAGTGTGTGTGTGTGTATATATATTTTATTAAAAATACTTTTATTAAAAATAGTCACGGAATCCTAGGTAAACATTACAAACATATTTATGGTGGCTGGGACAGAGATGTCCCTTTCATTTATTTGCTACCATCTCATTCACATCATGACATCATTTCAAGTCGATTCGGACGTGAACAAAAGTGATGAAGTTCGAGTGGGTGAATTGTTCACGTCCTCTGATTCAGGCTGATTTGTGGACGCTCTGCAAGCATGAGAGGAGGGCAATCAGCCAATCATCGTAATAAAGAAAATGTGATAGGCTGCCGTTATCGCACTAATCACAATCCACTGATTGCACCACTATTGTGCTTTAAACACAATTTGAGCTTACTTACTAAAGCTTACTTACTAAAAAATATTTAGAATATTTACTGACTGTCATTACTTTTTTTGAAGAGCCCCTGCCTCCCTCGCCATCCTTTAACTTGATGTATGTGGGTCACTAAGTTGGTTTACATTTTTTAATTACATTTTTAAACCCAACGCCTGGGTTTGTCCATATTTGACAACCCAGCATTTTTTATAGAGTAGAAGCTTGCCAGTTTATAGAAAACAGTATGGTACTTGAGACTGATGCATTCATAAAATGTAATTGCTTTTGTCCAAAACAACCCTTAAATGGCTGTGTTTGTTAGTGTCTCTATGAGCCAGCATGAGTGGAGCAACTAAGCCTCTGATTGTGGTACCATTGTGCATCTGGCCTCCACATTACATCAGATATGTGTGACAGCTCCTCGAAGCCTTCAAGCTCTGAGATCCCCTCGCCTTAGTGCATCAGACCAAGTAAAATTGAGTGCCACAAATTTAAAATCGCTATGCAGTATTAGGCTATAACTAGTCATTCACAGTGAGCCAAAGGTCAGCGGGAATCGCTTTGATATCTGAACAGGTTAGATAATTGCAAACAAATCTTGAAACACAATTTTATAGACCAGTGGATAAAATCATGACGTAAATCAATTGACATGATTTAAAAATGTACTTTCTTCCCAGCATCCCTCAGCACGAAGCTAAAAAACAGGAGCAACTCCCTCGCTCTCTTTCTATCCGTCATATACACTTATATAACTCTAATAAAAGACACAGCTTGCGATGAGGATTTGATTTAGTGTGTCTTTGGAGTATTCTGAGCCATGTTGCAGCCCGTGGCCCAAGAGGAGAGGGAAGGAAAGGGGAGGGGGTGAGGACTGGAGACTGGACACACTCATGTGGAAAGGAAGGATCTGGCCTGGAGGTGCTCAGCCGACCCTCACAGCCCCATCTCGATGTGGTTCCCGCACGAGCTTGGGTATGTGTGTGTGTGGCCATGTCAAAGAGGGGGGTGTCTGCGGCAATGAGATTCAGAATGCAAAATATGTGGGTGAAGTTAGCCATGCATAAACATGTATGAATGTGCGGCTGAGCAAAATGTCATATTTCTATGCCTAACTAGACATGCATGTTGCGTGAACATGGAAGGATTTGTGTGTTTATTTAAGCGCTTGTGATGTAGACATAATTACGCACGTGTGACATGTTTACATGCACGCCTCCCATCCAGAATGCCGAGGGTGGACACGGATCTGTCCCAGGTTGACAAACACATGCCAATGTAAAAGCGTTTCAACACACACACCTTGCATGACAGTTCTTCGTTATGACAAATGGAAGCAGACGTGTTCAGCCCCGTCGGCCCTCCTGTCACATCCTCCTGGAATGACACACAGCAGAGAGGGAGGCAGCTCAGATTTATTCAAAATAATATAAAAAGAAACAACAACACATACTTAGTATTCATAATCTAAAAGACGTCAGCAGAGAACAAATATACATGTACACTGCAGCACTTACTTCAAATTTCTGTAAACAGTTGTATTGAGTTGGGGAGCTGTGAAAGTGCCCTGATGATCAGGTGATTGGGAATAAGGGACTGGCCAGTTGGTATATTTGGCTGGGTATCTCCTCTGCAGTGCACCTTTACTTTGACTTTGGAGCTTCTGTCTCAGTTGCATCGTTAAATTTTTTGGTGACTACTTGATATATGCTGTCCTTTCCATGAGAATTTGTCTATGAATAATCAATCAGGTACTTGGTTTATAGCCAGTATAGTGTCTCTACAGGTACTAGAGTAGCTGCAAAGAGGAGAAAAAAAGCTTTTCCTAAAAAATTTATTCCATGAAGGCAATGGACTCTCATGCTTCCAAAACTCTGCTTGTTAATACAGCCAGACTTGAGTTGAATCAGCGACCGGTGCCTTATCTATAGATATAGATAGATGCTATATATAGATACTATAGTGAAACTCTCCATCAAGTCATGTTTGATAATCCATGAACAATCTAATTTCTTTATAGATCTATTACTGTGCCTGAATTCATCCATGCAAGCACGATGTTCAAAGATTAATGTAAAATGTAGTTACATAATCTACTTACATAATGAGACAGACAGTATTGTATGACACCTTTGATCGGTAAGCTCCTCTTAGTTAACATTAGTTAATGCATTAACTAAAATTAACTAACAGTGAGCAATTCATTACAGTATTTATCAATCTTTGTTAATGTTGAAATTACAACTATTCATTGTTAGTTCATGACAGTTTAGGTCCATTACATAAATTTAAAAACTTTTAATTTTAGTTTTTTTTTTCTCAGGCATGTTAACTATTGTAGTAAACTAATGTTAACAAAAGGAACCTTATTGTAAAGTGTCACCAGATTATATAATAATAATAATAATAATAATAGTTATAAGACTATGTTGCATCAGACAAGTGGAAGTTCCTAGATAATAACTCTGAAGTTCTCTAGAGCAACAATGAAAATCATGTTTTTTTCCCCCTCCAGAGTCAAGAAGCATGCAGCTTGTCTCCCTTCATTCCACTTCCTTCCTTCCTTCCTTCCCTCCTTCATATTCAACATCTCATTTATTTTACAGCCTTAGTTTGTTTCCAGCAGGGACAGCGGCTCGACAGCCTAAGATGCTGTAGCATTTGAAAACACAGTGTTCAATTATGATACACACTGCAGCATTCAAACCTGTGCTCTGCTTATCACAGCGGATAAATACTAAAGACTGAGCCAGAGGATAAAAGTGTGTCTAGAGTTCACGGTCATCAATGTTTCAGCAAGGCTACATTGTGATGTGTTTTACATCCTATTGCAACGGATGCCTAAATCAGTGGCAGGGAGAAGCAGTTGCTGAGAGAAACAGCTAGAATGAAGAGGACAAAAGGGGCACTAGGGCCCAGCTAACCTTAAAACAACCACTGTTCGAGGAACTCCACAGTGTCAGAGTGAATTAGAGCGGCCCTGTGGTATGGCATGGCTGATATGTGTGAATGGCAGAGTGAGGGGCAGTAATGGATTATCTGACACTCATTTCATGACATCACAACAAACCCACCTGCTCGCTTAATGCGGGATCATGGTGTGACTTTCCACTGGACCTAGAAAGACCATGCCAATGTGATCAGTGTTGATTTAATGCACACTCATATTATATATCAAATAATTTACATACGAAGCAGCTGACTATACATTATCCCATTTATTACGTGGAGGCTAAAGGTATGCTAAGCTAGCATGCTGAGCAGCTAAAGAACATGAATATTTGAATTTCACAATCTATAGTTGTTTATTTACCGTTAAAAGTCATATAAACAAATGTGAGAGTAGGTTTCATAATCAGGCACTTAATAGAGCATTTAAAGGCCTTTCAGACAACAGAATCTTTAGGTACCAGTTAACAAAAATATGTTCTAAGAAAATATTGCAAATGTTCCCATTAAGTTATAAAAACGTTATTTCTGAATATTCTCTGAACGTACAAAACTTTTTTTGTGGTTAGGCAATCTTTAAGGAAACGTTACTTTTTTTTCATTTTGCAAACATTTTGGGAACGTTACTTTTTTAATGTTCTCTGAACATTCTGAAACAAGTTGTAATGTTTAAAAAATGTTAGACGAATGTCTAAACAAGCGTATAAAAGATATAGAAATAATGTTTTTGGGCAAATGTTTTGAGAACATTATTAAAGACCAGATAACTCTGAACAAATGTTCTATTGATGTTACTGGAAGAATGTTTGTTCATAGCTTTGAGAGTATCTTTTCCAGAATGTTTGAAAACGTTTCCTGTTAGCTGGGGTGGACCCGTGTGTGCAGGGAGACCCAGGCTGAATCGCCCCCTAAACCCTCAATCACTATTCCCTACGTTAGTCCACTTATACAGTTCACTTGAAGGAGTGAATGAAAACAAGTGAGTGAATTCGGACAGCCGTTGTGTGTACATCGGCTGTACACTTGTTATTGCGGTGCAATGTGGGATTAAAAGAGTGCACTTAATAATGTCCACTATGGTTTCGGACACCACTACAAATGGCTGTCCCTTCAAATAATGCCCTATTTGAGGGTATAGGGGGCGATTTCGGATTTAGCCCCGATTTTTTACAACACTGTTTTCAGTTACCAGTCTGATATACAGCATTGCCGTGTCCTACAGTGCCGGGGTCAACCAATCAGAATCAAGTATCCCAGAGAGTTGCATAATGAGCTCCAAATAGTTATACATTTCTAAGCATAACATATCTACAAACATTGCTCACAACAACTTCTGATATGCATAGCATAGTATACAGTATCTAGTAAAATTATATGGATAACCTAACTTGCATTACATCCCATAATTTAAAATAAGCTTTCCTCATCAACACAGGGGCTTAAAAATGAGCCTTGCCACGGTGCATCTGTGTGAGATGTTTGACAGCGAGAGATAAGCTTGCATAAGCAGGATGTGGCTAAGCTGAAGCCGTTCCCCAATGAGGCGGTGATCACCTTCAGCCGCTGAGAGAGGGAAGCCAGGGAGATGATGAAAACGGGCAACTCAGTGTGATTAGGTATGTGCTTTCTACAAACAATCAAGATGGCAGATGTGCCACTGTGAATTACCTTGTAATGTTAGCGAACGCTAATCCCTCAGCACATTCATGCCCTTTGCTCCCTTTATCAAATAATGTCTGCTGATATGAGCGGAGCGTGTTGTCAGAGATACCACAGACAAGGCCATGGGGAGAGGAACTGTGATATTAGCAGCCACTTGAGTGAATAGAAATCATGCTAACTTTTTATTGTTATAGGGGTGACATTAAAAATCAACTGGAACTAACTTGCCGTTTAAATGCTGTCTGACTGTATTTATTCTAAACTAAGTAAACATACTTGGCACCATTGAGCAAACAATAGTCTAATATGATCTATTGGAGTGGTTATGCATTGACCTTGTTGGTGGAGACTTTCCTTTAAACTAATTTCAGCTCCATATTATTTTAAGCATGTCACCATCCATTAGACAAGTATTTGCGTAACTGCTTAGATTCTATGCATATTTGACTAGTCATGAGTAAATGGTTATTTTAAAAATATTTAATATAGCCAAACAGATTAGCCTCTTAATTTATTGGAACTTGGCATAGTTTGAAAATTAGAATGTGAGAAATTACCAATGTAGAAAGTTAAATTGTCTTTAATGTGTTTGTTTTTCTCTTTAAGAGTAAGACTACGATATGACCAATTCTTTTCATATGGATTATATTCAGCGCTGTTATCTAAAAGTAAAACTAAAATTATTCAAAACATGAAATAAATAGATGAAAAATAAGATGAAATAAAATAACATGTACATTTTAAAAACTGACATGAAATTAGAACTGAAATAAAATAAGTTTATAATAAAAAACAAAATAGAAAAATAATATAATAATAATAAAAAAACTAATAAAAATGATAAAAGCACATAACAAAATTACTAAAACTAAAATGAAAACTAAAAATATAAAAATAAAAGCTAATTCACAATATTAATAAATACTAAAATAGTATATAAACAATACTAAAATAACACTGATTATTATATTACATTTGTATAGTGTTATTGGGTTAAAGGTGGGGTGGAAGGTAAGGTGGAACTATATTTGGCGTGTGAGATTTTCTACTGTGTGCCACAGCTGACTGAATTTGTACTCGACAGACTGAGGGGGGGGGGGGTTATTTTTAACAGCTTAAGTTTCTTGACAAACTCATCCTACATTGTCTCTTCCAGGTCCAGATGGACAGCTCTGATACCCGTACTTATTAATTTCATGCCAGAAAGGATCAACATTCTGAATGCCAATAGATTTTTGATTTTCTTTTAGCTATATACTTTCTCTTTTCTATGGTTCCGGTCCAGCGTCACTCCCTCTCAGTTTTGTCCTTTATCCAGAAACTGCACTTGGAGAGATTTGTGGCTCAGCTGCTCTGTTGGTACTGTGCTCTGAATGACTTTTATGTGCTAATGACTCTGTTTAATGAAACCTTGTAAAATTCTGCACATGGTGAAGGGAGCATAATTTAAAGGCTTGGAGATTTCTAGCTCACTAAATTGCAGCACTGGTGTCTGTGCTTGGGCCTTTCTCCATCCATACTTTCTTAATGATTCAAGCTTTCCAGTGTGCGTGGCAAGTAGGGATGGATATTTTTGTACATTTTTCATTTTGTGTCCGTCTTGGCGATGATAAAAATACCTAATAACCAAATGCATCCTATATATGAGATTAATCAGATATATAGCCTACAACATAAAAGTAATATTACAACTTATATCTGCACAAAAGGATGCAAATGCGCACATGAACTTGACTGCTTGTCTGAATGTGTAACTCCCGTTGTGAATGTGCTCTTCCCGTAAAACGCTGAAACACAGGCAACTAAAGCATAGAGAATTTACAACATTCCATTACAATAGTGTTCTCATTATAAAGTTATGTAGGCCAATATGGCAGATTGTTGCTGCACATATTGCACTTGTATTTTAATGATCAAAGTGATTCCAGGCATGCACGCTTTCAAATCCGGGCCCTGTCCCAAATGGCACCCTAACACTCGCAGTCTTCCTACGAGTCCGCACTTTCGTGACGTAATGCTGCTTTGACTGTCGGGAAGAAGTCTGCAGTGGAGCTTGCTTTAGCTTGCGAGTACCCTTCTGAAACCTAAAATGACAAATGGGACACCCTACAGTCTCATTGACTGCATCCATTGTAAGTCCACAAAACCGAAAGTGTATTTGAAGTGTGCCATTTGGGACAGGGCCATAGTTTCACTTTGGCTGCATCTGAAATCGCATATTTCCCTACTATAAAGTAGGCAAAAACAGTATGTGACGAAAAAACTATGTCCAAATAAAAAGAGTAGGCAAAAAGTACCTACTTCTGAAGTGTGCATACGATGAACACTTTACTATCCCATGAGGCCAAAGGAGAGGATTTATGAATGGCAGTGAAGCAACGTAACTGATGCTGGTAGGTCATGTGATAATGACAACATAGCGCATGTAGTATGTCCAGACTACATTCATACTACACACATTCATACTATATAGAACATACTTTTTTTAGTGGTCGTGAAATAATTACTTGTCTGGAAGGCATGCTTTCATTATGCTAACCAATCAGACCTTAGGAGCTGCCCAAAATGCTGCAATAACCAATTAGAAAAAAAAAATTATATATTTTTTAAAGTAATGGCAATCATCATTTTGATTCCAATGATGTTGCGGTCACGTCCGAATACTCGAGTAATCATGCACATCCCTATAGTGGCAAGATATATCTGACAGATTATGTGCAAAACATTTAAAGGGATAGTTTACCCAAAAAAAGGAAAATTCTGTCATTAATTACTTACCTTCATGTCGTTCCAAACATGTAAGACTTTCGCTCATCTTCGGAACACAAATTAAGATCTTTTTTATTCAATCTGAGAGCTTTCGGTCCCTACATAGACAGCGACGCAACTGACACTTTGACACTTCAAAAAGTTAATAATGAGATTGTAAAACTAATCCATATGAATTGAGCGGTTTAGTCCAAAATCATTCATGAACACACACATCAGTTGTGGTAAACGGAGGCTCAAGCATATTTGCTTGACTTGCGAGAACCAATGAGGTTCATTCTCGTGTGTTAGGCAGCACGTTTGAGCTTTCGCAAGAGGTTTACTCTCGCACGTCAAGCAAGTTCAGTTGAGCTTCTGTTTATGTTTGCTGATCAACTTCATATGTGAATAAAAGATAACGTTTATTTATAAAAGATGATTGACAAATTTTCATTTTTGGGTGAACTAACTCTTTAAAATCCTTCATGGGAATATCTGTCACTGAACGGAGATACCTATTTTGCACTATAATCTCACTCAAATGAGTACATGAACACTGAATCATTAAGTAGAGTACTGTTATATTTAAAGATGTAAACTGAAAATGGAACCAAAAAACAGGTAAAGCTAGCTATACCAGTTCATAGTATCACCATAGCAACCCTCTTGGAGACTACATACTTCATAAAATGTCATACATCTTTATATGGTAGATTGATTGCAGCAGTAGTCTTCCAGATATTGGAAATAGTACAATAAATACTGAAGACGACAAAAATACAAAACAGGCCATACATCTTGATCATATTTGCATGACTCTTGAAGTTAGAGTGTGGCATAAAACGTTACAAAGATGTAAAGACATTGAGTTTTTAAATGTATGCAAATTTGTGTTAATGCGTAATAGTGTGTGCTTTATTATCCTACCTCTAGCAGGTGGTTTCCCTGCTAGTGTAGTGGCTAAGCAGGTCCATATGCAGTGTATACTTAAATATGAAGGTTACAGGAGGACATTTGGAAAGATCAGAGGCTCTCAGCAACTGGGGAAAATCTCCTGTTTAATGTAAAGCTGAAGTAGCACGGAAAAGGGGAAAGCACCACTCTGTAAACCAGCTGAACAGCACTGCCATCTAGAGGCGCCTACACGCCACAACCACCACCTGCTAGTGAGAATCGGAACATATGAGGCCTCCCTCTTGTCAGAATCACTAATTACATGTTGAATTGCCTGTCACAAGCCGTATATTTAGTACTGACGGTGATATTATTCTTAGTAATGAGTCTTTTTCTCAGCCTGGATGGTTTTAGTCTATCACCAGGAACATTAAGGTAATAACATATCCTGGCAGGCTATTTCTTCTCACCCCTGCCTAATCAAAGCCATCCATTCAACACATGCAGTGAGGTCTGCAACGAAAACCATAGATCTCCTCAAACACCAAACCGCAGCCCGTAAGTCAGGTAAGATCAGAATCTTCAATCATTGATGTTTCATCTCAGATCTGTACTAAAAGTACGCAAGATGGCAGTTTATCAAGCGTTAACCAGCGTGACTGTAATAAGGTTTATTGCAGAAAGCGTTCACGCTTAAATGGTTGGTACAATTATGGGCACCTTAGGAAAGATTCCCACTGAGATGTTTTAGCAACTCAACGATGAGCTCCAGGGGGTCTACTTCAGATTTTCTTATTCCGCCCCTCCAGTTAAGCATTGGGAGTCTGATAAGACGAAAATTAGAAGGAGAAAAAAGAAGAGGAATTGACTGCCCTTTATTAAGAATCTATCCCTTCTGGCAGTGTCTGGTGGTTCCACACTCCCCAACCTGGGCTGTTTGATTGGCGGTTTTCCACAGCACCGGCTGTGATGTTTGTTTTTTTTCCTTTTAGGGAACAGACAATTCCCATGGGCTTAATAGACGATTGTTTTGTAGATACTCCCCTCTCTTCATAAAAACGCAGGAATACTCCATTAACTGAATAACTAATCTTGTCAGTTATTTAAAGGTCATGACAGGTTAAAGGATAATTAATGCATTACCCACATTTTAATATTGAGGATGGCTACTATTTTTGAATGAATGTCATTGAAGAGCTAATGTTCATTGTTATGACATGAAGGTGAAATTTTAGGAGCTGCAGTTAGTAATATAAAGAGCCCATTTAGGATGACAGCCATAATATTGCAAGGTTAACATTTTAAATCTATCAATGAGACTAATGCTGAGCAGTGTCAGGACCTTGGATTTCAGCTCCATTTGAATAAAAAGAGCACGACACAACACGTGTAACTCATCAATTAAAACTATCAAATAACAAAGGACAAGCACTCCCGTCTTTAAAGCGAATCAGTTTATATAGTTTGGTTTACAAAAATGTCTGTATACAGTATGTCATTTTCTCCCAGTACAAACTAACGCATGATTCATTCAGTGAGAACATACAACTAGATGTATTTACAGCGCAAGCAATCATACCAACAAAATAAACATGAAAACGTAACCACATGTACTACTCACTACTGGCAGCCACTACGGTTAAAGAGGTAGCTTCCACAGTTAGACAATGCATCCCATTTTTGATTAGATGTGTCCTACAAAAATAATTTACAACATACTGACATCTCTGCACACTCACACGCACACGCACACACGATTTGGAATTCTGTCAGTTCTAGTAGCTACGACCTGCAAGGCTTGTCAGTTGATGCCAGAGCTTATATGACTGGCAAAATGGCATCCACTTTGCAAACATATTAGAAGACCAAAGGAAGGTGTTGACATTCGGTATCTAAGGCAAACAAACACACATTTCCTTTCACTTGGATTCCTGAACATACATGGACAAAGGTGTACAAGCAGAATCATGATGATGAAATGTTCTATATTCCTGAACACAGACACACTTTGGTCCCCTTGTCCATGCCACCTGACATAGCTTAATGGCAACTTCAACATTAATATATTATATAGCTGATCAACACAAATGCTACTGTATGGATGTAAAGTGTAGAGGAAAAAAAGGGTTTTCATAAGGACAGGTTTGAAATATTAAAGACATTGGTACAAAGCATGTAACATCAGCTTTTGTGTAGGGATGAACAACACTCAAAATCAAGATATTTTCATTTATAAGATTTTTGATTTATAAGAAAAGTTTTTTTTATTTATTGGGAAACAATATTAATGAATTATAATATTAAACAATATTAATTATTTAATTTTGCATGCTGATTTTTCTTTTTTTTTTTTTTTTTTACACGTAGATTATGTTTGCAGTCATCTCATTCTCAGTTAGTCTTTAAAAACCTAATAATTTAATAACACTGTTAAATGTAATCTTAAGAAAATCTCAAACTTTTTTCATGTTATTATCATGTTGTGATGCTTAAATTCAGTTGTAGAATGTAAAAAAAAAGATTTTCATTTTTAGAGATTTATTTTTAATTTATTTAGACGTAATAGTATAAATATTAATATATAGTTATATATATAGTTTATCAACCATAACATGACTAACATGAAACCCATTTTTTTCACTACCAGTGTACAAAATACATATCGAAATGATCTACTGTAGTGACTTGATAGCAGAATTTTAAAAAAAGTGTAGTTTGCCATTCATTCATTAAAGCATTTTCCAAATTTTTGTCTTAAAATAAATTATTAGAAACTTGCTAGTGATTAGGGAAGCACTATGGTCAAGACATCCAAATGTCATTGTATAACAAATGAAAGATGATTTCTTTTCATAAACAGTTAATAGAGTACTGGCCTGACTGGATCACTCTGTTAGTTCAAGGAGAGGACTTTGATTTGAGGATCACTTTCAGAAAAAAACATGCAAGGAATGAATGCTTTTCAACATAACGGCCAACATGACCTTACTCAGAGAAATGAGAGGGAACACAAGACAGCATGAACATTACATTCTCATCGGCATACTGGAACTCCAGTATAAGGAGGAACTTTGCTACATAGAACGGGATCCCCCGCCACAGTCAGGCTTTATGATGACGACAAGGAAAAAGAAAAAAAGACAATCAACAATGGCACATATATCCCTGCTTTAAATCAAAAGGACAAATGTTTGAAAGAATAAAAGGGAAAATATATTTTTCTTTTCTAAAAATGCCCCAAGAAAATAAACAGACAAGTTCTACTCTCTTGCAAACTGAAAGGCAGGCACTGGGAGATAAGATCACTGTGTCCATCCAACTGTCAATCAGCCCTGGGTGCCAATGCAATCAAATTTGGCTGAGGGGGACAGGAAACAGAAAACAAGACATGTTGTTTGCTGACAACATCTGGCTCAGAGAGTCTTTCTGTATTGTCAGATTTCCTTTTCATAGATTTGGTCTATATTCACTAGAACACACACACATGCACACACGCGCACACAAGTGTGAAAAGAGAGAAAAGTGCTTCCGGTCTGTTTGTGTCTCCATGGTTCTGCAGCCATGTGTCCAGCCCCTCCCTGTTCTCTGTCCTTGTGGAGCAGGGACACTCCACACCCTGGAGGACTCTGTGAGGAAGTGAGTGTGTGAGTGCTCGGGGCTGTGAGCTCAGTCTGTCATGCGGGGGATGTTATAAGAGTAGTGTACTAAAGGGAGGCCGCGGCTCTGACAGAAACAAGCTCGGCCGCAAGCCTGAACCTGCTCCGAACTGTCTGACACAAATGAATCACCCTCGTCTCCATATTCCGACTGGGCGGAAAGCGTCCCAGTGTCGGGCCAGTACCCCGAGTTTAGGCACTGAGGTGTGTTCGCCATCAGGGCAGGGCAGCTGTGGGACTTCACTAAATGTCTGCAGGCTGAGGAAGAGGATGACGTGGAAGAGGAAGATGTCCTGATGTGGAGGGCAGCGTTACAGTGTTCGCACAGTCCCCGAGTGTCGGTGTGCAGTTTTGTGTACATTCCGCAATCGCTAGACAAGCCTTCGCCGCCGTCGGATAGCACCGAGCCTCCTGCTACCGTCCCTTTAGTAACCACTTTACCAACCAGCCCGCTGCAACCTCCGGCCCTCCCCCGTCCTCTAAGCCGAAGCCAGTCATATCTGAAGGAGGGACTGAAGCAGACGTACAGCACAGGGTTCAAGCAGGCAGAGAGGGGAAAGAATATGAGCGTCACGGATTTGGCCATCTCCGGTCCGCCCACTGCATTACTGGTCCCGGCCAGAAGGGGAGCGAAAGAGAAAGCCGCCACCGGGCAGAAGAAGATGCAGTTGGTGAAGATGAGCCAGGCGATGTGCCTCACAAACCCGGCCTGCTCTGGGTCAGCCAACTGGGAACGCCCCAGTCTGCAGTATAACCGCGTATAGACAACCGCGCTCAGCAGGTACGCTAGTGTGTTCAATAGCACCAGGGCCACTGTGAACCCCAGACCTGGTCCAGGACCTCCGGAGAAGGGCAGGCAGAGAGGAGAACCCATGGCTGATTCATGATACAGACTGAGGCAGGCAGCTGCGACAGATACCAATCCCAACAGGAGTGCGGCGATACCAAACCTTCTTCGTCTTTCCCTCCTTTCACTACTAGACCTCAGCGCTCCAGCCTTCCCCATCAGAGCCCTCACAGCAAAGCAACGCTCCACCGCAGCTAACGCCAGCAGCAGGACAGCCCACTCGGAGGAAAACACAGCGAGGAAGCCCACCACCTGACATCCGGCACCTGTTTCCCACCACACGCCGTAATCGGCAAACGAGCCCCAGGTGACAGCGTCCAGGAGTGTCAGTGCTGCCACATAGACCCCTGTCAGCAGATTAGCGGAGGCCAGGAGAGCCACCAGGAGTCGGGCCGGGGAGAGAGGAGAGGTGCGTGGGGAGAAGGTGGCTGCAAGGACCAGGCAGTTGAAGAGGAGTGCCACCAGGCAGATGAACCACACGGTCAATCGGATCATCCAGCTTCCCAACAAGTGTTCACAAGGTTTAAATGCCCCTGAAAGATGGAAACCACAGTCACATCAATCCAAAGTATGAGTGCATAAGAGGCTAACTCAATATTATGTTAAAAATAGATAAACTGAGGAAAAAAATATTTGTAGGAAAAACAAAAACAACAACTTATGTTCACCAACAATCTACAATTGTTATAACTCTTTTTTTTTTATTTTAATATTTCTTAAAATGTAATTTATCCCTGTGATATCAAAGCTGAAATCTGACTTTATAACACGCAATTGTGAGTTTATATCACGCAATTCTGACTTTATAACACGCAATTGTGAGTTTATATCACGCAATTCTGACTATAACACGCAATTGTGAGTTTATATCACGCAATTCTGACTATAACACGCAATTGTGAGTTTATATCACGCAATTCTGACTTTATAACACGTAATTGTGAGTTTATATCACGCAATTCTGACTTTATAACACGCAATTGTGAGTTTATATCACGCAATTCTGACTTTCTAACACAATTGCAAGTTTATATCAACTTTGTGACTTTCTAACACGCAATTGTGAGTTTATATCACGCAATTCTGACTTTATAACACAATTGCAAGTTTATATCAACTTTGTGACTTTCTAATACGCAATTGTGAGTTTATATCACGCAATTCTGACTTTATAACACGCAATTGTGAGTTTATATCACGCAATTCTGACTTTATAACACGCAATTGTGAGTTTATATCACGCAATTCTGACTTTATAACACGCAATTGTGAGTTTATATCACGCAATTCTGACTTTATAACACGCAATTGTGAGTTTATATCACGCAATTCTGACTTTATAACACGCAATTGTGAGTTTATATCACGCAATTTTGACTTTATAACACGCAATTGTGAGTTTATATCACGCAATTCTGACTTTATAACACAATTGCAAGTTTATATCAACTTTGTGACTTTCTAATACGCAATTGTGAGTTTATATCACGCAATTCTGACTTTATAACACGCAATTGTGAGTTTATATCACGCAATTCTGACTTTATAACACGCAATTTTGAGTTTATATCACGCAATTCTGACTTTATAACACGCAATTGTGAGTTTATATCACGCAATTCTGACTTTATAACACGCAATTGTGAGTTTATATCACGCAATTCTGACTTTATAACACAATTGCAAGTTTATATCAACTTTGTGACTTTCTAATACGCAATTGTGAGTTTATATCACGCAATTGTGAGTTTATATCACGCAATTCTGACTTTATAACACAATTGCGAGTTTATATCAACTTTGTGACTTTATAACACGCAATTGCGAGTTTATATTACACAATTCTGACTTTCTAACACAATTGCAAGTTTATATCAACTTTGTGACTTTCTAACACGCAATTGCGAGTTTATATCACGCAACTCTGACTTTATAACACAATTGTGAGTTTATATCACGCAAATCTAACTTTATAACACGCAACTGTGAGTTTATATCACGCAATTCTGACTTTATAACACGCAATTGTGAGTTTATATCACGCAATTCTGACTTTATAACACGCAATTGTGAGTTTATATCACGCAATTCTGACTTTATAACACGCAATTGTGAGTTTATATCACGCAATTCTGACTTTATAACACGCAATTCTGACTTTATAACACGCAATTGTGAGTTTATATCACGCAATTCTGACTTTATAACACGCAATTGTGAGTTTATATCACGCAATTTTGACTTTATAACACGCAATTGTGAGTTTATATCACGCAATTCTGACTTTATAACACAATTGCAAGTTTATATCAACTTTGTGACTTTCTAATACGCAATTGTGAGTTTATATCACGCAATTCTGACTTTATAACACGCAATTGTGAGTTTATATCACGCAATTCTGACTTTATAACACGCAATTGTGAGTTTATATCACGCAATTCTGACTTTATAACACGCAATTGTGAGTTTATATCACGCAATTCTGACTTTATAACACAATTGCGAGTTTATATCAACTTTGTGACTTTCTAATACGCAATTGTGAGTTTATATCACGCAATTCTGACTTTATAACACAATTGCGAGTTTATATCAACTTTGTGACTTTATAACACGCAACTGCGAGTTTATATCACGCAATTCTGACTTTCTAACACAATTGCGAGTTTATATCAACTTTGTGACTTTATAACACGCAATTGCGAGTTTATATTACACAATTCTGACTTTATAACACAATTGCAAGTTTATATCAACTTTGTGACTTTATAATACGCAATTGTGAGTTTATATTACACAATTCTGACTTTAAAACATAATTGCAAGTTTATATCAACTTTGTGACTTTATAACACGCAATTGTGGGTTTATATCACGCAATTGTGAGTTTATAACACGCAATTGCGAGTTTATATCACGCATTTCTGACTTTATAACACAATTGCGAGTTTATATCACAGAATTCTGACTTTATAACACGCAATTGTGAGTTTATATCACGCAATTCTGACTTTCTAACACGCAATTGTGAGTTTATATCACGCAATTCTGACTTTCTAACACGCAATTGTGAGTTTATATCACGCAATTCTGACTTTCTAACACGCAATTGTGAGTTTATATCACACAATTCTGACTTTATAATACAATTGCAAGTTTATATCAACTTTGTGACTTTATAATACGCAATTGTGAGTTTATATCACACAATTCTGACTTTATAATACAACTGCAAGTTTATATCAACTTTATGACTTTATAATACGCAATTGTGAGTTTATATCAACTTTGTGACTTTCTAACACGCAATTGTGAGTTTATATCACGCATTTCTGACTTTCTAACACGCAATTGTGAGTTTATATCACGCATTTCTGACTTTCTAACACGCAATTGTGAGTTTATATCAACTTTGTGACTTTATAACACGCAATTGTGAGTTTATATCACGCAATTCTGACTTTATAACACGCAATTGTGAGTTTATATCATGCAATTCTGACTTTATAACACGCAATTGTGAGTTTATATCACGCAATTCTGACTTTATAACACGCAATTGTGAGTTTATATCACGCAATTCTGACTATAACACGCAATTGTGAGTTTATATCACGCAATTCTGACTTTATAACACGTAATTGTGAGTTTATATCACGCAATTCTGACTTTATGACACACAATTGTGAGTTTATATAACGCAATTCTGACTTTATAACACAATTGCGAGTTTATATCAACTTTGTGACTTTATAATACGCAATTGTGAGTTTATATCAACTTTGTGACTTTATAACACGCAATTGTGAGTTTATATCACGCATTTCTGACTTTATAACACGCAATTGTGAGTTTATATCACGCATTTCTGACTTTCTAACACGCAATTGTGAGTTTAAATCATGCAATTCTGACTTTATAACACAATTGCGAGTTTATATCACGCAATTCTGACTTTATAACACGCAATTGTGAGTTTGTATCACGCAATTCTGACTTTATAACACGCAATTTGTGAGTTTATATCACGCAACTCTGACTTTATAACACAATTGTGAGTTTATATCACGCAAATCTGACTTTATAACACGCAACTGAGTTTATATCACGCAATTCTGACTTTATAACACGCAATTGTGAGTTTATATCACGCAATTCTGACTTTATAACACGCAATTGTGAGTTTATATAACGCAATTCTGACTTTCTAACACGCAATTGTGAGTTTATATCAGGCAATTCTGACTTTCTAACACGCAATTGTGAGTTTATATCACGCAATTCTGACTTTCTAACACACAATTGTGAGTTTATATCACACAATTCTGACTTTATAACACGCAATTGCAAGTTTATATCAACTTTGTGACTTTATAATGCGCAATTGTGAGTTTATATCACACAATTCTGACTTTATAATACAACTGCAAGTTTATATCAACTTTGTGACTTTATAATACGCAATTGTGAGTTTATATCACACAATTCTGACTTTATAATACAACTGCAAGTTTATATCAACTTTGTGACTTTATAATACGCAATTGTGAGTTTATATCAACTTTGTGACTTTATAACACGCAATTGTGAGTTTATATCACGCATTTCTGACTTTATAACACGCAATTGTGAGTTTATATCACGCATTTCTGACTTTATAACACGCAATTGTGAGTTTATATCACGCAATTCTGACTTTATAACACGCAATTGTGAGTTTATATCACGCAATTCTGACTTTATAACACAATTGTAAGTTTATATCAACTTTGTGACTTTCTAATACGCAATTGTGAGTTTATATCACGCAATTCTGACTTTATAACACAATTGCGAGTTTATATCAACTTTGTGACTTATAAACTCACAATTGTGAGTTTATATCACGCAATTCTGACTTTCTAACACGCAATTGCGAGTTTATATTACACAATTCTGACTTTATAACACAATTGCAAGTTTATATCAACTTTGTGACTTTATAATACGCAATTGTGCGTTTATATCACGCAATTGTGAGTTTATAACACGCAATTGCGAGTTTATATCACGCATTTCTGACTTTATAACACAATTGCGAGTTTATATCACAGAATTCTGACTTTCTAACACGCAATTGTGAGTTTATATCACGCAATTCTGACTTTATAACACACAATTGTGAGTTTATATCACGCAATTCTGACTTTCTAACACGCAATTGTGAGTTTATATCACGCAATTCTGACTTTAAAACATGCAATTGCGAGTTTATATTACAGAATTCTGACTTTATAACATGCAATTGCAAGTTTATATCAACTTTGTGACTTTATAACACGCAATTGCAAGTTTATATCACAGAATTCTGACTTTATAACATGCAATTGCGAGTTTATATCACACAATTCTGACTTTTTAACACAATTGCGAGTTTATATCAACTTTGTGACTTTATAACATGCAATTGCGAGTTTATATCACACAATTCGGACTTTATAACGCGCAATTGTGAGTTTATATCACGCAATTCTGACTTTATAACGCGCAATTGTGAGTTTATATCACGCAATTCTGACTTAAAAACACGCAATTGTGAGTTTATATCACGCAATTCTGACGTTATAACAAAATTGCAAGTTTACATCAAGTTTGTGGCTTTATAACACGCAATTGCGAGTTTATATGGAATTCTGACTCCATAATACAGTTGTGAGTTTATATCACGCAATTCTGACTTTATAACACGCAATTGTGAGTTTATATCACGCAATTCTGACTTTATAACACGCAATTGAGAGTTTATATCACGCAATTCTGACTTTAAAACACGCAATTGTGAGTTTATATCACGCAATTCTGACTTTATAACATGCAATTGCGAGTTTATATCACGCATTTCTGACTTTATAACACAATTGCAAGTTTATATCAACTTTGTGACTTTATAACGCGCAATTGTGAGTTTATATCACACAATTCTGACTTTATAACATGCAATTGCGAGTTTATATCACGCATTTCTGACTTTATAACACAATTGCAAGTTTATATCAACTTTGTGACTTTATAACGCGCAATTGCGAGTTTATATTACACAATTCTGACTTTATAACACAATTGCAAGTTTATATCACGCAATTCTGACTTTATAACATGCAATTGCGAGTTTATATCAACTTTGTGACTTTATAACGCGCAATTGTGAGTTTATATCACGCAATTCTGACTTTATAACGCGCAATTGCGAGTTTATATCACACAATTCTGACTTTATAACACGCAATTGTGAGTTTATATCACACAATTCTGACTTTATAACATGCAATTGCGAGTTTATATCACGCATTTCTGACTTTATAACACAATTGCAAGTTTATATCAACTTTGTGACTTTATAACGCTCAATTTTGAGTTTATATCACGCAATTCTGACTTTATAACACGCAATTGTGAGTTTATATCACGCAATTCTGACTTTATAACACGCAATTGTGAGTTTATATCATGCAAATCTGACTTTATAACGTGCAATTGTGAGTTTGTATCACGCAATTCTGACTTTATAACACGCAATTGTGAGTTTATATCACGCAATTCTGACTTTATAACACGCAATTGTGAGTTTATATCACGCAATTCTGACTTTATAACACGCAATTGTGAGTTTATATCACGCAATTCTGACTTTCTAACATGCAATTGCAAGTTTATATCAACTTTGTGACTTTATAACACGCAATTGTGAGTTTATATCACGCAATTCTGACTTTCTAACACAATTGCAAGTTTATATCAACTTTTTGACTTTATAACACGCAATTGCGAGTTTATATTACACAATTCTGACTTTATAACACAATTGCAAGTTTATATTACACAATTCTGACTTTATAACACAATTGCAAGTTTATATCAACTTTTTGACTTTATAACACGCAATTGCGAGTTTATATTACACAATTCTGACTTTATAACACAATTGCAAGTTTATATCAACTTTGTGACTTTATAACACGCAATTGTGGGTTTATATCACGCAATTGTGAGTTTATAACACGCAATTGCGAGTTTACATCACGCATTTCTGACTTTATAACACAATTGCGAGTTTATATCACAGAATTCTGACTTTATAACACGCAATTGTGAGTTTATATCACGCAATTCTGACTTTCTAACACGCAATTGTGAGTTTATATCACGCAATTCTGACTTTCTAACACGCAATTGTGAGTTTATATCACACAATTCTGACTTTATAATACAATTGCAAGTTTATATCAACTTTGTGACTTTATAATACGCAATTGTGAGTTTATATCACACAATTCTGACTTTATAATACAACTGCAAGTTTATATCAACTTTATGACTTTATAATACGCAATTGTGAGTTTATATCAACTTTGTGACTTTATAATACGCAATTGTGAGTTTATATCAACTTTATGACTTTATAATACGCAATTGTGAGTTTATATCACGCATTTCTGACTTTCTAACACGCAATTGTGAGTTTATATCACGCATTTCTGACTTTCTAACACGCAATTGTGAGTTTATATCAACTTTGTGACTTTATAATACGCAATTGTGAGTTTATATCACGCAATTCTGACTTTATAACACGCAATTGTGAGTTTATATCATGCAATTCTGACTTTATAACACGCAATTGTGAGTTTATATCACGCAATTCTGACTTTATAACACGCAATTGTGAGTTTATATCACGCAATTCTGACTATAACACGCAATTGTGAGTTTATATCACGCAATTCTGACTATAACACGCAATTGTGAGTTTATATCACGCAATTCTGACTTTATAACACGTAATTGTGAGTTTATATCACGCAATTGTGACTTTATGACACGCAATTGTGAGTTTATATAACGCAATTCTGACTTTATAACACAATTGCGAGTTTATATCACAGAATTCTGACTTTATAACACAATTGCGAGTTTATATCAACTTTGTGACTTTATAATACGCAATTGTGAGTTTATATCAACTTTGTGACTTTATAACACGCAATTGTGAGTTTATATCACGCATTTCTGACTTTATAACACGCAATTGTGAGTTTATATCACGCATTTCTGACTTTCTAACACGCAATTGTGAGTTTAAATCATGCAATTCTGACTTTATAACACAATTGCGAGTTTATATCACGCAATTCTGACTTTATAACACGCAATTGTGAGTTTGTATCACGCAATTCTGACTTTATAACACGCAATTTGTGAGTTTATATCACGCAACTCTGACTTTATAACACAATTGTGAGTTTATATCACGCAAATCTGACTTTATAACACGCAACTGAGTTTATATCACGCAATTCTGACTTTATAACACGCAATTGTGAGTTTATATCACGCAATTCTGACTTTATAACACGCAATTGTGAGTTTATATAACGCAATTCTGACTATAACACGCAATTGTGAGTTTATATCACGCAATTCTGACTTTCTAACACGCAATTGTGAGTTTATATCACGCAATTCTGACTTTCTAACACACAATTGTGAGTTTATATCACACAATTCTGACTTTATAACACAATTGCAAGTTTATATCAACTTTGTGACTTTATAATGCGCAATTGTGAGTTTATATCACACAATTCTGACTTTATAATACAACTGCAAGTTTATATCAACTTTGTGACTTTATAATACGCAATTGTGAGTTTATATCAACTTTGTGACTTTATAACACACAATTGTGAGTTTATATCACGCATTTCTGACTTTATAACACGCAATTGTGAGTTTATATCACGCATTTCTGACTTTATAACACGCAATTGCAAGTTTATATCAACTTTGTGACTTTCTAATACGCAATTGTGAGTTTATATCACGCAATTCTGACTTTATAACACGCAATTGTGAGTTTATATCACGCAATTCTGACTTTATAACACGCAATTGTGAGTTTATATCACGCAATTCTGACTTTATAACACGCAATTGTGAGTTTATATCACGCAATTCTGACTTTATAACGCAATTGTGAGTTTATATCACGCAATTCTGACTTTATAACACAATTGCGAGTTTATATCAACTTTGTGACTTATAAACTCACAATTGTGAGTTTATATCACGCAATTCTGACTTTCTAACACGCAATTGCGAGTTTATATTACACAATTCTGACTTTATAACACAATTGCAAGTTTATATCAACTTTGTGACTTTATAATACGCAATTGTGCGTTTATATCACGCAATTGTGAGTTTATAACACGCAATTGCGAGTTTATATCACGCATTTCTGACTTTATAACACAATTGCGAGTTTATATCACAGAATTCTGACTTTCTAACACGCAATTGAGTTTATATCACGCAATTCTGACTTTATAACACACAATTGTGAGTTTATATCACGCAATTCTGACTTTCTAACACGCAATTGTGAGTTTATATCACGCAATTCTGACTTTCTAACACGCAATTGTGAGTTTATATCACGCATTTCTGACTTTATAACACAATTGCGAGTTTATATCACGCAATTCTGACTTTAAAACATGCAATTGCGAGTTTATATTACAGAATTCTGACTTTATAACATGCAATTGCAAGTTTATATCAACTTTGTGACTTTATAACACGCAATTGCAAGTTTATATCACAGAATTCTGACTTTATAACATGCAATTGCGAGTTTATATCACACAATTCTGACTTTATAACACAATTGCGAGTTTATATCAACTTTGTGACTTTATAACATGCAATTGCGAGTTTATATCACACAATTCGGACTTCATAACGCGCAATTGTGAGTTTATATCACGCAATTCTGACTTTATAACGCGCAATTGTGAGTTTATATCACGCAATTCTGACGTTATAACAAAATTGTAAGTTTACATCAAGTTTGTGGCTTTATAACACGCAATTGCGAGTTTATATGGAATTCTGACTCCATAATACAGTTGTGAGTTTATATCACGCAATTCTGACTTTATAACACGCAATTGTGAGTTTATATCACGCAATTCTGACTTTATAACACGCAATTGCGAGTTTATATCAACTTTGTGACTTTATAACGCGCAATTGTGAGTTTATATCACGCAATTCTGACTTTATAACATGCAATTGCGAGTTTATATCAACTTTGTGACTTTATAACGCGCAATTGTGAGTTTATATCACGCAATTTTGACTTTATAACGCGCAATTGCGAGTTTATATCACACAATTCTGACTTTATAACACGCAATTGTGAGTTTATATCACACAATTCTGACTTTATAACATGCAATTGCGAGTTTATATCACGCATTTCTGACTTTATAACACAATTGCAAGTTTATATCAACTTTGTGACTTTATAACGCTCAATTTTGAGTTTATATCACGCAATTCTGACTTTATAACACGCAATTGTGAGTTTATATCACGCAATTCTGACTTTATAACACGCAATTGTGAGTTTATATCACGCAAATCTGACTTTATAACGTGCAATTGTGAGTTTGTATCACGCAATTCTGACTTTATAACACAATTGTGAGTTTATATCACGCAATTCTGACTTTATAACACGCAATTGTGAGTTTATATCACGCAAATCTGACTTTATAACGTGCAATTGTGAGTTTGTATCACGCAATTCTGACTTTATAACACAATTGCGAGTTTATATCACAGAATTCTGACTTTCTAACACGCAATTGTGAGTTTATATCACGCAATTCTGACTTTATAACACACAATTGTGAGTTTATATCACGCAATTCTGACTTTCTAACACGCAATTGTGAGTTTATATCACGCAATTCTGACTTTCTAACACGCAATTGTGAGTTTATATCACGCATTTCTGACTTTATAACACAATTGCGAGTTTATATCACGCAATTCTGACTTTAAAACATGCAATTGCGAGTTTATATTACAGAATCCTGACTTTATAACATGCAATTGCAAGTTTATATCAACTTTGTGACTTTATAACACGCAATTGCAAGTTTATATCACAGAATTCTGACTTTATAACATGCAATTGCGAGTTTATATCACACAATTCGGACTTTATAACGCGCAATTGTGAGTTTATATCACGCAATTCTGACTTTATAACGCGCAATTGTGAGTTTATATCACGCAATTCTGACTTAAAAACACGCAATTGTGAGTTTATATCACGCAATTCTGACGTTATAACAAAATTGCAAGTTTACATCAAGTTTGTGGCTTTATAACACGCAATTGCGAGTTTATATGGAATTCTGACTCCATAATACAGTTGTGAGTTTATATCACGCAATTCTGACTTTATAACACGCAATTGTGAGTTTATATCACGCAATTCTGACTTTATAACACGCAATTGAGAGTTTATATCACGCAATTCTGACTTTAAAACACGCAATTGTGAGTTTATATCACGCAATTCTGACTTTATAACACGCAATTGGGAGTTTATATCAACTTTGTGACTTTATAACGCGCAATTGTGAGTTTATATCACACAATTCTGACTTTATAACATGCAATTGCGAGTTTATATCACGCATTTCTGACTTTATAACACAATTGCAAGTTTATATCAACTTTGTGACTTTATAACGCGCAATTGTGAGTTTATATCACGCAATTCTGACTTTATAACATGCAATTGCGAGTTTATATCAACTTTGTGACTTTATAACGCGCAATTGTGAGTTTATATCACGCAATTCTGACTTTATAACGTGCAATTGCGAGTTTATATCACACAATTCTGACTTTATAACACGCAATTGTGAGTTTATATCACACAATTCTGACTTTATAACATGCAATTGCGAGTTTATATCACGCATTTCTGACTTTATAACACAATTGCAAGTTTATATCAACTTTGTGACTTTATAACGCTCAATTTTGAGTTTATATCACGCAATTCTGACTTTATAACACGCAGTTGTGAGTTTATATCACGCAATTCTGACTTTATAACACGCAATTGTGAGTTTATATCATGCAAATCTGACTTTATAACGTGCAATTGTGAGTTTGTATCACGCAATTCTGACTTTATAACACAATTGTGAGTTTATATCACGCAATTCTGACTTTATAACACGCAATTGTGAGTTTATATCACGCAAATCAGACTTTATAACGTGCAATTGTGAGTTTGTATCACGCAATTCTGACTTTATAACACAATTGTGAGTTTATATCACGCAATTCTGACTTTATAACACGCAATTGGGAGTTTATATCATGCAATTCTGACTTTATAACACGCAATTGTGAGTTTATATCAACTTTGTGACTTTATAACGAGCAATTGTGAGTTTATATCACACAATTCTGACTTTATAACACAATTGCAAGTTTATATCAACTTTGTGACTTTATAACGCGCAATTGTGAGTTTATATCACGCAATTCTGACTTTATAACACGCAATTGTGAGTTTAAATCACAATCACAATAAATCAATTCTGACGTTATGACAAAATTGCAAGTTTACATCAAGTTTGTGGCTTTATGACACGCAATTGTGAGTTTATATCACGCATTTCTGACTTTATAACACGCAATTGTGAGTTTATATCACAGAATTCTGACTTTAAAACACAATTGCAAGTTTATATCAACTTTGTGACTTTATAACACGCAATTGTGAGTTTATATTACACAATTCTGACTTTAAAACACAATTGCAAGTTTATATCAACTTTGTGACTTTATAACACGCAATTGTGGGTTTATATCACGCAATTCTGACTTTCTAACACGTAATTGCGAGTTTATATATCACGCATTTCTGACTTTATAACACAATTGTGAGTTTATATCATGCACTTCTGACTTTTTAACACGCAATTGTGAGTTTATATCACGCACTTCTGACTTTCTAACACGCAATTGTGAGTTTAAATCATGCAATTCTGACTTTATAACACAATTGCGAGTTTATATCACGCAATTCTGACTTTATAACACGCAATTGTGAGTTTGTATCACGCAATTCTGACTTTATAACACGCAATTTGTGAGTTTATATCACGCAACTCTGACTTTATAACACAATTGTGAGTTTATATCACGCAAATCTGACTTTATAACACGCAACTGAGTTTATATCACGCAATTCTGACTTTATAACACGCAATTGTGAGTTTATATCACGCAATTCTGACTTTATAACACGCAATTGTGAGTTTATATAACGCAATTCTGACTATAACACGCAATTGTGAGTTTATATCACGCAATTCTGACTTTCTAACACGCAATTGTGAGTTTATATCACGCAATTCTGACTTTCTAACACACAATTGTGAGTTTATATCACACAATTCTGACTTTATAACACAATTGCAAGTTTATATCAACTTTGTGACTTTATAATGCGCAATTGTGAGTTTATATCACACAATTCTGACTTTATAATACAACTGCAAGTTTATATCAACTTTGTGACTTTATAATACGCAATTGTGAGTTTATATCAACTTTGTGACTTTATAACACACAATTGTGAGTTTATATCACGCATTTCTGACTTTATAACACGCAATTGTGAGTTTATATCACGCATTTCTGACTTTATAACACGCAATTGCAAGTTTATATCAACTTTGTGACTTTCTAATACGCAATTGTGAGTTTATATCACGCAATTCTGACTTTATAACACGCAATTGTGAGTTTATATCACGCAATTCTGACTTTATAACACGCAATTGTGAGTTTATATCACGCAATTCTGACTTTATAACACGCAATTGTGAGTTTATATCACGCAATTCTGACTTTATAACGCAATTGTGAGTTTATATCACGCAATTCTGACTTTATAACACAATTGCGAGTTTATATCAACTTTGTGACTTATAAACTCACAATTGTGAGTTTATATCACGCAATTCTGACTTTCTAACACGCAATTGCGAGTTTATATTACACAATTATGACTTTATAACACAATTGCAAGTTTATATCAACTTTGTGACTTTATAATACGCAATTGTGCGTTTATATCACGCAATTGTGAGTTTATAACACGCAATTGCGAGTTTATATCACGCATTTCTGACTTTATAACACAATTGCGAGTTTATATCACAGAATTCTGACTTTCTAACACGCAATTGAGTTTATATCACGCAATTCTGACTTTATAACACACAATTGTGAGTTTATATCACGCAATTCTGACTTTCTAACACGCAATTGTGAGTTTATATCACGCAATTCTGACTTTCTAACACGCAATTGTGAGTTTATATCACGCATTTCTGACTTTATAACACAATTGCGAGTTTATATCACGCAATTCTGACTTTAAAACATGCAATTGCGAGTTTATATTACAGAATTCTGACTTTATAACATGCAATTGCAAGTTTATATCAACTTTGTGACTTTATAACACGCAATTGCAAGTTTATATCACAGAATTCTGACTTTATAACATGCAATTGCGAGTTTATATCACACAATTCTGACTTTATAACACAATTGCGAGTTTATATCAACTTTGTGACTTTATAACATGCAATTGCGAGTTTATATCACACAATTCGGACTTCATAACGCGCAATTGTGAGTTTATATCACGCAATTCTGACTTTATAACGCGCAATTGTGAGTTTATATCACGCAATTCTGACGTTATAACAAAATTGTAAGTTTACATCAAGTTTGTGGCTTTATAACACGCAATTGCGAGTTTATATGGAATTCTGACTCCATAATACAGTTGTGAGTTTATATCACGCAATTCTGACTTTATAACACGCAATTGTGAGTTTATATCACGCAATTCTGACTTTATAACACGCAATTGCGAGTTTATATCAACTTTGTGACTTTATAACGCGCAATTGTGAGTTTATATCACGCAATTCTGACTTTATAACATGCAATTGCGAGTTTATATCAACTTTGTGACTTTATAACGTGCAATTGTGAGTTTATATCACGCAATTTTGACTTTATAACGCGCAATTGCGAGTTTATATCACACAATTCTGACTTTATAACACGCAATTGTGAGTTTATATCACACAATTCTGACTTTATAACATGCAATTGCGAGTTTATATCACGCATTTCTGACTTTATAACACAATTGCAAGTTTATATCAACTTTGTGACTTTATAACGCTCAATTTTGAGTTTATATCACGCAATTCTGACTTTATAACACGCAATTGTGAGTTTATATCACGCAATTCTGACTTTATAACACGCAATTGTGAGTTTATATCACGCAAATCTGACTTTATAACGTGCAATTGTGAGTTTGTATCACGCAATTCTGACTTTATAACACAATTGTGAGTTTATATCACGCAATTCTGACTTTATAACACGCAATTGTGAGTTTATATCACGCAAATCTGACTTTATAACGTGCAATTGTGAGTTTGTATCACGCAATTCTGACTTTATAACACAATTGCGAGTTTATATCACAGAATTCTGACTTTCTAACACGCAATTGTGAGTTTATATCACGCAATTCTGACTTTATAACACACAATTGTGAGTTTATATCACGCAATTCTGACTTTCTAACACGCAATTGTGAGTTTATATCACGCAATTCTGACTTTCTAACACGCAATTGTGAGTTTATATCACGCATTTCTGACTTTATAACACAATTGCGAGTTTATATCACGCAATTCTGACTTTAAAACATGCAATTGCGAGTTTATATTACAGAATCCTGACTTTATAACATGCAATTGCAAGTTTATATCAACTTTGTGACTTTATAACACGCAATTGCAAGTTTATATCACAGAATTCTGACTTTATAACATGCAATTGCGAGTTTATATCACACAATTCGGACTTTATAACGCGCAATTGTGAGTTTATATCACGCAATTCTGACTTTATAACGCGCAATTGTGAGTTTATATCACGCAATTCTGACTTAAAAACACGCAATTGTGAGTTTATATCACGCAATTCTGACGTTATAACAAAATTGCAAGTTTACATCAAGTTTGTGGCTTTATAACACGCAATTGCGAGTTTATATGGAATTCTGACTCCATAATACAGTTGTGAGTTTATATCACGCAATTCTGACTTTATAACACGCAATTGTGAGTTTATATCACGCAATTCTGACTTTATAACACGCAATTGAGAGTTTATATCACGCAATTCTGACTTTAAAACACGCAATTGTGAGTTTATATCACGCAATTCTGACTTTATAACACGCAATTGGGAGTTTATATCAACTTTGTGACTTTATAACGCGCAATTGTGAGTTTATATCACACAATTCTGACTTTATAACATGCAATTGCGAGTTTATATCACGCATTTCTGACTTTATAACACAATTGCAAGTTTATATCAACTTTGTGACTTTATAACGCGCAATTGTGAGTTTATATCACGCAATTCTGACTTTATAACATGCAATTGCGAGTTTATATCAACTTTGTGACTTTATAACGCGCAATTGTGAGTTTATATCACGCAATTCTGACTTTATAACGTGCAATTGCGAGTTTATATCACACAATTCTGACTTTATAACACGCAATTGTGAGTTTATATCACACAATTCTGACTTTATAACATGCAATTGCGAGTTTATATCACGCATTTCTGACTTTATAACACAATTGCAAGTTTATATCAACTTTGTGACTTTATAACGCTCAATTTTGAGTTTATATCACGCAATTCTGACTTTATAACACGCAGTTGTGAGTTTATATCACGCAATTCTGACTTTATAACACGCAATTGTGAGTTTATATCATGCAAATCTGACTTTATAACGTGCAATTGTGAGTTTGTATCACGCAATTCTGACTTTATAACACAATTGTGAGTTTATATCACGCAATTCTGACTTTATAACACGCAATTGTGAGTTTATATCACGCAAATCAGACTTTATAACGTGCAATTGTGAGTTTGTATCACGCAATTCTGACTTTATAACACAATTGTGAGTTTATATCACGCAATTCTGACTTTATAACACGCAATTGGGAGTTTATATCATGCAATTCTGACTTTATAACACGCAATTGTGAGTTTATATCAACTTTGTGACTTTATAACGAGCAATTGTGAGTTTATATCACACAATTCTGACTTTATAACACAATTGCAAGTTTATATCAACTTTGTGACTTTATAACGCGCAATTGTGAGTTTATATCACGCAATTCTGACTTTATAACACGCAATTGTGAGTTTAAATCACAATCACAATAAATCAATTCTGACGTTATGACAAAATTGCAAGTTTACATCAAGTTTGTGGCTTTATGACACGCAATTGTGAGTTTATATCACGCATTTCTGACTTTATAACACGCAATTGTGAGTTTATATCACAGAATTCTGACTTTAAAACACAATTGCAAGTTTATATCAACTTTGTGACTTTATAACACGCAATTGTGAGTTTATATTACACAATTCTGACTTTAAAACACAATTGCAAGTTTATATCAACTTTGTGACTTTATAACACGCAATTGTGGGTTTATATCACGCAATTCTGACTTTCTAACACGTAATTGCGAGTTTATATATCACGCATTTCTGACTTTATAACACAATTGTGAGTTTATATCATGCACTTCTGACTTTTTAACACGCAATTGTGAGTTTATATCACGCACTTCTGACTTTTTAACACGCAATTGTGAGTTTATATCACGCATTTCTGACTTTATAACACGCAATTGTGAGTTTATATCACGCAATTCTGACTTTAAAACACGCAATTGTGAGTTTATATCACACAATTCTGACTTTATAACACAATTGCAAGTTTATATCAACTTTGTGACTTTATAACACGCAATTGCGAGTTTATATCACACAATTCTGACTTTATAACACAATTGCAAGTTTATATCAACTTTGTGACTTTATAACACGCAATTGTGAGTTTATATCACACAATTCTGACTTTATAACACAATTGCAAGTTTATATCAACTTTGTGACTTTATAACGCGCAATTGTGAGTTTATATCACGCAATTCTGACTTTATAACACGCAATTGGGAGTTTATATCACGCAATTCTGACTTTATAACACGCAATTGTGAGTTTAAATCACGCAATTCTGACTTTATAACAAAATTGCAAGTTTACATCAAGTTTGTGGCTTTATGACACGCAATTGTGAGTTTATATCACGCATTTCTGACTTTATAACACGCAATTGTGAGTTTATATCACAGAATTCTGACTTTCTAACACGCAATTGAGTTTATATCATGCAAATCTGACTTTAAAACACGCAATTGTGAGTTTATATCACGCATTTCTGACTTTATAACACAATTGCAAGTTTATATCAACTTTGTGACTTTATAACACGCAATTGTGAGTTTATATCACACAATTCTGACTTTCTAACACGCAATTGAGTTTATATCATGCAAATCTGACTTTAAAACACGCAATTGTGAGTTTATATCACGCATTTCTGACTTTATAACGCAATTGTGAGTTTATATCACGCAATTCTGACTTTATAACACGCAATTGTGAGTTTATATCACGCAATTCTGACTTTAAAACACGCAATTGTGAGTTTATATCACGCAATTCTGACGTTATAACAAAATTGCAAGTTTACATCAAGTTTGTGGCTTTATAACACGCAATTGCGAGTTTATATCAACTTTGTGACTTTATAACACGCAATTGCGAGTTTATATCACACAATTCTGACTTTATAACACAATTGCAAGTTTATATCAACTTTGTGACTTTATAACACGCAATTGTGAGTTTATATCACACAATTCTGACTTTATAACACGCAATTGGGAGTTTATATTACGCAATTCTGACTTTATAACACGCAATTGTGAGTTTAAATCACGCAATTCTGACTTTATAACAAAATTGCAAGTTTACATCAAGTTTGTGGCTTTATGACACGCAATTGTGAGTTTATATCACGCATTTCTGACTTTATAACACGCAATTGTGAGTTTATATCACAGAATTCTGACTTTCTAACACGCAATTGAGTTTATATCATGCAAATCTGACTTTAAAACACGCAATTGTGAGTTTATATCACACAATTCTGACTTTCTAACACGCAATTGAGTTTATATCATGCAAATCTGACTTTATAACACGCAATTGTGAGTTTATATCACGCGATTCTGACTTTAAAACACGCAATTGTGAGTTTATATCACGCAATTCTGACGTTATAACAAAATTGCAAGTTTACATCAAGTTTGTGGCTTTATAACACGCAATTGCGAGTTTATATCAACTTTGTGACTTTATAACGCGCAATTGTGAGTTTATATCACGCAATTCTGACTTTATAACATGCAATTGCGAGTTTATATCAACTTTGTGACTTTATAACACGCAATTGCGAGTTTATATCACACAATTCTGACTTTATAACATGCAATTGCGAGTTTATATCACACAATTCTGACTTTATAACACATTTGCGAGTTTATATCAACTTTGTGACTTTATAACACGCAATTGTGAGTTTATATCACACAATTCTGACTTTATAACACAATTGCAAGTTTATATCAACTTTGTGACTTTATAACGCGCAATTGTGAGTTTATATCACGCAATTCTGACTTTATAACACGCAATTGGGAGTTTATATCACGCAATTCTGACTTTATAACACGCAATTGCGAGTTTATATCACGCAATTCTGACTTTATAACACGCAATTGCGAGTTTATATCACGCAATTCTGACTTTATAACACGCAATTGTGAGTTTAAATCACGCAATTCTGACGTTATAACAAAATTGCAAGTTTACATCAAGTTTGTGGCTTTATGACACGCAATTGCGAGTTTATATCACGCAATTCTGACTTTATAACACGCAATTGCGAGTTTATATCACACAATTCTGACTTTATAACACAATTGCGAGTTTATATCAACTTTGTGACTTTATAATGCGCAACTGCGAGTTTATATCACGCAATTCTGACTTTCTAACACGCAATTGTGAGTTTATATCACGCAATTCTGATTCTATAACACGCAATTGTGAGTTTATATCACGCAATTCTGACTTTATAACATGCAATTGCGAGTTTATCACGCATTTCTGACTTTATAACACAATTGCGAGTTTATATAAACTTTGTGACTTTATAACATGCAATTGTGAGTTTATATCACGCAATTCTGACTTTATAACATGCAATTGCGAGTTTATCACGCATTTCTGACTTTATAACACAATTGCGAGTTTATATCACACAATTCTGACTTTATAACACAATTGCAAGTTTATATCAACTTTGTGACTTTATAACGCGCAACTGCGAGTTTATATCATGCAATTCTGACTTTATAACACGCAATTGTGAGTTTATATCACGCAATTCTGACTTTATAACACGCAATTGAGAGTTTAAATCACGCAATTCTGACGTTATAACAAAATTGCAAGTTTACATCAAGTTTGTGGCTTTATGACACGCAATTGTGAGTTTATATCACGCATTTCTGACTTTATAACACGCAATTGCGAGTTTATATCACAGAATTCTGACTTTAAAACACGCAATTGCAAGTTTATATCAACTTTGTGACTTTCTAATACGCAATTGTGAGTTTATATCACGCAATTCTGACTTTATAACACGCAATTGTGAGTTTATATCACGCAATTCTGACTTTATAACACGCAATTGTGAGTTTATATCACGCAATTCTGACTTTATAACACGCAATTGTGAGTTTATATCACGCAATTCTGACTTTATAACGCAATTGTGAGTTTATATCACGCAATTCTGACTTTATAACACAATTGCGAGTTTATATCAACTTTGTGACTTATAAACTCACAATTGTGAGTTTATATCACGCAATTCTGACTTTCTAACACGCAATTGCGAGTTTATATTACACAATTCTGACTTTATAACACAATTGCAAGTTTATATCAACTTTGTGACTTTATAATACGCAATTGTGCGTTTATATCACGCAATTGTGAGTTTATAACACGCAATTGCGAGTTTATATCACGCATTTCTGACTTTATAACACAATTGCGAGTTTATATCACAGAATTCTGACTTTCTAACACGCAATTGAGTTTATATCACGCAATTCTGACTTTATAACACACAATTGTGAGTTTATATCACGCAATTCTGACTTTCTAACACGCAATTGTGAGTTTATATCACGCAATTCTGACTTTCTAACACGCAATTGTGAGTTTATATCACGCATTTCTGACTTTATAACACAATTGCGAGTTTATATCACGCAATTCTGACTTTAAAACATGCAATTGCGAGTTTATATTACAGAATTCTGACTTTATAACATGCAATTGCAAGTTTATATCAACTTTGTGACTTTATAACACGCAATTGCAAGTTTATATCACAGAATTCTGACTTTATAACATGCAATTGCGAGTTTATATCACACAATTCTGACTTTATAACACAATTGCGAGTTTATATCAACTTTGTGACTTTATAACATGCAATTGCGAGTTTATATCACACAATTCGGACTTCATAACGCGCAATTGTGAGTTTATATCACGCAATTCTGACTTTATAACGCGCAATTGTGAGTTTATATCACGCAATTCTGACGTTATAACAAAATTGTAAGTTTACATCAAGTTTGTGGCTTTATAACACGCAATTGCGAGTTTATATGGAATTCTGACTCCATAATACAGTTGTGAGTTTATATCACGCAATTCTGACTTTATAACACGCAATTGTGAGTTTATATCACGCAATTCTGACTTTATAACACGCAATTGCGAGTTTATATCAACTTTGTGACTTTATAACGCGCAATTGTGAGTTTATATCACGCAATTCTGACTTTATAACATGCAATTGCGAGTTTATATCAACTTTGTGACTTTATAACGCGCAATTGTGAGTTTATATCACGCAATTTTGACTTTATAACGCGCAATTGCGAGTTTATATCACACAATTCTGACTTTATAACACGCAATTGTGAGTTTATATCACACAATTCTGACTTTATAACATGCAATTGCGAGTTTATATCACGCATTTCTGACTTTATAACACAATTGCAAGTTTATATCAACTTTGTGACTTTATAACGCTCAATTTTGAGTTTATATCACGCAATTCTGACTTTATAACACGCAATTGTGAGTTTATATCACGCAATTCTGACTTTATAACACGCAATTGTGAGTTTATATCACGCAAATCTGACTTTATAACGTGCAATTGTGAGTTTGTATCACGCAATTCTGACTTTATAACACAATTGTGAGTTTATATCACGCAATTCTGACTTTATAACACGCAATTGTGAGTTTATATCACGCAAATCTGACTTTATAACGTGCAATTGTGAGTTTGTATCACGCAATTCTGACTTTATAACACAATTGCGAGTTTATATCACAGAATTCTGACTTTCTAACACGCAATTGTGAGTTTATATCACGCAATTCTGACTTTATAACACACAATTGTGAGTTTATATCACGCAATTCTGACTTTCTAACACGCAATTGTGAGTTTATATCACGCAATTCTGACTTTCTAACACGCAATTGTGAGTTTATATCACGCATTTCTGACTTTATAACACAATTGCGAGTTTATATCACGCAATTCTGACTTTAAAACATGCAATTGCGAGTTTATATTACAGAATCCTGACTTTATAACATGCAATTGCAAGTTTATATCAACTTTGTGACTTTATAACACGCAATTGCAAGTTTATATCACAGAATTCTGACTTTATAACATGCAATTGCGAGTTTATATCACACAATTCGGACTTTATAACGCGCAATTGTGAGTTTATATCACGCAATTCTGACTTTATAACGCGCAATTGTGAGTTTATATCACGCAATTCTGACTTAAAAACACGCAATTGTGAGTTTATATCACGCAATTCTGACGTTATAACAAAATTGCAAGTTTACATCAAGTTTGTGGCTTTATAACACGCAATTGCGAGTTTATATGGAATTCTGACTCCATAATACAGTTGTGAGTTTATATCACGCAATTCTGACTTTATAACACGCAATTGTGAGTTTATATCACGCAATTCTGACTTTATAACACGCAATTGAGAGTTTATATCACGCAATTCTGACTTTAAAACACGCAATTGTGAGTTTATATCACGCAATTCTGACTTTATAACACGCAATTGGGAGTTTATATCAACTTTGTGACTTTATAACGCGCAATTGTGAGTTTATATCACACAATTCTGACTTTATAACATGCAATTGCGAGTTTATATCACGCATTTCTGACTTTATAACACAATTGCAAGTTTATATCAACTTTGTGACTTTATAACGCGCAATTGTGAGTTTATATCACGCAATTCTGACTTTATAACATGCAATTGCGAGTTTATATCAACTTTGTGACTTTATAACGCGCAATTGTGAGTTTATATCACGCAATTCTGACTTTATAACGTGCAATTGCGAGTTTATATCACACAATTCTGACTTTATAACACGCAATTGTGAGTTTATATCACACAATTCTGACTTTATAACATGCAATTGCGAGTTTATATCACGCATTTCTGACTTTATAACACAATTGCAAGTTTATATCAACTTTGTGACTTTATAACGCTCAATTTTGAGTTTATATCACGCAATTCTGACTTTATAACACGCAGTTGTGAGTTTATATCACGCAATTCTGACTTTATAACACGCAATTGTGAGTTTATATCATGCAAATCTGACTTTATAACGTGCAATTGTGAGTTTGTATCACGCAATTCTGACTTTATAACACAATTGTGAGTTTATATCACGCAATTCTGACTTTATAACACGCAATTGTGAGTTTATATCACGCAAATCAGACTTTATAACGTGCAATTGTGAGTTTGTATCACGCAATTCTGACTTTATAACACAATTGTGAGTTTATATCACGCAATTCTGACTTTATAACACGCAATTGGGAGTTTATATCATGCAATTCTGACTTTATAACACGCAATTGTGAGTTTATATCAACTTTGTGACTTTATAACGAGCAATTGTGAGTTTATATCACACAATTCTGACTTTATAACACAATTGCAAGTTTATATCAACTTTGTGACTTTATAACGCGCAATTGTGAGTTTATATCACGCAATTCTGACTTTATAACACGCAATTGTGAGTTTAAATCACAATCACAATAAATCAATTCTGACGTTATGACAAAATTGCAAGTTTACATCAAGTTTGTGGCTTTATGACACGCAATTGTGAGTTTATATCACGCATTTCTGACTTTATAACACGCAATTGTGAGTTTATATCACAGAATTCTGACTTTAAAACACAATTGCAAGTTTATATCAACTTTGTGACTTTATAACACGCAATTGTGAGTTTATATTACACAATTCTGACTTTAAAACACAATTGCAAGTTTATATCAACTTTGTGACTTTATAACACGCAATTGTGGGTTTATATCACGCAATTCTGACTTTCTAACACGTAATTGCGAGTTTATATATCACGCATTTCTGACTTTATAACACAATTGTGAGTTTATATCATGCACTTCTGACTTTTTAACACGCAATTGTGAGTTTATATCACGCACTTCTGACTTTTTAACACGCAATTGTGAGTTTATATCACGCATTTCTGACTTTATAACACGCAATTGTGAGTTTATATCACGCAATTCTGACTTTAAAACACGCAATTGTGAGTTTATATCACACAATTCTGACTTTATAACACAATTGCAAGTTTATATCAACTTTGTGACTTTATAACACGCAATTGCGAGTTTATATCACACAATTCTGACTTTATAACACAATTGCAAGTTTATATCAACTTTGTGACTTTATAACACGCAATTGTGAGTTTATATCACACAATTCTGACTTTATAACACAATTGCAAGTTTATATCAACTTTGTGACTTTATAACGCGCAATTGTGAGTTTATATCACGCAATTCTGACTTTATAACACGCAATTGGGAGTTTATATCACGCAATTCTGACTTTATAACACGCAATTGTGAGTTTAAATCACGCAATTCTGACTTTATAACAAAATTGCAAGTTTACATCAAGTTTGTGGCTTTATGACACGCAATTGTGAGTTTATATCACGCATTTCTGACTTTATAACACGCAATTGTGAGTTTATATCACAGAATTCTGACTTTCTAACACGCAATTGAGTTTATATCATGCAAATCTGACTTTAAAACACGCAATTGTGAGTTTATATCACGCATTTCTGACTTTATAACACAATTGCAAGTTTATATCAACTTTGTGACTTTATAACACGCAATTGTGAGTTTATATCACACAATTCTGACTTTCTAACACGCAATTGAGTTTATATCATGCAAATCTGACTTTAAAACACGCAATTGTGAGTTTATATCACGCATTTCTGACTTTATAACGCAATTGTGAGTTTATATCACGCAATTCTGACTTTATAACACGCAATTGTGAGTTTATATCACGCAATTCTGACTTTAAAACACGCAATTGTGAGTTTATATCACGCAATTCTGACGTTATAACAAAATTGCAAGTTTACATCAAGTTTGTGGCTTTATAACACGCAATTGCGAGTTTATATCAACTTTGTGACTTTATAACACGCAATTGCGAGTTTATATCACACAATTCTGACTTTATAACACAATTGCAAGTTTATATCAACTTTGTGACTTTATAACACGCAATTGTGAGTTTATATCACACAATTCTGACTTTATAACACGCAATTGGGAGTTTATATTACGCAATTCTGACTTTATAACACGCAATTGTGAGTTTAAATCACGCAATTCTGACTTTATAACAAAATTGCAAGTTTACATCAAGTTTGTGGCTTTATGACACGCAATTGTGAGTTTATATCACGCATTTCTGACTTTATAACACGCAATTGTGAGTTTATATCACAGAATTCTGACTTTCTAACACGCAATTGAGTTTATATCATGCAAATCTGACTTTAAAACACGCAATTGTGAGTTTATATCACGCATTTCTGACTTTATAACACAATTGCAAGTTTATATCAACTTTGTGACTTTATAACACGCAATTGTGAGTTTATATCACACAATTCTGACTTTCTAACACGCAATTGAGTTTATATCATGCAAATCTGACTTTAAAACACGCAATTGTGAGTTTATATCACGCATTTCTGACTTTATAACGCAATTGTGAGTTTATATCACGCAATTCTGACTTTATAACACGCAATTGTGAGTTTATATCACGCGATTCTGACTTTAAAACACGCAATTGTGAGTTTATATCACGCAATTCTGACGTTATAACAAAATTGCAAGTTTACATCAAGTTTGTGGCTTTATAACACGCAATTGCGAGTTTATATCAACTTTGTGACTTTATAACGCGCAATTGTGAGTTTATATCACGCAATTCTGACTTTATAACATGCAATTGCGAGTTTATATCAACTTTGTGACTTTATAACACGCAATTGCGAGTTTATATCACACAATTCTGACTTTATAACATGCAATTGCGAGTTTATATCACACAATTCTGACTTTATAACACATTTGCGAGTTTATATCAACTTTGTGACTTTATAACACGCAATTGTGAGTTTATATCACACAATTCTGACTTTATAACACAATTGCAAGTTTATATCAACTTTGTGACTTTATAACGCGCAATTGTGAGTTTATATCACGCAATTCTGACTTTATAACACGCAATTGGGAGTTTATATCACGCAATTCTGACTTTATAACACGCAATTGCGAGTTTATATCACGCAATTCTGACTTTATAACACGCAATTGCGAGTTTATATCACGCAATTCTGACTTTATAACACGCAATTGTGAGTTTAAATCACGCAATTCTGACGTTATAACAAAATTGCAAGTTTACATCAAGTTTGTGGCTTTATGACACGCAATTGCGAGTTTATATCACGCAATTCTGACTTTATAACACGCAATTGCGAGTTTATATCACACAATTCTGACTTTATAACACAATTGCGAGTTTATATCAACTTTGTGACTTTATAATGCGCAACTGCGAGTTTATATCACGCAATTCTGACTTTCTAACACGCAATTGTGAGTTTATATCACGCAATTCTGATTCTATAACACGCAATTGTGAGTTTATATCACGCAATTCTGACTTTATAACATGCAATTGCGAGTTTATCACGCATTTCTGACTTTATAACACAATTGCGAGTTTATATAAACTTTGTGACTTTATAACATGCAATTGTGAGTTTATATCACGCAATTCTGACTTTATAACATGCAATTGCGAGTTTATCACGCATTTCTGACTTTATAACACAATTGCGAGTTTATATCACACAATTCTGACTTTATAACACAATTGCAAGTTTATATCAACTTTGTGACTTTATAACGCGCAACTGCGAGTTTATATCATGCAATTCTGACTTTATAACACGCAATTGTGAGTTTATATCACGCAATTCTGACTTTATAACACGCAATTGAGAGTTTAAATCACGCAATTCTGACGTTATAACAAAATTGCAAGTTTACATCAAGTTTGTGGCTTTATGACACGCAATTGTGAGTTTATATCACGCATTTCTGACTTTATAACACGCAATTGCGAGTTTATATCACAGAATTCTGACTTTAAAACACGCAATTGCAAGTTTATATCAACTTTGTGACTTTATAACGCGCAATTGTGAGTTTATATCACGCAATTCTGACTTTATAACACAATTGCGAGTTTATATCACGCAATTCTGACTTTATAACACAATTGCAAGTTTATATCACGCAATTCTGACTTTATAACGCGCAATTGTGAGTTTATATGGAATTCTGACTTCATAATACAGTTGTGAGTTTATATCACGCAATTCTGACTTTATAACACAATTGCAAGTTTATATCACGCAATTCTGACTTTATAACGCGCAATTGTGAGTTTATATGGAATTCTGACTTCATAATACAGTTGTGAGTTTATATCACGCAATTCTGACTTTATAACACATGCAAGTTTATATCTCGCAATTCGCTGCATACACTTGAGCAGTTAATAGCAATAGCTAACTTCTGCAAGTAGCAACACAAGACTCACCATCATCATTCAAAATACTACTCTCACGTGTCAAAACTCAGCATTCCTGAACATCGCACTTTCTGCAACCAACAGTAATTGTTTTGGGCCAGTGATACACTCTTTGTTCTCGGCTAAAGAAAAAACTTTAAAAAATATATATATTTTCCAGGACAACAAAAAGTTTTTCCAGGACATTTTACATTTTCTCTAATTTTCCAGGACTGGAAAATTTGGCATCAATTTTCCAGGTTTTCAAGGACGAGTGGGAACCTTGACAGTCACATGCTCCTTCAGAAATCATTCAAATATGCTGATTTGGATCTCAAGAAACATTTCTTCTTATTATAAATGCTAAAAAATATTTTAGATTTTTTTTTGTGGAAATTGTAATAGATTCTTTGAATATAAAGTTCAAAAGAACAGCATTTATTTTAAATGGAAATTTGTGGGATTTTGGAACATTATAAATGTCTTTACATTCTTGCATAAAAGTATTATGGTAATTTATTTAAAAACACACACAAAAAAAAAAAAAACACAACCTTACTGACCCCAAACTTTTGAACGGAAGTGTACATAATAAGGATGCACAGATGTAAAAAATGTGGAAATTATTTTTTTATTAAAAATGGCCAATATGGTACAGATTTAATTGTGCATCCCATAATACGTTACGGCGGCACTAATTCTGTGAGTATCTTGTAACATTACATTACCAAGAGTTCTCTGGCTGAAGCAAAAGGAGAGAAAAAGAGACTTCTTTGTATTTACCCGGTGAGGGTGAGCAGTGCATGACTAGAGGAATCCTTTCCATCTCCTCCTCACCACCTAACAAATATATATAAGCATGTCAACTATGAGAAACATAATACCACACATAAACACAGCCAGACCACCTCATTCAGTCACATGTGGCCACATACACCAGAAGCAGCAAGCTGCTGAGCTTAACAGCATTATACTGTATACCAAAAAGTCATACCAAATGCATTTCTTCGCTCGTCATCCTCAGCTGGGTTAACTGCACTGTCGCAAGCCACAAAAGCACAACACTGGTAGGCATAGGGAACTGTAATGGACCTGTGGGGATAAAGACAGAGACGGAGTGAGCGAGCGAGCAAGTGAGAGAGAGAGAGACACAAACTGTTTAGAGTTGAAGAGTTACTTAATTATCTGGGTTTTGATCAAAGAAAGTCTCAAGGTCTCTGATTTCTTGAGTACACTCAGAGTATGATTACAGAGTACGTGTGAAGGTAAGGACGTCACATCATTATTCATCCAAACTGAATTGGGACACAGGAGCAACCTTAATGACATGTAATCAGTCACATGAGTAAGGCTGTGAAGAGCTCTACCTGAGTTTAGGCAGACTTTTAGACATTAGGCCGTTCCTCAGTTCCACGTTTCCAGTCAGTTTAAGCTGGTTCAGTGCACTCAGTCCTGCGGTAGGAACACTGGCTAGGGAGTTCAGACTGAGATCCCTAATGGCATGATGGAAAAACGGCAATTATATTCATGTACACACACACGCGGAAGCCCCGTATGGCTTTGTTGTTTAATCAGAGGCACTTTGCTAGAGAAACTGCATCAAAGTATCTTTAATATCTTAAAGTAATTAAAGAGCAATGTATGATACAATTATATTTTTAATTCCCCAGCATTTTTCCACTGAAATACAATGAATGTGAATAATTATGAGAGCAAACTCTTTGACTAAACACTCACAGGTTGGTGAGAGCGCTGAGAGAAAGGAAAGCATCTCTGTGGATGAACTTTATCCGGTTTCTGCTCAGGTCTCTGTAGAGCAGTGAGAAAACAAACAGATACACAAGCTAAACATATACAGATGGCTCTGGGTAAAGATTCAGATTTCAGGACAAGCCTTGTGTGCGTTCACTGTGAGGAGCTGTGATTACTGATAAACTGCTCATGCTCACACTCATGATTTGACCATGGTTGAGAGGTGTTGCTAGGAGTGTCTTGAAGCTCTCTTAACCATGGCAAAAATTACTGTAATGTATATCCTCTCGTAACTTATTTATTTTGTAAAACAGCTATAAAAGCAATATACACTACAGTTCAAAATTTTGTGGTCAGTAAGATTTTTTTTTTATTTTTATTAATACTTTCCTTGAGCAAGGATGCATGAAATGTATAAAATGTGACAGTAAAGAAATATACAATGTTACAAAAGATTTTCGATTTTCAAAATTAAAACTTTAAAAATCAATGAATCCTGAAAAAAATTGTATTATGGTTTCCACAAAATATTAAGCAACAGTTTTCTACATTGATAAAAATAAGAAATGTTTCTTGAGCACCAAATCAGCATATTAGAATGATTTCTGAAGGATCATGTGACACTTAAGACTGGAGTAATGATGCTGAAAATTCAGCTTTACCATCACAGGAATAAATGACTTAAATATATTACAATAGAAAACAGATAATTTAAATTGTAATTATATTTCACAATATTTTATTGTATTTTTGATCAAATGCCTTGGTGAGCATAAGAAAAAATATCAAATATTATCAATTTATTTGTGCCATTTGTAATTGGATTATTTGTTCTCACTTTATTACTGGCTGTTTACTTGCCGTTAATAATGTTTTAAATTTACATTAAAGGGGTAGTTCACCCAAAAATTTAAATTAGCCCATGATTTACTCACCCTCAAGCCATCCTAGGTGTATATGACATTCTTCTTTCAGACGAACACAATCAGAGTTATATTAAAAAATGTCCTGGCTCTTCCAAGCTTTATAATGGCAGTGAATGTTGCTCTGTTTCTGAAGTCCATTAAAGTGCATCTATATCCATCATAACTGCTCTGCACAGCTCACGTGCCAAAAATAAAAGTATTGAATACCAAAAATGAAAGTACTGAAAGTTCTGGAAAAACTGGTATCGGTGCATTCCTAATAATAATTATCATCATCAATAAACAATTCTTCAAATAATATAGTTTAACAGACCATTTACAGTTATTCATTTCACATAATATCATTAATAAGAGTCTATTAAATACTTTATTCTGACTGGTTAATTTCAGTATTCTGTGGCCAAATATGTTTATATAATGAGTGCTAAATTGCATAATTGACAAAGTGCAAATAATTTCCTATATACCCGTGTTAGTTTCAGGTCTTTCTGTTGTATCACTCCACAGCCTCTCTTCTCACATAATGAAATCTTCCAATGAATTCAAATCAATATTTCATGTCCATTTATTTATTTATGTGGCAAGTAGCCGTGCAATACGTGAAATAATGTAGGATCATCTAATACAAGACTGATCTCCCTCTATGGGATTATTTTGTGAGAATGACCTGCTGATTATACATTATCACTTGCATATACACACATTTTATGGCACATTAATTGTTATTACTTACAGCACTCTAAGGCTAGTCATGCCCTGGAAAGTTGCTCTGTCTATCTGCTGGATTTGGTTATGCTGTAGACTTCTGCGGAACACATACAAAAAAAAAAAAAGGTGTCAATGCCTATACAATAAACATAACTCAAATGTCAGTACTGAAAAATGTAGCAATATCACGAAACTTACATGTCCTGCAGTCTAACACAGCCCTGAAAGGACGGCATGTCTTCAATGTCATTATAGGAAAGATCTCTGTCAGAACACACACACAAATGTTGAAATACTGAGCTTGTGAGGAATGGAAATGTTTTGATGAAGTTTAGACAGGAACTAAAGGATGTGTGATGTGTTACAGCAGTCAGGCTGGGAACAGGCCTGTCTCTGGCTCGCTCTCCTCCGGGAGGTCATTAGACATCACTTTAAAACGTCCCCCTGCAGCTGTGCCTCTGACAGGCCACTGCGCACGGGCCTGTGAGGTGGATAACGTTTGACTGACGCACACTGTGCTTGTGTGTGATGGAGTGTGTCTGTGTGTATTTGAAGCTGATGTGGAAAGGGGAGTGTACGGTTATGACTGACATATGAGCATATGTTAGTATCTTGAATGACAGCACCGGCTTGAAGGCTTTTCCATGACCGCGTGTGAGTGTTTTGAGTGACGGCTAACCTTTGTGTGTTAAGGGGCCTTTGACTGATGATTAATTACTGAGTGCTTAAGGCTGTAACTGGCACATCACAGGGTGCTCATGGACATCTGACTGACACGTGTTACGAACTGTTATGAGTGGTATGTCACTGCTTAAAAACATGCTTATGTGTGTGGTGGCATATTCGTTTATGGTCACAAAGTGGCATTTAGTGCTAATATCCTTGTGTGTGTCTCTGATGTGTTATGCTGTTGTGTTAGCAGTATGAGTGGAACTGTATGACTTACAGTGTTCGGAGCACAGTCAGATCCTCACACAGGTCTGTTGGGATGCCTTTGATTTTAGTTCCTGTTAAAGTCCTGGACAACACAAGAGACATTCAATGTAAATTGTGCTTTTGATGAATTAATACTGTAGTTTAAACTTTATTAAATGACTAGCCTTTAATTTTTGTAATTTATTGTTATTTCAGGCTGTGCAGTATGTCATTTCCATATTAGGAAACCTTACATAAATGGTTTGCTGTTGATTTTATTGTAACTCAAACACTGTTTTTGTGTATGTTTATGCCGTGTAAAATAAACGTACAGGCTTTCTAGATTTATTGTTCCAGTCAGGCTGGGGAAATCCTGCATCATACTGGCACCACGCAGCATTCTGAAATATATAACAGATTCAAGAAATGAAAACTCTGTGATCATCAGTTAGTTAGAAAAGCTCTATTCTATTCTATTAAAAAAAAAACACTATTAGGGTAGTGTACAAACAGACACCTGCCAGTTACATGCTCATTAATTGTGAGGGTCATCAATTCAGTTTGAGAACAATGATTGAATAATGATTCTGCTTACAGAGAGTGCAGGTCTGACAGGTTCTGGAAAGCAGTGGTTCCCACGAAGGAGAGAGGGTTGTCAAAAAGATGGCTGAAACATAATGGATGAACATAATGGATGTTTATAGCCAGAGAAAATAAATCACAACAATATTTCATTTAGACTGTGTGTGTGTTCTATGACAGTGGGATCAGCATTTGCTTACATTGTGCGTAGCAGGGGATTCCTACAGAAGGCTCCCTCAGGGATGGATGCGATGCTGTTGCTATGAAATCCACTGGCAAACAGGGAGAAATTAAAATCATTATGAAATCATTAAGCTAAAAATCTTTAAGAAGCTCTGTGAGATGAGCACTCAGAGACATTCTCCCTCAGGATTCATAACTGCTACATCACTGATCACAGTTCAATATTATGAAGCACTTCTAATTCTCAACACTAGATGGCAGCTTGACACAAGTAATTATTCTCTGAATTTCAAAACACAATGGTGATGAGGTTAATAAACCTACACCTGTTTGGGACACTTTATTTTGAGTGCATTATTAAACTATTTTAATATTCCTTGATTTTAAAAAGGACTTGTAAGGCTTTTCTTTTTATAACAATTTTAAAATGCTGAAAGAAGCACCTGGCACTTCACAACAATTAGATTTTTTTTCCCTCTCTGAAAAAGATATTCAGAAATCCCCATTTTCTAACAACAATCTAATAACACCCACCAATCAAAAACGAACTCCAAAACAAGTGGCTGAGAGAAACTATTAGAATGACTGTAAATGAGTGTCTGAATGTGTGTGTCTGGAGATACGCACAGTTCTTTCAGCTTGGGCAGTGTCTGAATGGCCTCTGGGAAGGTCTTCAGATTGTTGAAGTTTAGATCCCTAAAAGGAGACAGGGCAGATGTTTCTTGTGTGAACAAAACACTTGAGCAAAGCCAGTACCTTTACTAATATAGAAAACAGTTTTTGCTCTTTATCCTGTACATTAAATAAAGCAGAATAATATGGGCCATCTCTGTTTCAGCTCAATGTTTAAGGACAGCTATAACCGAAGATCATTTTTGGCCAAACAATCTGAAAGGAGAAAAAAAAAAAAATTCTGTTGAGAGAAATCAACTCTGCTGTTTACAGAGGCCAGTCAGGACAGCCGGTCTGCTGATTTCTTCAGTGTGTTATTGTTTATCTCAGCTGCCACACGATACAACCTGGCATGATACTTCCTCTCTACCCCCTAATGCCCCTGTCCGGTGTCCCACTCTCCTCCCCAGGGGCACAGGACGTTGGCGTGTCCTCATCCTGTCCCAATTATGGCCAGAATAAGTAAATAAAGCAGAGTCAGCGATGGCTATCTGCCTTCCCCTTCCCCTCGCCTCTTCCTCCCTGACGCAGTGGATGCTTGCTAAACGAACTGTGGTAAGTGGAGAGAGAGTACGGAGGCAATAAGGTAAAGCCGAAGGTCCTAAAAGACTCCTTTGTCCTTTATCAGTATACTGTAAATCCTGATTAACTCAATTCAAGCGAATAAGACAGCACACTTACTGCATCTGCATCTTTTTAAAATGAGCCACTGGATTTTACTCTCTTTTAGAATAACAACTGGCACATTTTGAGTGCCTAAGAGGGACTGTGCATAAACCTCTGCAAATCCAAATGTTTTTTTGACACTTGTCATATATAACATGCTTTTTATTCAAAATGAAAAACATTACGTAACATTTCAGGCTTAAGCTTAGTGATCTCGGTTCAATGGATTACTCCACCTTTGTCTCTGCTCACATACCAGTGAAGTACTTCATGTCTAGTGTGTTCTCTACTATACTGCATACTGGTATTCAAATAAATGTCAACTAAGGCATCCTTACAGATAGCTCCCAATGTTCTCTACACTCCTGAGCCTTGCAGAAGAGGGCGCTAGAGCAGCAGATAAATATCATACTAAACACCACACAGAGTAACTATATACTTGTACCCACATACAATCTCTAGTAAAAATATGTAGTGTGATGCTATTGATGACAGACCCTCTCCAGCAGATTACAATCTCTTTAATGACAGGAAGTGTGATTACATGTGTAAGTGAAGGGGAACTCACAATGTCTCCAGGTTGTCCAGCCCATTAAAGCAGTTTTTTCCAATCTCCTGAATCCGATTATTGTGTAGATGCCTGAAAGACACGGATTTTAAAAGCAATACTTTAGAGATTATATTAATTTACACACAATCACTTTAAATTGGGATTCTAGCTGATACCAATAGGCTGATAATTATGTTGATGTTATGATGATAAATGTCAGAAATTCTCAGAAATTTTTCTAATTAAATTAAAAATAAAATACTCAAAATTAATTATTTTAAATGCTAAAAGTGAATTTAGGCAAAACAACAATGTAGAGTATGAAAAATTTATATTTGCTTGGAATGTTGCTAATTATTACATTTAACAGCGTTAATGTTTTTAAAGATTAACTTTGTGAGCAATATATGATGGCAGAGGTGACCTAAATATAAAAAGAAGGGAAATGAGCATGTACTGTTAAATATCCAATATTAACCAATATAGTACATAAAAAAGCCTCTAATATCATTGATCATCAAGGTACCCAATATCACACGCATCACTCATTTTAATTTTTTTTTGATGCTCCATTAAAAAAAAATTAAAATCATGCATTTATAATTTTACAATTTACTTCCACATTGTGTTTTGTTAGTTATACAGTGAGTTCTGTGTGATAAAATGACTATATGCACTTAAAAGAGGGCCAGAAATACAATAATAGATTATAGTAAATATAACCAGAGAGGTAAAAGAATACATCTCATGTAATCTATGCAGGATTAATGGATCCATTTATAACCATTCAGATGACTAGGGATGACTAAGGGATGTCTATTTTGCTCGAATTTTCCAGTCATTAAAAAGATGCACTTCTCAGCAGAACATTAATACAAACATTTTCTCTGAACGGATAACTCCGTCGTTCTGCTGAGCACTTCACCACACAGGTCTGTGTGTTTGTTCAGTCTACTAAACGGATTAATTGGCCTCCACTCCTAAGACAAATATTTTCCAGCAGCTGGAATGTAATTGGAAAATCAGACCCACAAAGAAGCTTCCAGAAGTTAGGCACTAAGAGAGAGAGAAAGAGAGAGAGAGAGAGAGAGAGAGAGAGAGAGAGAGAGAGGGTCTATAGCCTCTGTTTGACTTTGCAAGACACAAGGGTCCATTTTGCTTTCCCGTTTTCTCTCTCTAAATTCACCCATCCACGCTGCTATTTACCTGCGTGTGTACTTAACCATGTGCAAGTGTATTTTGTACGAGTGTTTTACGAGCCGCCTAGGACTACAGTTAGTGTAGCGCATTGATGGATTTAACCGACGTGTGGTAAAAGGCAACAGGGGAAGGTAAATTTATCAGTGTTAAAAGCAGGATGAACTCCTCTAGTGTATGTGGCCGAAATTGCACAGTACTCACAATACAACCAGACTGGAGAGGTTGGCGAAGGCGTTGTCTGGGATGTGTGTGATCCGGTTGAGGGCCAATGTCAGGGCCTGCAGGTTACTCTGGTGCTGTAGGGGGCCAACGGGAACCTCAATCAGGCTGTTGTCATCCAACCAGAGATGTCTGAGCTGCTGCAGACCCTCAAAACTGTCCTCAGGCACTGAAGTGATGTGGTTAGCATCCAAACGTCTGCACAGAAATAGGAAGAGATTTCAGAAACCCTGATGTGGATAGAGCATAAATGAGCTGAAAACGCTTTTACTTAGTGAAACAGCCGCTTCTACAAATACACCACCAGGAGGGCGCACATATTGGGAATAACAGTATGCTGTCACATAGGCGCTAAAACATCAGTTAGCACTCAGTCTCTGCACACTGTGCTGTTAAAGAAACACAAGATGTTTCCATGATCTCACTACACTGGCCTCCCTTTTCACACAGCCCAGGTGGGAGCCCTGGCCCCACTCAGGAGCCCCTTCAATGGTTTTATGAGAAAAATGAACCACACCTTTCAGGCCTGAGGGCTTGTGACTGAAATAAACAGTGCTGTGTCAAATACTGTAGATGCTTAAAAGATCTGACTCAGTATGTATATACTTATCAACAAGTGTGTGTGTTGCATATGACTTCAGAAGACTATGAATATAGCCCACAAGTCATGTGGAGAATTTTCTATTTCTATTTTCTAAGTTAGGGCACTGAGAATTGTAATGGGAGCCAATCACTAGGAGGAAGGGGTTGATGGGTAATAACAGTGGGGTGGTGACTTCCTGTTTATAAATGGCTGACACTGACTAAGCAATACTCTCCCTGCCCTGTGATTATACAATTAAAACACAAAAGACTAGGGTATGCGTAGGTGGAGATCTTAGTTAGAACAAGAAAAAAGCCTTATAACCTTGCCACTGAAACAGGACGAAGCACAAAAATGAAGTGGAAACACACACTCACAAATGCTCTGTTACAAGACCTTGCTGAACTACCTAGACGACCTAACTCAAATAGAACCTCATAAATGACTAAAGAGACCTCACGACAGGATTACTAAACCACGGCAGTTTAGTAAATTTTGTTAAAGGTAGCACTGGTGCCACCACCACATTGCCCAAATGGTAAGAGGTGCCATTTCGGTTGCGTATGAGAAACATCAAGCGGCAAACGAAAGAAAGTGGAACGAAACTGCGCTACACATTTGAGCTGTGCTGCACGGACCATTTATCAGCTAGGAGCAACAATAGACAGCGCACTGAGGGCTCAGAACAGGTTTACAGAAATAGTCTAATGTTTTTACATTATTCATCTCAGGGTTTGTACAACCTTTTGAGAGTGAGTTTCAAGGGCTTTCCAGTGCTTCACACTTTTTCCAGCACTTCAAAGCTCTAAATATTATTCAATTTTAATGTTACTTCTAATGTGACGATTTGTAAAACTAAAAGTTAAAAATGTAGAAAAACGAACACTTTGTGGCAAACAAACGCTTAATAAAAAAAGACGGCTGCAGAGGGGCACTTGAATTATTAGCCATTTCCACTCCCTAACATATGGAAAAAAGTAGGAAGTCACAAAGTCTCATGAAAACTAAATCTTTTCTTTATTGTCACTGAATTGCACAGAAAGCAAGTAAAGAGTGCGCCTTTTATAATCACTGAAGCTGTCGGTCAGTTCAGTATGATACTATAAAATAACAAAGGTACATATTTACATGTTCCTTATAAAAATGAGGTTTATTAATTTTAAGTTAATTTTATCTGCATCTCAATTCAAGCTCAGTGCTTTACTTTCAGATTTCCAATAAACAAACAATTTTTATATATAAAATATTAATTTTGCACTTATTAATGCAAAAATAGTAATTTTATAATTAAATTAACTTTATGATTCAAAATCCCCCCAGCGCCACCAAATCAGGTGCTGGCACCACCTTCTGTAGAACTTAGTTGCAGCGGTGCTACTGCTCTCAAATGCAGTCTATAGCCCTGCACGCCCACTGCGGTACCGTATCCATGTCCTTCAAACATAATGACGTCACAAGTCGGATCGTTTGCTGATGTGCCTGATGATTTTGGAATAAATTACTTCAAATTTATTATCATGCAAAAAACAAAGCACATACATTTTTATCAGGCTGTTATGATGAAACATTAAATACAACAGTAGAAGTAGTGAAATTACAAGGGGAAATCTACCTAAGTGTCAAAAAGGCACACTTTCTGCAGATAAATGTGTTTTTTGTGTTTTTCTTAAAAAATGTTTCATTTAGGCCGTATGTATCTAGTCTTTATGACTTTTTTGGATCTTCTAGGTTTTGGTTTCCTTTGGTTTGGTTCCTTTTGGTTTGGTTTGTTTTCCTTCAATAAACCGAAACCCTTCAGGTTTCATGGAAAATATCTTGATTTGTGTTTCAAAGATTAACCAAAGTCTTATGGGTTTAAAATGAAATGACGGTGAGTAAATGATTTTCATTTTTGGCAAACTTTCCCTTTGAACATTAAAATACATAGAACACCAAAATATTGAGTAAATAAGCATTTTAAATTAGACAGCTAATTCTATTGGCACTTTTCAGTATTAAATCATTATTACATTTATAGTGCTGTGTCCACCATCTTGGATTAACTCGCATTCTATGTCATATGGTCATATCAGGAACATGCATATGATGCCTTAAAATTCTGCATAGTCAGTTCATTATTTGGGAACAGAAACACAGTTAGGCAAACGTTGTGGAGCTTATTAATGCTTTTGTGTAATGGAAATATATTACAGAGGTCTTGTGGATCTACCAAATGAAAATATAAACAGCTCATAATTGTTCACAATATTTCTTCCTGGAATAGTGTGTGTACAGTGTACTTTAAGCTTAGTCTCGCTTGCTAAATAAACTTTTTTTGTGTTCTCTCAGGCCATTCTGGGAAAGGAGGAATAAAGATTGCTACTAATGAACCAATAGCAAGTTTTTTATCTTTTTATCTAAATGTGCAATGCTTTAGGAAAATGCTTTTCAGCACTGCGAGGCATTTGCGAGGCATTTGTGAACTACAGTGAGAGATCATCTAAACTGACGTGTGCTCTGAATATGAACTCTGGCTCACTTTCGGCTTTGGCACGTTTAAGAAAGTTTAATTCTCATCTGTACACAGACATGAAGCTCGCACAATGGGCATAATGTGGGGCCGGTGAGTGATAAGTAAACTGAAATCAGTTCATGAATGACACAATTTGGCATTATACAGTCCTTTATAGATTCATTCTAAAACGGATGGCTAATTTGCGAATTGAAACGAATCAATATTCAGGAATCGAGAGGAGGCTCTTATCTATGGAGATACGGATCTGTCAGCTGCAGCTGAAGTCTGTGCATGCTTCTTATTTTGAACGTGCAGATCTGGGCATGTCCACATCAGCCACTGCCAAACTTGAGCGTGCGCACACTGACAAACACATATAGTATGAGATTCACAGAGAGTCAAAAGGGTTGGGTGACTTAGATGACAGAGAGACAGAGAGGATATTAATTTAAGATGTATATCTAACAAGGAAACATTTGGCCCTAAGAGCTGTTGTAATGTAACACATTAGCAGCTCAGCATTTGTTAAGATTTATTACTTTATAAGCTCTTTCTAAAACACACCAGATCATAGCTTTGACGCTCAAGGAGACTGAAGGATAATTGTTTGTGATAATGAATTGCTCTCTGGTCTGTTAACTGGCAAACCACAGAATTGACTTTTGAGGTTATAAGGCAGCGATCTTTACCGGATCACTGAAAACTGTGGCACAGACGGCCACTTGAAATTATAGATGGACGTAAGATTATAATTGTGGTTTTGTAAACTGTTTGAGTGAGGAGAGGCAGTCGTATTTCTAAAGTATATCCATAGCACTGCTCTAGGGATGCAAAGATATTTTAGCCACCTGAAATTTTTTAAAATTTTAGAGAAAAGGAGGAAATGGAAACTTTAACATTAACATTACTTTAAAGTTCAATAACAGAATCATTGGCATGGAGGAAAAAGCAGTCTACACTTGAAATGATCCAGATTTAATGAGATTTAAATGTAAACACCGGCTGTTAATAGGTTATATATTGAGTGAATACTTTTTTTTTTAGCAAGGATTCATTAAATTGGTCAAAAGTGACAGTAAAGGCATTCATGTAACAAAAGAATTCAAGAAGGCTATCAGGCTTCAAATAAATGCTGTTCTTTTGAACTTTCCTTTGATCAAAGAATTCTGAAAAAAAAAAAAAAAATCAAGGCAGCAAAACAGCAACAGTTTTCAAAATTGATAATAATAAGAAATGTTTCTTGAGCACCAAATTAGAAAATTAGAATGATTTCTTAAGGATCATGTGACAATTCATGATGCTGAAAATTCAGCTTTGCATCACAAGAATGAATTACATTTTAAAATATATTAAAATAGAAAACAGTTATTTTAATACTTCACAATATTACTGTTTTTACAGTATTTTTGTTTAAATCATTGAAGCCTTAGAGTAAGCAGACTTAAAAAAATAAATAAAATAATAATAATAATTATATATATATATATATATATATATATATATATATATATATATATATATATATATATATATATATATATATATATATATATATATATATATATATATATATATATATATATATATATATATATATATATATATATATATATATATATATACATACATATATACACACACACACATATATATAGGAGGCTATCAAACAATTGTCATAAAAAATAGTGAAGTAAAGCGTTTTTCCCCCCAGGTGTTTTCTACAGGCTTTGTCTCTCCCTTGCTTCTCACAGCAATGTCACTATAATTAGGAAGTGTGTTTTTTTTTTTTTGGTAGCCTGATTAGCGCAGCTGAAGAACCTGTGCAGAAAGCCTGCAGGGTGAACACATTCCCAAAGGACTGCCCCTTTCCCTCTCTCTCATGTGTCTCTTGGTTTTGGCCTCTGCTCTGACTATATCCCACTCTTTCCCTCATCAACCAAGCAGCCAGAAGGCACTTCGATTGACAGGTAATTCTCTGAGGCCTTATCCAAAAGCAGGCCGACTATGCCAAAACACATTACTTCAGCACCACAGGGAAAAAGAGAGGAAAAATACACAACATGAGGGGGTGAGATAGAGAGAGATAGAGAAAGACAGAGAGATCTGGAGAGGTGAAAACCTGATTTTTTAAACATACATTGTCCCACAGCAGAAAAAGCAGCTGGACTATATCTCATTGAGACAACATTAGAGGACAGACACACAAACAAAAACACAACAACGCATAGTTACAGGAACTCTAATGCATCTGAGACATTGCCATGCAAACATTTCTTGATGAACCCCTACTTATTACTTCCATTCGAAATAAATGCATTAAAAATTTTTTAATGAAACATTATACAGGCATTTGACAAAATGAAATGGACACAAACTATTTTTAAACAATGTGCCAATCAGCTGTATCGGCCCCAAAAAAATGATCATCTTGAGAATCTAACCTGCTAGTTTTATGGCTCGTTTCCACTGAGTGGTATGGTTCAGTACAGTTCTGTACGGTCCACAATTTTTACCGTTTCCATTGTCAGAAGTTGTGAATGGTAACCGTATCAATTTTTGGCACCCTTCCGTTGGGGTACCTAGCACAGTAGTTCAGTACTAAAGGGTGGAGCTAGACCAAGGGTGCCCAACCATTCAATCGCAGACTGCTTTCCAGTCGATTACGAGAGTAAATTGCACTGTGGTTTGCCCTTTGTCTCTCTTCACCGTTCCCACGTCTCAGTAGACATAAAATGTTAACCTTTATAGACATAGTATTTCTTGAGCAAAGAAAACACTGTACTTATTAAAAAAAAAAACAGTTCTTTATTTAACCTTACAAGATCACTGATTACATTCAGCTCTGCGCTGCGCTGTGTGTGTGCCGGAGGAGGAGGGGCGGAGCTACAAGGAGCTGTGAGGATTTGATTGACAGTCCAATGGAGTATTTAATGCAAGTTCTTTTAAAGCTTTTCATTGGTTGTTAAATATTAGTGAAATCCACTGACAGTCCTAAAGGGTGACCTAAAAAAACGGTAACAATTAATAATAACGTTCAGTTATAAGTAACTTATAAGTTATTAGTAATTGATGAACTAATCGTTTACAAAACATGACTATACATTCATAAATGATTAATAAGTAATATGCTAAAAAAACAGTTCTAACATTTTATGACTATTTTGTTAATTCAGTTATAAGTCATTTATAAATGATTATCCCCTTGAAAACAAAGAAATTACTATTCTTAAAAATACTGTTTTAGCATCCTGCATGTTTGTGCTTTGGAACACAGACCAGTTTACAACTTAAGGATATATCAATAAATTACTGATCATTTACTAATGGTTGTTCATCATTTGTTCAAGAGTAACCATTGTTTATTGAGATGATACTAGAACTTAGGTTACAGCACATTTGTAAATTGTTAACATTAATAAGTTATTAATAAGATATATTATATATATTAAATATATATATTAAAAACATGTTTTGTAAATTAGCCATTAACTAATAATTTATAAATGACTTATGACTGAATTAATAAAATGTTAGCTTATCACTTATTAATCATTTATGAACATATAGTCATGTTTTGTAAATGATTAGTTAATCATTAACTAATTACTTATAAGTGAGTTTATAACTTAACGTTATTGACAGCGATGAAATTAAGGTCTAAATTCGAAATCGCATATTAACATTATAACACTACTCATACTATTTCATATAAATATATGGCAGGAATAGCAAGAGTAGTATGCTAATCTGAATTCACCAAGGGTAGATCTCGGCACACTGACAAATTTAAAAGTAGATATTTGTTCAAAAAAGGTTGGGCACCCCTGAGCTACACTCACTGCAGAGCGTTGATTGGTTGACAGAGAATAGTCATTTGCGCTTGCTTTTTCGGCTGTGTTTTTCCTTGCAGCCTGGGCTCAAACAAAGCATGTCTTCTTCTTGTGACAAACAGCCACATGCCGAGAAGCAAGAACCAGATCTGATGTATGTCGTCCATTGTTGTTTACGGTGTAGCTTTCTTCTTCATGTGAGAATGAGGTTGATCGCTACACCACGCCTATCATAAGGGTACTGTTGGCAGTGGAAACGCAAGCCGGATCAGGGTTTACAGTCCTGAATCATACTGTACTGTACTGAACCGTACCACTCTGTGGAAACGATACATTAGGCTGTGTGTCCACCAAAGCGTTTTTAGAACGCCATGAGCGTAACGAGGTGCTGAGCATCTATTTCAAGCTCAAATGCCGAGCGCACTACGTTTTTACTGGTTGCCGAGAGTTAAAGAATGTTCAACTTTGAGTAAAACGCAGCGCTCATCAGTGTCACTTTTTACCCAGTCACAATCACAGTGGAGGAGGGGCGGGACAAATACAACACCGACCAACCGCCACATTTTGCATGTACAATGTCAACAGATGACAACCACATGCATAATGGAACAAAATAATTTAAAACAAGAGCCAGAGCAAATACTCAACATTTTTATATAGAATCAATACAGAAACAAACTAATCTGTGAAATAAGATACTAGTAACACTTCCATGGATATTCCATATCATAGCAAGCAAAAAGTCTCAACTGAAAGAAAATGCTGCACTGCCAAAACGCTCAAGCGCTCACAGCTAGGTGTTTTCAGCAGAGCGCCTAGCGTTTTCAGCTGGCTAAAAACGCTTAGGTGGACACACTTAGTGTTTTCTCCTTAGAATTTTGAATGAAGGGATAATTGTATTAATAATAAATTGTATTAATAATATTTCTTAATTATCCAGATATTAGCTGATCTTTAATTTCATATTAAGAAATTGTGTATAAAGAACCTTAGGTAACATGTTTTTACAGTCACTTTTGATCAATGCATCCTTAAAAGTAGAAATGTCTTTATATATATACATACATACATACATACATACATACATACACACAGACATCTTACTCATCCCAATCTTTTGAACAGTGGTGTATATTAAAATATATTTGTTCTAGATGGAGATAGAGAGAGAGAAAGAAGAGGGAGATGCTTACAAAGACTGCAGGGCATGAAGATTCTTGAGAGCTGCACTGGGGACAGTCTTCAACTGATTGTTCTGAAGCATCCTGAAAAATAGGTTTAAAACACCATCATTATTTACTCCGTTCACCTCTATGGCACATCTGTCTGATATCACAGCACAACACAATACATATACACTTCTCTACAACATTTCTTCACAAATCATGAGCCCAGATAACTACAATATGAGCTCTAGTGTTGATGTAGTGTGTATTTGTGCGTGTGTGTCTTGTTCTGAACTAATCACAGTGCATATCTTGCTTCCTCTACACTATCAGCTCTCTGGCGTCACTCAAATGGCATAGGCCGTGAGGACAGCTTTTCCCATTTAGTGCCAGGCCACAGAACACACAACTACACACTAACACACATATATATTCACATACACGTAGGCCGGCCAAGAGGCATTCGAAACATGACCACAGTAAAACTGGTCCCTAACTCATTCCCAATTTCCCACAACAGTGTCTGGATGAGCCTGTGCAGCACTGTGGGGCTTTGAAACAGCCCTGGACAAGGAAAGGAAGAGGAAAAATGAGCTTTATGTAAAGCATGGCTGAGGGGATCAGGTGGCTGATAAGCTGCATTTGAATTGGCTCACAAACACCTGAAGGACAAAATATGAGTTAAGAAAATATGAGCAAAGAGAGAGAGAGAATGCATCACAATGAAAGATACTCCATCAGACACTGACAGACTTGCTGACCCAGTAGCAGTGAAATTCCTGTTAGTTACACAACACCACTTAACAACTCAACAAAACACACAGCAGGATCTACTGCTCTCTCGCTGCGCTATACAAGATCGTCTCGAGTAAGCCTGTATCAAATAGAGGTGTGTGTGTGAGAGTGTGTGGAATACTTACAGGACTTTAAGCTGATGGAGGCCAGACAGAGCCTCTGGGTGGATGAAAGCAAGGTCATTACCAGCCAAACGTCTATGGAGAGAGAAAGATATATCATTTCAGATAGACTGTAAAAAAATGTCATTCTGATGGAAAGCTGGAGAAAGGGTGTCAAAGGGAGTGAATGCAAGGTTGTGAGTTGGAAGGAACACAGCAAGAGCTACAACTCTAAACTAGGCTGGATGAGCTCTTGTAAAATGCTAATAAACTCACACTTGCAACTATACATTTTGCATTCATTCACTGACCCTTCCCTAAGCCCAGCCTTCAAATGAAACAGAACAATCCTTTAGCTTAGTAACAATCTTTTGCTTTTTTTAAAATGTGAGCCAATGGGAGTTAGTTTACGTGGTAACAGTTTTAATAAAATGAAACAGTTTAAGAAAACGTTCCCACAGCTCAGAATGCCGTCATTGCTTTGCCATTTATAATTAGTAACTTGCATCTTGAGCACCAAATCACCATATTGATTGGGAGTAATGGCTGCTGAAAAGTCAGCTTCGCCATCGCAGAAATAAATTACATTTTAAAATATATTCAAATAGAAAACATTTTTAATTGTAATAATATTTAACAATATTACTGTTTTATTGCATTCAAATAAATGCAGCATATAGTAGACTTCACACACATACATCAGTATCATCGTTATTGCATAATTTAAATTTGACTAATAATAAGAATTATACCAAAATTAATATTTCCCACTTTCTGAGCATATTTAAAAAAAAAAAGTGCAATTCACAGAAATCTCCAGTTTATTCTGTAAAGCTTGTCTAGATTAGCAAAAGTAACTAAGTGGGGTGTGCTTAGCAAAGGGTCAACTGCTATGTCACTTGACAACCATAAACAGGCTACAAGCTTAGTGTGGGAGTATAATATATACAGCAGCCAATATCTGCGGTGCTGAAAGTAGTGTGTGTGATAAGCATTGCTCTCTCCTGAAGTGCTAACTTGTTCTCTGTTGGCAAAAGCCTCTACAGACTTTGTCTGATTGGGCAGCACAAATACCTAAGACGTGTCAGAATGTGATGGCTGGAATGAATGTGATATGAAGTTCTGATTGTACAGTTATGTTTTGGGCTGGACAACAAACACTTCTATTCAGAGATAATCAAGTGGACATCTTGAGTCTGAATTTCACATGGTGTGTGAAGGCATGTACACAGGTTAAGCTGTACAACACACAGTATATATGGGTTTGTCAATGCTGCATGTGCCGTTACTGGTGTGTGAGTGTGCTTGTATGTGGTAAGGCGGGCAGAGGGTACGCATAACTTCACCAAATCAGGCCCGAGAGATTAACACCAGATTTATCACCCACTGAAACTGGAGTCAGAAAACTCTGTCACACTCATCTAACTCTCTTATCATCTCTCGCTCCCTCTATCCGTCAGGAGCAGAAATAGGCCACAGTGTTTCAGAAAGAAGAGAAAGCCTTCCATTTGCCCCTCATTACAGGAAGTGCTGGATTACACACATTTATCTAGATGTTTAAAGCATCAGGATGTGTTAACTGCCCCTTGGTGGCCCTTAGATGCATGTCTGAAATAAATCACATCTAAAATAGGGCTGCACAATATTGGCATTGCAATATTTCGTTTTTCTGCTTAATATTGTGATATGATAACAATTTCACCACATGACTTGAATAGCTCTGTTTGAATACTTGAATAGAATGAATCATTCTAGAATAATTAGGGTGATTTTGTAGGGGAGTGCATCTGCATAGAAAATTATAAACAAATTACAAGCATAGATAAATACAATAGATCAAAGATACAAATGAAATAAACAGTGCTTATGCTTTTCAGGCAAGTCTAACAGAAATGGAATAATCAAGTGTAAAATAACACTGCATAGTCTTCACTGTATAATGTAAATACAATTAATCTTTGTTAAAGATATAAAGGTGATTTTTTTCAAAAATTGTTTGATTAACATTAATGATACAGACGGCAGGTTTATTAGGCTGCTGTCACTTTAAGACCAAATTCACGGATGATACACCTCAGTTTTCTTTCTCAATTGTTTACGTTTACTTAATACATAAACAACTGTGTTTAAGAGGATACTTGCCAAGACGGCAATTTTGACATCATTTTGCGTGCGCGTGTCTGCACAAAAAGACGAGAAAGAAAACTGAATTTGGTGTTCGTGTGCCGCCTGCATGGCTCTGCATCTCGAATGCTTTAAACTCGCTTGAATGTTTAAACAGTAAAAACTTAAAACGTGCAAATAATGAACTTTCAATCTATGATGGTTAAACTTTAAAATTAATCTGCGAATCACATGCATTCTGAACCGTGGGGCCTGGTCAGATCATGGATCAACTAAGATCCCTATTGTTATCGCACTTTCTATATCTTGGTGCAGCCCTAATCTAAATTATCCTTTTGTGTTCAGCAGAAGAAAGAAATTCTTACAGGTTTGGAACAAATTGAGGGTGAGTAAATTATGACAGAATTTTTGGGTGAACTACCCCTGTAAGGGTGTAGTAAGTTTTTTGCTTATAATTGAATTTTGTCTGGTTAGCCCCTGGTGGCAGAAGCTGTGACTACTTCATCTACATTAAAGGTGGGCAAATCTGGCCCTCAAGATCCATTTTCCTGCAAAGCTTAGCTCCAACCCTAATCAAAAACACTTGAACAAGGTAATTAATGTCTTCAGGATTACTAGATAGCTACAAGAAGGTGAGTTTTATTAGGATTGAAGCTAAACTGGACCTTGAGGGCCAGAGTTGCCCAGCGCTGATCTAGACCACAAAAGCCTCTTTCTCCATTGATGGATTTAAAAGCTACAACATTGTGCAAGCAAAACATACAGTGAATTGGAAATATATCATTATATTAAAGTAGATGCTTTGCCAGTGACCATTTTTGGAGGACTATAGCATGAATGGTTATATTCTTTCCTGCTTTCTGAAACAAAACAAAACAAAAAACCTGAGTCCCATGAGCATTATCACATTTTTAAATCATGTAATTCCATGAGGTCATTTGCCAGATGAGCAACTGCCGATGAGATGAATGAAGGTCTTTGTGGAAAAAAGTGATGATGCACCATAAGGTAAACATCTCCCTCTTTTTACTGTCATCCTTTTCTCTACCACACCCTTACATATTCTCCATAATACAAAAGTGTATATGTAACTGTGTGGGTAATTATCTTAAGGCATAGTGTCTCCATTATTCACCTGTAAACCTGGAGACAGAGTGACAGAAAGAGGAAAGAGGAAAAACAACAAGAGAGAGACACTGGATAATACAGCTGCAATTATGACAGTGAGGACATGACTAGGGTGGCTTATCTGTCCGCACGGGATCATAGGGGTTCAGCTTCTAAGTGTTGAAACATTGCCACACACAAGGAGATGAAAGGAGAGAGAAAACACAGAGAGAGATAGAAAAAAACTGCTGGGATATTAAAAAAAGTTAAAATGATAAACCAACAATTGACAGAATATCTCTTTCTCCAATCACGACACAAACCCCAAATTAAACAATCAACTGCAGTCCAAATGCGTTCTTGTTTACATCAACACATTTGTTGTGGCACACCAGTGTGGTTGGGTTAGCTGCGGGAAAGAGAGACGTTCTCTCCCTCCATGTCTTTCTCTGTACATCGTTCTGGTTTGGCTGTCTCTCAAAGCCACCAGATCTGGCCAGGCTTCCATGGGTGGATTCTTATGCACGCTCAGTGTCACTACTCAGCAGTCCGATGCATCGAGCGGGGAGTTGTCACCCCTGATCTTTATTTGTCTGGAACTAATCTAAGTCTCATTCTGTGGTCAGTGTGCTGCCAGAGCTGTGTAGCGCTACTCTTGAGTGTTGCTTTAGTAACCACTTCAGTAAGCACGGCAAATGTCACGTGACCTTGTGATGGGTTCAGCCAACTTTTCCAAGACAGATGTGCCTATATAAAACAAATTACAAATGAATTAATAAGGCAGTGCAATGCTATATATCCCATATTCGTCAAACTTTCCTATGGCATTGTTTAGGACACGTCCAGCGAGGCTGGATTCAGATTGCTCTAAATGACATCATTTGAAAACCACAGATTCTGAATGGTGGGATCCTGGGCCTTTTCCCAGGTCAAAAGCTTTAATGATGCACTTTTATATGTCTAAAAACCCTTGTTCAGAACTAATTGCAGTCTTTGCACTTAATTTCTCCCCTCTAGATAGTCACTGTGCCGAGCTATTATGAATAAAGCTGCACAATTATTCATTAAAAGATCGAGATTTTGATTCAAACACCCCTGCAATGACAACGATTAGGCTGTGTCTATTAACCCTTTGACAAGTCTTAGTTTTAGTTTTGGAGGTCTCCAACAACAGGTTTACATGCATCAAAGGTCAAAAATGCTCATTTTCTCATAATATAAATTGCATATCACCACAATGTTCAGTGGTTCTCAAACGACTCGATGGATGAATCGGTCTCAAAAATTCCTTCTTTTCCGGCGAGCCTACTCTGCTCTGATTGGTCAGACGGCCCAGTCTGTTGTGATTGGTCTACCGTGTACAGCGCGTATTTCGGAAACAAACACCCATTACCATAACTGAACTCCAGCTCCGTCCGGCGTCCAGAGGCTTCGATAGTACACACTGTAAAGACAGTAACGAGGATGTCGATTTTACACCAATCCCAGCACGAGTCCGAATCGATTAAACATTGAAAGAACTAGTTATTCAGCCCGAACCTTGTCGTTTCTCAGTGATGCTACTCAGTTTGAGGTACATTATGAGATGTAATTCCTCACCATCATAAATAAGTGTGTGTGTGTGTGTGTGTGTGTGTGTGTGTGTGTGTGTGTGTTTCTAATTTATTGCTGTGCACATGTGGGAACTATATCAATAAAAACGAATACAGTACGTTAGCCAAGCACTAACATGAATGACAAATCTTGCTCCATCCTTTATCTTTACTCAAAGTAGTAAGAATGACAGACAATCTGCATTAATAGAATCAGATTTAGGTAATACTGCAGCCCACAGCTGATTTACAGTTGTATTTCAGTAAGACAGTAATAACATTAGTTAGCCGGTTAGACAGATACATGCACAATATGAAACACAATAAACACATTGTAGAGCACAGCATCTTCTCGACATGATGCTATCCAGTATCCGCTGCAGAGTTTGAGATTGTTCAACTTTTTCCCCGGTGTCTGCACGCGCAATAATTGGACGGGCAATATGCGAATGTTTCGTCCTGATGTCACAACAAATAGGCTTAGGACTCATTTAAAATGATTAGTTTAATTGAATCAGAGTCGACTCTTACGTTTGAGAGACAATAACTTTATATACGCTGCACTTTGCAGGATGTTTTCATTCAATTAGAACTATGTTACACACTACAAAAATCCATAATATGGGCACTTTAAGAATGTAGGTCATTGAATCATTAATTCAAGAGATTCATTCAAAAATGCTGATTCAACCAGTAATGAATCAAGTGAAGTATATAAGTGAGTCATTGAATCATGCATTCAAACCGATTTTTTTTAAATAATGCAAATGAATTAAACATGTTACAGAGACTGCAGCAATTAACATGTCAGAATCTCTAGTAAATTGCATGTTACTGTGTTTAGTTGTCTCTTGTCTTTTCAGAAACGTGTGAGAATCATGATCTCTAAAAAATTGTGATTCTCAATTTATCCAGAATTGTGCAGCTTTACTTATGAACAAGGCCAGTGGACTTCCAAAGCGTATAAGGCTTTACACCCCGAGATTGCCAACAAAACCTGAACAAATCTCTTGGAATATACTAGCACTAACTGAGCCCTACGGCTACTACTTTTAGTTAGACCAAATGTTAGTGTAACAAAACACGTTCTCCAATTTTCTTGGCCAAAGTGCACTAGTTACCTAATGTAGTAAGAGGTCTGCCACTAGCAACCATGATCCAGTGCTGCAAAAATCTGGTATTGTCTGAGCTCAAGCTAAATTCCTCAAAGTTAGACAACCTGAGAAGCTAGTGTGGAAACGGGCACCAAAATCATGTACACACAACCAAAACCTCATGAATATTGTGCATGACTATATGACTTCAACACCTAGTGACATGAATGCAGCAACACCCAAAAGTGTTGTTACCAATTGCATTGTAGAAATGCCATTAAATACAAAAAATATCAGACAGACACAATCTCTGGCATACTCACACGTACAATACTTATCAAGCCAGAGACACACAAATCTAGAGAGGATTAATATTTGACAGCTCTATATCTGTCAGAGGGGGTGGATATGTTTGAAGAGAGATGAGCGTGTGTATGTGTGTGGTTATGACAGAAGACTGCATGACTCTGAGGCAAAGAATGTTCCTCTTGGCCTTCCGCAGGTGTGCCTAACAGCACCCAAAGGTCAAACATACACACGCACACACACACACATACACATCACTGCTGCTGCAATATAAGGGTAAATGCCTTCTGTAGTGCTCATGGTAATTTTTTATGCCTTCACCTGTACTAGAGAGCTATCACTACTTTTGAAAAATAACTTCTGCCACTTTAATCAACTAGCTTATTTATATATTCTGGACAGAAGGAAAGACCTAAATGGAATGCAGATTATGGGATGTGCATGAGTACTCGGATGTGGCAGCAACGATCGATCATGAGAACAATGATCGCTGTGACTTTTAAAAATATATATATTTTTGTCTTATTGGTTATAGCAGCATTTTGGGGGGTTCCAGATTGGTTAGTGTTACGACAGACAGCATGTCGTCAAGACCTATTATCGAGACCGGCAAAATAAGGTGAAACTATATTTGAAAGCGTGCAGTGCCTAAATCACTTCAATAATGAAAATACAGTTAAGTGCAAGATGTGCAGTGCCAATAATATGCCATATACTATTGTAATAGAATGTTGTGAATTATTTGTGCTTTAGTTGCCCCAGTAATACATTTTATTTATTACTGTGGCAAAGCTGAGTTTTCAGCAGCTATAACTCCAGTCTTCAGTCATATGATGCTTCAGAAATCCTTTTTATATCATTCTAATATCTTACTGACCCCAAGCTTTTGAACGGTACCATATATAAAAGGAAAAAAATATTGGGTAAAGAAGGATATTTATGTATGGATATTATAGGTTAGTTAGTTGAGTGGTTACAACAGTCTAGGATGTGTTTAAAAATAAATGTAAGCCCAGAAAGTGAACTCCTGACCCTCTGATTAACCACACCCATTGTGTCCCCTGAACCATGAGCAACCTGACAAAGAGCATCTGGCACAATACAGTGCTGTACAGGTCCCAGAGACCTCCTGCACCCCCCACCCCATTCCCAGATAGCACACGCTTCTAAAAACTCCAGTTGTCACGGAAACCATTGTTTTGCCCTCCTTCTTCCTGCCATGCATTCCTTCTCACAATGCGTTGAAAAGCAAATTGGCCTTTGACAAAGCGCTGGAGGACTGTTTGGGAATGAGAGCTGAGGAGATTGGAGTGGATGAAAGACACACGAGGGTAAGAAAACACACTCCAATCAAACGAATAAAAAAAGGAAAGAGCGGAAAAGAGTGAACAACAAGGGGGAGCCGACTTTGAGAGCTGGTCATTTCAGCAGTCTGGAAGCGCTGGTACCTGATATCACTTAGACAGATGTTATCTGCCCTTCCCGCAGATGGGCAGACGCGGGATGAGTGAAGGAGTAGAGAAAAGACAAACACATGGAAAAAGATCAGACACCCAATGAGAGTTCAGAACTTATTTCAGACATAAAACAGCATGCGTTTGTTCCTTTAAAGCCATTAACACACTATCAACAAGTTAGACGTAGATCAAAAGCCAGTTTGGTGACATCTGACACCCGTAGCATCCTGAGATGCTCTGACTAACAATAGTTGTAAGCTATGAGACTGTTCCAGATGTGCTGCACCACACTGATGGTGCTGTGGGTGGTCCCTGCTTGTTCTCTGTAGTAGGTATTTGCATTTCTTGAAGAGAACTCTCAAGGTCTAATAGACTGTAGCTTGTTCATCTGTAAATTGTAAATCTGTAACATTATTTTGTTTCACTATTGTATATGTTGTTTAGGATGATGTTGTACTGAATATCCACAACATGGAAGAGTTTTCTGTGCCACTAAGGCTGAATCCTCAAATAAACTTACTTCATATTAGCAAATTTTGCGGGGGGAAAAATGTCTATTGTCTAATACTAGAGTAGCGATGTTTGAAGCACAGGTCACACAGAAGTCACTTTCAAACCAAGCAGCTTTCTTTTGGTCAATGTGGCGAATCTGCGTGACCAACTTCAATACAACACAAAATCTGTATGGGGAAATCTCATGTGGATTCCTATTGAAATTATTGGATTTTGTCTGTGAAAATTTGCTAAACAACGGTAAATGTGACTGCACCTAAATAGCATTAGTGCATTAACAGTGACTGCTGCATCAAAGCGCCTGGAAGTCACATTTTCAATGATAGTTGCCGATTTGAGGCGATATAATAAAACAATGACTGCTGCATCAAAGTAGAGCACAATGTGGTGACTACCAAAAGAAATGAAGACAATGGACCTCACGTAATCCAACCAGCTGACACTGAAACCAGCAGCGATTTAATGGATGCCATGTGTATTTAGTTTTAAAGTTGTTTCAGCAGTTCTATAAACATTTCAAAATCTAAAAATAGGCAAATATTACAAAATAGGGCCATACTCAAGAATAAAGGCTGAGCAAAGGATTATTTTCAAATCATAGAGGTGTTCCATTTATCACCTTTTTCCATGACAGCACTTGAAAACAGTGCCAAACATATATAAGAAGTAGAAAACAGAGCATGAGGAAAATAGTGAAAGAGAAAATATATAATCCTCACAGTTCTTCCAGATAGGGCAGGTTTCTGAAGACATTAGCAGGCAGCTCAGTGATGTTGTTCATGCTGATGTCCCTATGGAAACAAAAGAACAAATGCTCATAGTTAGTGGTTGAGCAGTACTATTTCTATAACACAAACATTTACATTTGCTCTTTGGATGCATTTCTTTTTTTTTATATACATTTTATGGTTGGTTTCTTCACTATTTTTTTTAGAAGAGAAGAGATCATGGATGGCTTGTGCTGTGATTCCGTTTACTTGCCAACCCTGGCTGTGCACAGACACTCATTTCAACCAGAACTTGAAGAGATTTCATGTTCATATAATGACTGTTTTAAAGCTGCTCCCTCCACAATCCAAAAAGACCATTTATTACAAATAAAGTGTAAAAAAATGTGTGAACGAGTCAAGTATACGAGTTAGATATATTGTTATTGTAAATGTGTAAATGTAAAATATATAATAAGTTGACAGTATATGGAAAACAAAAGAAAGAGTAAAATGACTCCTTTAGCACAATTCAAAATAGAACAACTCAAAAAGCCTGTCACAAGGCAACATACATTATTTCAATTTGATACATTTCTTTGAGCAGTCCCTCCCACAGTTGATGTTCATGCAAGTTCAAACAGAGATCTGTATGTCTCTGACGACTGATAAGACCTGAATCCAGATCAGACAGTGAGATCAAGCATCACACAACAATAATTGAAGAAAGCAAAGTGTATTTGATGTCATCAGTGCTGCACTATGGTGTTTTTGTTTTGTTTTTTTTTATGCAAAAAAATATTTAAAAAATTGTAAGCACTATGGCGTTTCATCTCTACTATCATGCAAGTAACATCAGAGGCTTAGTTCTTTGGATAGTGCTTCGAAGATGCATTTTCAACCCAAAAATCGATCAAGATATACATATGCAATTAATCATAAATTTATTTTTGATTTCCATTTTGGCTTCTAATGATTATGAAAATAAGATAAATCAAGGTAAAACGACTATTGTGCAGTCTACTATTGCTAAACGTCTGCTCAGAGATGTGTCAGTATTAGATTCAAGCATTCGGGCTTAAAGGGGCAGCAGCCTAAAATACCTGTCTATCATCATTAATGGTAATCAAACAAAAAATTGTGTATATGTTACTATACCTGAAAAACTGTATTTTATAGAGAAAAATCTCCTTTTGTTTGTACTTTGCTTCTTTGTTCTTTTTTATATAAACAAATACAGAAATATAAATAACTAAAATAATTATATATCTGTATCACAAAATAACATGTTCTGGTGTGGGGGAATCCGTCCCGTATTCAACCATGAGAAATCTGGTCACCGTATCCAATATTGACCAAAATAATCATGATTATGATTTTTGCCCTAATTGAGCAGCCCTAATACATATTCATACACATAATCTTCATTTCCTATCATCCTCTATAATCTCTCTTGCTTTGTGCAAATATACATCGTGCAAATATAACGATGATCCCAGCCTTTTAGCTGTGGCTCAATATAGAACATAAAGTGATTTCTGAGTTACACATGGATAATTCAATGGGTTACACATCATTGACTGAGTATTACCACATTGATATTCCCCGTAATAATGTCCATAAATCAAAAAAAATTTTTTTAGGAAGGACTATTACTATTACAAACTTGATCATCATGAAATCTAATTTACATCCAATGAGGTGGATCAAATTAAACGGTAATTTATAGTAATTTATTTACATAGAAACAAAGTGCACACTGTTTGGCTAAATTATCTGAATTTAGTCAGATTTGTGGACAAACTGCTGTTTGTATGTCTGTCACAGCCCATACATCAAGCCTGACAGACTTCTTTTTCAAACATTGTTAAGTAGTACACTGCATTATCATGTTGCTTCATAAAAGACGTGTTGATAAATAGGCTCATAGGTTTTCTGAAAGTTAAGGATGCCCAGGGACCGTCAAGCTTAAAAAAATTAGCTTGGGCTAATCTTTAAGCTTGACAGTCTCTGGTCACCATTTATTTTCATTGTATGGAAAAGAGTAACATCAATTTTCTGCTAAACTGCCAAAAAATAAAAATAAATAAATCATTCAGGTTTGGAGTGAGTAAATGATGGTGAACTATTCTTTTAATTAAGTGAAATCCTCTAGTTTTTCCTCATTCTTTTTTCTTCTCTTATTTTCTATAGAAGTATCTCTGTCCCTCCTTTTCTCCCCAAGGCTCTGAAGCTCTGAGCATAGAGAGAGAGAGAGAGAGAGAGAGAGAGAGAGAGAGAGAGAGAGAGAGAGAGAGAGAGAGAGAGAGAGAGAGAGGGAGAGAGAGAGCAGAGGCTGTCAAGGAGACGGAGAGATAGCATGTAGCAGCATGACAAAAATGCAGGCAGTACACAAAGTGTTTTCCTCTCTCTCTTTCTCTATTTGGGCTGAAAGGTGAAGTGTGTGGGCAGCTAAAAAAGCAAATGGTAGATCCGCAGCGAGAGAGGTCAGAACACTGACCTGAAAACACCCACCGTTAGAGAGACGCCACAAGACATACTCACAGAAAGGAAATGAGAACCAGTGCATGTAGATCATAATAAGTGTGTTTTTATGTGGCATTCTACTTGTTATACATTTCAGTCCTCTTGTTTATTTATCCTGCTGTATTCCAGCCAGCATTGAGTGTGTGTTTCTGTCTTTGTTCTGGAGGAGATGCACTGAAGCCCAGGCAGGTCTTTTCAGCTGGGGCAGAGATCTTGATTAGGAATCCATTATACGCGGCTTCAAAAGCTGGGCTGCACACAGTAGATGTGTAGACGGGGTCTGACGGAGCCCAACAAACATGCTACAATAGCTAATGAGGCACATCCCCATCCCTGGAGGTAGAGAAAAACAAGGGAAAGAGAGTCTCCGCCATCTTGGATTTCACTGCAAGGGCTGTCTTGAGTCTTGAAAGCATATATGAGCATGAGGGCCTCTGGCCACACTGTGTATCAGATTACCCCCCCCCCCCCCCATCACACACACCAAAAGGGGCCTCCCTATCCCCCCTGCAGCTATGACCTTCCATCGCTCTGCTATCTTTTTTTTTTTTGGGATCCACAGGTTACCTGCCCTATCCAATTACCCTTCAGCCTGCTTTCAATGGACCATGTACCACCAGAACACTCCCCTTTCTCCTCTCATTCCTTATCACTCACTCTTTCCCTATTGGTGGTGTCCCTGGGCCCCTATTTGTGCAGCGGTCTCGGTGGTCCTCTGGATACATTATGTATTACTGACAGTCCTGTTCCTCCTGTACTCTCACATATACACACACACCCTTTCGCCTACTGCAAACTCTCTCTTGGCTGATGTGCCTGGGAGTAGGATGAGAGAGAGCGAAAGAAGACTATGTGTATGTGTGTTTGGGTCTGTGAATGTGATCTCTATCCCTGAGTAGCAGGTTTCCTCATTAGGGGCCAGGGGCCGCACTGCAGTGACAAAGACAGGGACGGAGACAGAGGCCTACTGGAGCCGTTACCGGAGGAAACTCTATCCTATGAGACTGATAACGTGTGCTCTTAAAGAGTGTGTGCATTTGTGACTGCCTGAGACCAGTTCTACTGCATTTATGTTTAAATAATGCATAATTATTAACCTTGTGCATGTGGACCTTAAAGGTGATGTGTCTTGTTTATGTCACCAAACTGAATTGCAAAATTATTACTCTCAAAAGTCTCAAACTTCTACACTGAAAAATATTGTTGTAGAAACAATTTTCAAATTGCTAGTAAATTTAACAAACAAACAATTACAAAGAAATGTCAAGTAACATTTTCTTTTAACATACACACCACAACAAAATTAGTCTAGTCTAGTTCTTACATTTAAAGGATATTTTACCCCAAAATGACAATTCTGTCTTTATTTACTCACTCTCAAGTTTTTCATCTGTGGAACACAAATAAGACATTTTGCAAATGTGCTTTTTTTTCTAAATGGGGTCAATGAGGTCAAATGTTATTTTTGGTTCCAATACCAATTCATCAAAATACACTATATTGCATTAAAGTCTCTATTTCATGAGCACAAGTCCTATGAGCCTAAAGTATTGGGACACCCAAATCATTGAATTCAGGTGTTCCAATCACTTCCATTGCCACAGGTGTATAAAATCAAGCACCAAGGCATGCAGACTGCTTCTACAAACATTTGTGAATGAATGGGTCGCTCTCAGGAGCTCAGTGAATTCAAGCGTGGTACCGTGATAGGTTGCCACCTGTCCATTTGTGAAATTTCCATTGTGAAATTTCCTCACTACAAAATATTCCACAGTCAACTGTTAGTAGGTCACGTAAAAATACAGGGCGGGGTCAGCGCATGCTGAGGCATACAGTGCGCATAAGTTCTGCAGTCAATAGCTACAGACTTTCAGATTAGCTAAAAAAAAAAAAGAGTGCGTAGAGAGCTTCATGAGTTTCCATGGCCCTGCAGCTGCATCCAAGCCTTAGATCACCAAGTGCAATGCAAACCGTCGGATGCAGGTTTAAAGCACGCCGGGATTATTGGATTTTTGCACTCGTCAATTTACTGGTGTTTGCGGCATTATTTACCGCCCAAAAAAAACCTGTCTTAAACCAGACGCTAATGGGTAGATTGCGCTGGTCATTATGGAACTGATCCGGCTGTGTTCATTCATTTGAACCAGAACTGTCCACTCCCAACGGCGCTTTTATGGAATTGGGTTCTAACGTTAATTTGCCCTGTTTAGTAAATCTGGCCCAAGACATTAATTGCTCCTTTATTTTTTCAGAAACAGAGATAACTTCAATCTTATGGTGTATTTTACTTTTCATTTTATTAGTCTAACAACAGCACCCCTCTAAATAAATAGGACTTGGAGGAGGAAGCTGTAGTAACAGTAATAGTAATAATATAATATATTTCTATTATAATTTCTTCAAGTTAAACCAAACTTTTATTTTTGATGGGTTGTAGTGACTTGTGTGACCTTTGTGTGCAAATGATATGACGATAGTTTTATCAAATGAAATGGTGAAATGCTGGTGAAGTGACTCTCAGAGCAGCTCTGGAGATTAAGTTTTTGTGTTCATGTCCTCACATAATCAGACAGCAGACGCTGAAATCACCACAGGCATCATGCATGCTTCAGAATGTGTGTAGTAGACGAAACTGCAGCATTCATTCAGACCGAGACACGCAGAACATGCAGACTTTAGATTTGAATAGCAGATTTCAATATTTCAATTATTTCAATTATTCACAGACATTAGTCCATATCGCGGTGTGTGGATTATTTATTGTTGTTATAAAGTTATAACCATTAGAAAAGAGTATGCAGTTAATAGAGGTCCCCTCTCAATACACTCTACACAGCGCTCTCCGTGGCCACTGAATAGATTTTCAGCTATACACTGGTATGGTGGTATTTGAAAAATACATAACGTACACAAAATTGAAACCCAGCACTAAGCCAAAACATATTTTAGCTTGTTGAAAACGTAAAAAAAGTCTTGTTTTAAACACCAGTGACAGAAACATAATGTAATACCTGCTGGTATTGTGAAGGTAAAATCCTGCAACATGCTCAAACAGTTGAAGATTTCAGCTTGCAAAGGCAGATACAATTTGGCATTGTCATTAAATTACTAACTCTAGGAATACAAATAAGGACCACCCTAAGCGCTACAGATGGAGCGTGACTGAATGGAAAATACATACTACAAACATGGAAGGAAGAAGAAAAGCCTTGTGTTAGGAGAGCTCAGGAACATGTCAAGTCTCAACAGAGCACTGCAGATTTTCTGCCTGTCAGTAAGAGTAACAGAAATAGAGCAGGAAAGAGACAGAAGCCTAGTTAAACTCATGCTATAGGACAGAGAACATTGATTTATGAATGATAGCCTTATTTTCTAAGAGGATAGCGTCATTCGCTTTTTCTAAAACAACATTTATTCTTTTAGAGCTTAAATGCAAGAGGCTTTCTAAATCACTCTACAAGAAGCACAACAAGCCTGTTTGTCTTGGACTGAACACTCAGAGGCAAATTCACTAAACCTTTAAAAATGTTCACAACATCTTAGCACAAAAACCTGCGCATATTCACTAACTACATGCAGTCTAATTCAGTTTTTCAAAAAATACAAAGCATAGGAGAATATAGGAGAATAGCGTTACACCCAGACATATACAGGTGCTGGTCATATAATTAGAATATCATCAAAAAGTTGATTTATTTCACTAATTCCATTCAAAAAGTGAAACTTGTATATTATATTAATTCATTACACACAGACCCAAATTCAGTATCTCAGAAAATTAGAATATTACAATACAAAAAAATGATTTTTAGAAATCTTGGCCAACTAAAAAAGTATGAACATGAAAAGTATGAGCATGTACAGCACTCAATACTTAGTTGGGGCTCCTTTTGCCGGAATTACTGCAGCAATGCGGCGTGGCATGGAGTCGATTAGTCTGTGGCACTGCTCAGGTGTTATGAGAGCCCAGGTTGCTCTGATAGTGGCCTTCAGCTCTTCTGCATTGTTGGGTCTGGCATATCGCATCTTCCTCTTCACAATACCCCATAGATTTTCTATGGGGTTAAGGTCAGGCGAGTTTGCTGGCCAATTAAGAACAGGGATACCATGGTCCTTAAACCAGGTACTGGTTGCTTTGGCACTGTGTGCAGGTGCCAAGTCCTGTTGGAAAATGAAATCTGCATCTCCATAAAGTTGGTCAGCAGCAGGAAGCATGAAGTGCTCTAAAACTTCTTGGTATACGGCTGCGTTGACCTTGGACCTCAGAAAACACAGTGGACCAACACCAGCAGATGACATGGCACCCCAAACCATCACTGACTGTGAAAACTTTACACTGGACCTCAAGCAACGTGGATTGTGTGCCTCTCCTCTCTTCCTCCAGACTCTGGGACCCTGATTTCCAAAGGAAATGCAAAATTTACTTTCATCAGAGAACATAACTTTGGACCGCTCAGCAGCAGTCCAGTCGTTTTTGTCTTTAGCCCAGGCGAGACGCTTCTGACGCTGTCTGTTGTTCAAGAGTGGCTTGACACAAGGAATGCTACAGCTGAAACCCATGTCTTGCATACGTCTGTTTGTAGTAGTTCTTGAAGCACTGACTCCAGCTGCAGTCCACTCTTTGTGAATCTCCCCCACATTTTTGAATGTGTTTTTCTTTCCCAAATCCTCTCCAGGGTGCGGTTATCCCTATTGCTTGTACACTTTTTTCTACCACATCTTTTCCTTCCCTTCGCCTCTCTATTAATGTGCTTGGACACAGAGCTCTGTGAACAGCCAGCCTCTTTTGCAATGACCTTTTGTGTCTTGTCCTCCTTGTGCAAGGTGTCAATGGTCATCTTTTGGACAACTGTCAAGTCAGCAGTCTTCCCCATGATTGTGTAGCCTACAGAACTAGACTGAGAGACCATTTAAAGGCCTTTGCAGGTGTTTTGAGTTAATTAGCTGATTAGAGTGTGGCACCAAGTGTCTTCAATATTGAACCTTTTCACAATATTCTAATTTTCTGAGATACTGAATTTGGGATTTTCCTTACTTGTCAGTTATAATCATTAAAATTAAAAGAAATAAACATTTGAAATATATCAGTCTGTGTGTAATGAATGAATATAATATACAAGTTTCACTTTTTGAATGGAATTAGTGAAATAAATCAACTTTTTGATGATATTCTAATTATATGACCAGCACCTGTATATACTATTTATCCAATACTCTTCAGTTAAATAATATAACAAAATACAATGCTGTTTTGAGTATTATTCTATAGAAACCTACTAGATGACACTTATTTTTTTGTAGTTGTTTCAAATGGATATCAAGATTCTCCAATGATCCTGCACAGACACAAAACATTAAAACAATGTTATTTGAAATGCCAAGTTACTCTATTTTGATCACTACCGTCAACATCAGTGTTTATATCCTAAATATAAACTTTTATACCAGTACTTATGTGATTATTGTAATATTTTTAACACAGAAATAATGATACTATGTGGTTGAAAAGAAGATTTGTGAAGCCATTTCACACCTAAAGAGTGCAAACACAGATTTGATTGTTCTGGTATGATTTTGTCATAGATTTAATAGACACAGGGAATCGTTGTCACTTAGGAATCGCGTGGATGATTGAATCGAGATTGCAATCTTTTAACGAAATCGTGTAGCTCTATTAAATATCAGTCAAAAATATCAGTCAAAATTATTAGCGATCTCTCCTCAGAACCAACCTGAAAGATCCAAAATCCAGCTGGGCAAATTACATTCACCATGGATTTTGTGGGTGTTTTTACAGCTTTACTAATTCTTTAGTGAATCAGACAGTAATCCATGAACTTTTGCAGGAATCCAATCAATACCAACTGCTCTCTTCAGGCTCCTAAACTCGTCCGCTCAGACTCTGAGGGTTAACTTTTACATTTCCACTGCATCAGTGAAACATGGGAGCATCCGCGTGTCGGCAAACCACACCAGCACCGCAGCAGGCCTTTCGGTGGCCGCAGCTGCCCACAGAGCCTCACATCACAGCTGGGCCAGCCCGCTCACAGCCCTGCCAAGCCCTAAAGAAGCCCAGCCACAGCCTGCCCCATGATAAGGCCCGTAGATGTGGTGTGTGTGTGTGTGTGTGTGTGTGTGTTAGGGCATGGGTGGGTCTCGTTCACCGGCTAGCTTTTGGGCCAAAAGGGTGAGGCGTTTCTGTGACAACTCCATTTGATTGACAGCCCTGCAAATGATTTCTTTTAAGGAACAAGCCTAAAAAGGATATGCACCTTAAAAATGGACTTGTGCTCGTCCAATTTTATATACATGTTTGAGTACCACACATGGACCTACATCTAATCTTATTCAGAAAATTCCTGGGCTTTTTAGTCACTTGTGTATAATATAATTAAGTGTGCTCCAATTAATTGATATCGGCCAATAATAGATTTATAGCTATAGTTTGATCGTGGTCTCTATAAAGGTCGATCAGAAGAGCCGATCAGATGACGTAGGACACAAAACTCGCGAGACAATTTTACTATGCTCAGCTAAAATTGCTTCACTACATTCACCAGTCTGGCAGTTCAACCAGGTGTCTGAAAAGGACAATACATTTGCAACCTCTTTGCGGAGAGCAACAACAACAACCCTACACGGTATGCTTTCGTTCCTCCCTAAAAGCCCAAACTTAACATCCAAATCAGCTAAGTCAGTGATTGTCATAAAATGCAGTCTACTGTTGCTAAAATGCAGGATGTGCTCAATAATAAAAAAAGAATCATTAAAACTGCATTAAGCCACAAAAGTGATACTGTTCCCAAATACTGTTTTCTGTGCGCACGTTTTGAGACGTTGTGGAAGTAAACTGCAAGTAAAGTGAACATTGAGCTTCAGGTTAGTACCCAAGTGGTTAAATCCACAGAAATGTGTCAAAATGCCCAGCTTGAGTTTTTCATTAAACATTGTCGGTTGTCTTAAGTGACCATAAAAAGTAGAGTCGCATATGTATTGGATCCTTGCATTCAGTGAGAGCAGCGTAATGTTTCTGCTGCCGTCAGTCATTAATTTTAATCAAACAACAAAGGACAAAAAATAATAAATCCCCCACTGCTCTTTAGTAGATTTAGTAGGATTAATCTGTATTTAATTTTTACAGAAGTGTATGCAGTGTGTTTTACATTTGATTATTATTATTATTATTATTTATTTCACAGGAATACTATATAGAAAGGAAATATGTTGCTTGCCAATTCATGATACTTTCTCATCTCTTCATTTTTTTATACTTCAAATACATTGTTGTTAAGAATAGCTGGTCTATTATTACAGACCCAAAAATTCTGAACGGACCACACTTAAATATAATTATAATAAATATAATACAAGTCAGATTGTTTTTGTGCAATAACTTCCTAAATTTTGAATGCGCAACTTGTGGGATTGATTAAAATGGTGCGCAATACCTACAACTTGCAATACCCCGAGTTTCAGGGCCTGAGTAGGGCTCAGGGTTTGTTGTTTCAAGCAGGACCTCCACCCTGAATTTGAAGCACATTAGTTTCTTCTCACAAGCAGAAAGCCTGATGGTTTGTTTTTCCTTCAGCGTTGCATACAGTAGAGGTTGAACACTAAACACTGGAAGCCTATCAGTGGGTTGGATGATGTCATGCCTGACAAATTCCTCTCCTTCTCTACACAAGAGAAAAGTTTGAGTCATATATGAGCTCCAGCACACTGTCTGCCATTCAGAAGACAATTGTATGGTTTGAACTACAAAATTATAAAAAGCAGAAAGATAAGTAAACAGCAGGGATGTCACGATACCAAAATTCCAGTAGTCAGTACCAATACCATTACAATTTTACGGTTCTCTGTACCAATTTCGATACCACAGCAAAATCTGTTGGAACTATTTTATTTAACTATATGGAAAAAAATGCAATTCAATGAGTTTATTATTTATGATCATAATCATTATAAGTAAATAATACATATAAACATTTGAAGGCTACATGTTTAAAAGTAAACAATGTGTATAAAAAAGATCAAGTGAAGAATAAGCAACCTAATTATTATTGTTATTATTATTATTATTATTATTATTGTTAGTATTATTATTACATTGAGAAGTAGCTAATGGCTCGTTTCCACCGAGCGTTGCAGTACGGTACGGTTCAGTACAGTACAGTACAGTGCGATTGGGGACTGTAAACCCTGATCCAGCTTGCGTTTCCACCGCGACCAGTACACTTATGATAGACGTGGTGTAGCGACCGACATCATTCTCGCGCGAAGAAGAAAGCGACACAGTAAACAACAATGGATGACATACATCAGCTCTTGTTCTTGCTTCTTGGCATGTGGCTGTTCGTCACAAGAAGACACGCTATGTTTGAGCCAAGGCTGCAAGGAAAAACACAGCCGAAAAAGCAAGCGCAAATGACGATTCTCTGTCAACCAATCAACGCTCTGCAGTGAGTCTAGCTCCACCTTTTAGTACTGGACTACTGTGCTAGGTACCCCAACGGAAGGGTGCCAAAAAACTGATACAGTACGATTTGGAATTAGGGTACCATTCACAATGGAAACTGCAAAAATTGCATACCGTACTGAAATGTACTGCTCGGTGGAAATGAGCCATAAATCTACTGTCCAACAGTACCCTAATATATCTCTGTCAGATTAAACCAAACTTTTATTTTGATGGGTTGCCATGAAGACCTTTGAGTTTCTGTGGGTGTATGATGATAATGATGATGGAAATGAAGCAGTAAAATGCTCATGAAGTGAATCTCAGAGCGGCTCTGGAGATGAAGTTCATGCATTCATGTCCTTATATAGTGAGATGGCACTGAGAACACAGCGAGAGTCACGCGTGCTTCAGTGTGTGCGTGTGTGTGAGTGTGTGGTAAATGAAACCGTGTGTCTGCGCCATCCAGGACAGAACATCCAGGATTCATATTTAAATATAATTGTTGCGGTCAGTTAGTGTGGACCCCTGCGCTTAGATAAGCACGGAAGTGACTGAAAGCAGCTGCCTATTAGTGGGTACCGAATATACCTGGTACTCAGTACAACAGGAATGCTGGTATCGTCACATTTTCAGTACCGGTACTTCTGACAACACACTAGTAAACAGTCCACAAGCTCAGTGCAAGACACATTTCCTAAAGAAAGACAGGCCTGATGGCCCTCAAAGATAAGCTTTGTATGTGAATTCAAACACAGTACTTGGTTCTTTAAATGTTTGGGAAGACAGCACTTAAATGTTTTTCTTAAAATGTTTGGGAAAAGAGCGCTGTCTGACGCAGAACATGGGATTTAAACTCTGAGTAATGAGTTCCAGTCGAAACCCTCTTTGAACTAAACTACCTGAGATCCCAAAAAAAAAAAAATCTACAGACTTACCCAATACTTAAAGAAGAGAAGACGACCACACACATGCACACATAATTTATACCCTATGAAAAAAAGTATAAAAAATAAAAATATATTCACCAAGTCACACCAACACACTGGCAGCTTTATGTCCAGTCAAAGAAGGGCTACAGTTCCGGAGTCACAGAGCAAGAAGCCAATTCCCTCATGTGAGCTCTAACACAAACATTCAGCCTTGAGAGCAGACGTCAAATGCAAAGGATTTACAGAAAGAGAAAGACAGCAGGAATGCGAGAAAGGAAGTGTATTAAGCTGCTAATTCCACAGGAACACCATGCCTGTAAGCACAGTGTGTTTGGGCTGTGCTGATAGCCTATCTGTAATGAGATATGGACAAGGCTGAACACACCACCGATCCACACAAACAACATACACTGGAGTTAGACTGCAAAAGTACCAAAAGCAAACCATTCACCTTCACCTCCCTTCTTTATTTTCTTAAATGAAAACTTTATGATGTAAAATCTTAAAATGTTTGGGAAAAGATGATGACAAAAATTAGCTTAAATCAGCTTAAATACAGTGAATTTTCCAAATGGAATAAATAAAACACTTAAAGGGATAGTTAACCAACATCACATCAATCAAAATCCAGCTGGTTTTCTTTATTGTGATGAACACAATTTGTTGTTTAATGGAATATCCAGGTTGCTCCTTTCCATTCAATGAAGTGGCTTATGAATGGCTCCAAAAAAAACAAAAAAAAAGCACCATTAAAGTATCATAAAACAAAGTATCATAGATCCAGGCCCTCTGAAGTTATACAACAGAACAAACTTATTCACTTAAAAAGGAAACCTCCCCCTCTGCTAGAGTGCTCAACTCTCAATCACGCATATATCTAGTTATTTAATGTAAACATCAATAAATCAGTGATAATTAACATCAATCAGTGATAATGAACAATAAATCAGTGATGATAAACATCAATTTTTTTGTGTCCATCTCCAGAAGAAATCGCATTTGGGTTCAGATTGAGGTGAGGTAAATGATGACAGAATTTTTGGGTGACTTATTTCTTTAATGTAGTGTGTGCGAAACTGAATTCGGAACTCAAATATGACCAATACATTAAACATTTGGTTAAGTAAACATCTAAATAAAAAGTACTAACACAAGACTGTAAATCCTGCCATTTTCCAATTCTTTCATTAAAATATTTTTTTTTTTTAATTTTTTATTAATATTAATATTTTTTTCAATTACATGAACTCATTGCATGTGCTATCATGCAATGCAAATGCTTGTTAACAAGTCAGGTTGCTACTTTTGGTATCAAATATGGCGGTGAGAAGGAAACATTTTTCCATTAAAGAAGAATACGTTATGAAGATATCAGCCGATATCTGACATTTATCAGTAGATACCTCAACAGCTTAAAATAACAGTTGTTTTAATACAATATCAGCAAGGTCAAAATTCCACATGCTTACTAATGTTTGGCATTGAGTGCTGTCCAGATGTCCTTGATAGAATCACCTAAATGTAAGGGTTTGACACGGACACGTCTTATGGCCAGCAAGTTCTTTTCCATAGTACTCCATCTCAAATTGGTCCATGCGTTCCCTCTCTTTCTCTCTAGAGAGGTGAGCTGAGCTGGACAGAAGCTGGATGGGAATGAAACCAAAATAAAACCAGTTTTCTGGGAAACCATTTCACATTCCAGTGAGACCAGAGAGGCTTCCCACCTTCCAGTAAAAGTGTGTGTACAGACCTGTCTGTGGCTGCACCTATTTGCGTGTCTGTGTGTGTTGTGACACTAAGAGACAGAATGTGTGCGTGCTTGTGTGTGGCTCAGCGCTTTCCCAGTTCATCTCACTCAGTATAACCCTCTGTTTATCGTTCAGCCCATCTCTCTCCCTCTGTTTCTCTCTCCATCCGTCCCCTTCATTCCTTTCCACTGATCTCAGAGCCTCATCCTGTCATTTGTCTGGTGTCCATTAGAAAAAGAAGACGTGATGGGAGACAGGCGTTTCTAACGCAGCAGATGGTCTTCTTCAAGGCTCCATCAGGAAGCTCACATTAAACAAACCCATTAACTGCCAAGGCAACCTGCCTGCATCCCAACAACACCATTGACCATGAACGATCTCTAAATAATCACATGGCCATCTCTGCGAGTGTTCACAACCCTTCGTTTCTGAAGGACAGAGATGAACTTGAGCGTGTGAATGGAGTGAGTCGGAGGGAGTGTCCGGCTGTCCTCACGACTCTCTCAGCTGGTTTAGACCAAACACAGTGAATCAAACTGGCTTTGACTAGATTTCAACACTCTAATAAATTACAGAGGGGCCTCTTCACTACCTCAGTATCCCACACTCTGTCCTGCCTTCTCTCACAATGCCATACACAAACTCTCAGACTCTCTTACATTTCTAAAGCCGTTGCGAATAAAAATGAATTAATAAATAACTTGATAAATATTAATGAGCCATGCTTTCTCCACAGAACATTAGTTAAGTACATTCAAATTTGAATTTGATTCATATATTTGAATTTTCATAAACTACTGAACTGTTGAACTACATAACATTGGTAATGGCTAACGAAAGTTACGTTTCATAAAGAATTTTTGAAAAAACATAATACTTTTATTCAGCAAGGATGCATTAAAATGTATCAAAAGTGACAGTAAAGACATTTACAATGTTACAAAATATATCTAATTCAAATAAATGCTGTTCTTTTAAACACTCTATTCATCAAAGAATCCTGAAAAAAATGTATCAGTTTTCACAAAAATATTAAGCAGCAACTGTTTTCAACATTGATTATTTGAATAATAATTTTATCCCTTAATACTCATCATTAATACTCATCACCAAAATGACAAACCCCACCATCCACTCACTTACTCACACCAGCTCGGACTAACTGATCCACTCGGTCAACTTTACTGTAGTAAACGCTGCACAATAGAAAGACTGGTTTAAAAGCAAATTATACAGGCTCGTATACAAATCGATGTATCAGAATGGTAATGCATTTTATGTATATGTCGGACACATAACGTAATTAATATGATAAGCCTTTGGCTTGACTGTATTATCAAACAGCTAATAATGTGTTGCCAGTGTTACACAAACCATGTTCCCATTCACCATCTCAAAGTCAGACAGCTGCCTTCTAAAAATCAGCATCCTTAGAAATGCTTTGAACAACTTAAAACATCAGTGGAAAAAGGCATGTAGTTCATCATAACATCATAATATACATCATATACATAATTCACACATCACCACTATGTTGCTCAATGTACCCAATTTTTCATTCCAACCGAAGAATATACCGGTATAACCTGGCTTCTCCTGAGCCTCCCCTGCTTCGCAGAATAGTAATGATATGTTAAAGACACGTTGACGGAATTGGTTACAAGATGTTTGTGACGTATAGAACAGAGGTGATTTCAAACCGCGTTTTTGACAGTCTTTGGTAAACTGCCATTTTAATGAGAAAATACTCAGCAATGGTGTTGACTATGAATTTGCACATGGTTTGTCTTAAAACACCATATTAAAACACCACACAGACATATAAAAATTAAAAAACATTAAAAACTTGATTTTCACCACAGGGGGTCTTAAATGATTTCTGAAGGATCATGTGACCCTCAATGGCTGTTGTAACGATCAACGTCATTCAAGAAGAAACCGACACAGTAAACAACAATGGAGGACATACAGCAGATCTTGTTTGTGCTTCTCGGCATGTGGCTGTTTGTCACAACACAAAAAAGCAACTGTATATTAAATGAAAAAAAAATGGCACCTCGTGTTGTCATTCGCCTTGTAGCATGCGCAAGTGACAATTCTCTGTCAACCAATCAACGTCCTGCAGTGACTCTAGCTTCACCCTTTAGGTACCAGACTACTGTGCTAGGTACCCCAACGGAAGGGTGCCAAAAAAGTGGTATGGTACGGTTCGGTATTTAGGTAGCTTTCACAACTTTTGACAATGGATATGGAAATAATTGCATACCGTACTGCTCAGTGGAAACAAACCATAATTGTACTGACCCCAAACTTTTAAACGGTAGTGTATTTTTTCTTTTTCTGCTCATAAGGTAATTAGTAAGGACTACTGACTGGACATGGTCAATTAAACATTTTAAAATTGGAGAAAAAAAATATCAGTATGAAATCAACTGTGCCCAGTTTCTCATTTGAATGCAGTCTGATTAAACCCTTGTCTTTGCGTGAAAGAAGATCTTTTCTATCTGTAATTGATACATTTTTTACAGTAATATTCTCATCTCTTCCTCTGTATGGTTGTCAACCAGTGCCATTACACTGCCACTTGTCACCTCAGATACAAAGTAATGGTCACTGTAAACCGTTGTCAATGTAGCTCAAGTGTTTTAAACTTTCAGTCCTGACATGACTCTCTCTCTCTCTCTCTCTCTCACACACACACACACACAAAAATATTGCAAACTCTTAAAAATAGCAAAGCAAAATGAAGCATGACTGGCTTAAATATGACACGCCAACCAGACGAGGAGACAGCAGAGGTTTCCGAAATGAGGAAGAAAATGATGAACTGGTAATAACTGTTTATTTTACTGGCCTCTAGACATAATGTATCATCAGCTCAGTTTAAATAAATTCAACACGTTTTGCTTTTCTGTCTCTCTCACACTCATAAACACATACACATTGTTGGCAGGGGCAGTGTGTGGACAGATGCGGGGGACCCAGGGGGGTCATATCCAGGTCAGGAAGCGCAAGGCTGTGGAGTGATGACGGACCCTGCGACTCGAGGTCACCAGGGGTCGAGCACACGGCCGGAGAGGAAATGCCAGCCAAGTGGCACTGTGTAGGACCACACACATACAAACGTTCGGCAAGAAAGAGAGGTGCCATGTTAAACACTCCTTACTGGAAGAGCTGGACAGAGAAGACATCCGCACTTCTTCAGCTGCTGGACACTTCTCAAGTAGCCTAACCAAACCTCGGATTAGAGCTCATCTCCGGTCGGGCTCCTACTGGGGACTACTTGTCAGTCCACTAATCCAGTCCTCACAGTTCCTCACAGCAGAACGGACATTTGGTGGATATTTTCTCCACATGGGCGAAGTCCACAGGACAAGGGCATGGCCAATAAGGCTTGATTCGAGGTCTTAAAGCTGCATGTATAAACACTTGCAATGCTTTAAGAAGTCCTGGCAGCCTAACAGTCTCTCTCTTTGTCCCACAACCACCATTTCTGAGTGAGAGAAAAGCTCTTACGTGTCTCTCTAATCATCATGAGCCTTCGTTTATGCTCATCAAAAATAGAAAAGTACAAAGAGGGAGAGTAGGAAAACAAGGAACCTAAAAAAGAAAGATAGAGAGTGACAGAGTGGTTTTAGTAGGAATGGGCATCGTAAAGAATTTAACCATTTTAGTTACAATTCCTCTTAACGGTTTTGGTTCAGAGTAAAGTTTATTTTATTTTGGGGGAAAATAAAAGCAATCCTATAGTGAAATTATGAGATATTCAATAATAATTTAAAAAAATTAAATAAAAAAAAATAAAAAAATCAATAAAAAAATATATTTTACAAAAACGTAAAACAATTCTTGTAAAAGGTGTCGACTTTTTTGAGGCCGATTTAAATGAATCCAATATTTGGCCCTAACTATTAAACAACAATACCAAACAAAAATGTCATATTTATAAAATTCTACTGACAAATTTCATAATGTGTATCTTTAACTACACAATGTCATATGAGGAACCAGTCAGTAACTAAACTGATTTAAGTCTCACATTAAGTTGCAAGCTATATGTGTTTGTTTCACTAAAAAGAACCAAATTCATTAAGTGATATGTTCAGGAATCAGACTACATGGTTGCGCTTTATGTTTTTGATTAGCTAAAATAAATGGTTGTGTAATATTTAAAGGGGCTATATGTAAGAATTTTTAAGTATTCATTTTTATTGCCAATATGTGAACAGCTTGCAACGAAACTTATAGAAAATAGATCTTCCCCGACTTCATAGGTCGTCTATGAAAGGCTGTAGACCAGGGTTGTTTTTGCCAGGAAAATTAAAAGGATGTGACGTTACGTGTGCTCTCCTGAGAGCCTCTCTTCCGTTCTATGACACATGAAATAAATGCTTATACGATGTTCAGGAAATTGCGGAAAGTGGCTGGCTGCAGTTCACTTAACAGCCACCGGAGTCGCTAATAAGGGTTTCTGAATTTAAGGGTTTCAGAGATCACGATTCTCCCACAATTCTGAATAGACAACTAAACAAAATAACACGCAATTTACTAGAGGTTAATTTTAAAATGTTTAATTAGTTTGAGTTATGATTCAGTGACTCAATCATAAAGACTTCACTTGTTTCAGTCATGACTGGATGATAGGGATGGGCGGTATCTTATCGTTTGCGATATACCAGTAAAAATTCTCCCCACGATAAGAATTAGTCTTCCAGCGATAATAACGATAAAGGCTAGTTGATGACGCGACCCATTCGCAGCCCACGTGCAGAGCGAAAACAACTATGGCGGAAGCTGCGGACGAGTTTATCGTCCTAAAGAGGAGCTACCTCTACAATCTGGAACCTGTACACAGATATATTTTCACTCGCTGAGCACTTCAGAGATTGTCAAGCAAACCGTAAAACGCGCTATTTCAGTGTATTTGACGCACAGTAAACACTAGTGTGAGGCGCCTGACAGAACGCTCTGTGTTTCTCACACACTCAAAAAGAGAGCGAGAGTCTTACATACCACGCCGAATTGACGTGCTACATGTAAACCATATTCTTTGTTGTATTTTCCTGTAAAATAACGCCGTTCATTTGGAATTATTCAGCCTTTATGAACAAAGAAACTAATGCTCAAAAGCAATCTCATTGGCTGGCGCTCACCTATTACTGTTCCTGTTTTGATTTCAGCAAATCAGCTCAAGCGAACGCAGAAAACGTGATTAATATTCATGAACCCAGAAGCTCATCAGTCCTTAGTGTGGTTTATACTGTTATTAGTTATAGAATTTGTAGTATTATTATCTTATCAGTATTATTGTTAGTTTTTTTTTTTTTGGACCAATAATGTCTAAAGCACCACCACCAGTCCTAAATTCAGTTCAAATTACAAATATGCATTCATACTTTTTCAAATTATTTGAATTCTATCATTAAATTATTATTTGCAATTTTTTTTTGTGTAATCTGAAGACATGGTTGGGATTACTTTTCGAATAAATACAGAATCTGTTTACATTTCAAACTTGTCACTGATTTGAATTATTATTGTTTGTATTGTGTGATGTTTTTCATCACAGTTGCACTGCACTTTTACAGAAGAAAAGTATATCTGCAATTTTTCCATTTCTGAAAAGGCTGGTGTTTGGATATTTACAGTTTTTATTCTTTTATGAAATTTGTTTATTATAGGAGCCTATTTGATGATGGGTATGTTTTGCTTTAGATCATGGTTTGTTTTTCTGAGGCTCTCATGAATGCATGCAGCTCTCACTTGTAGCCAAAAACATGAGGAATGGTACTACATTTATATCGTCATTGATATCGTTATCACACTAAATACCAGAAAATATTGTGATACATTTTTAAGTCCATATCGCCCATCCCTACTGGATGAATCGTTGTTTTTAAACAAATCTCTTAAATAAATGATTCAATGACAAATACATTTTTTAAACAGTCACTTGTTGCCACCGGGTGGCGTAACAATATAATCGATATAATTGTTATTTGAAGCGCCAAGTTACAAGTTACTACCCAATTCGCCTACTTATGCTACAACCTAAAAGTATGTACTCTTTTTGTGAAGAAAAAGTAGATACTTTTGAGTGTGTAGCAGAAGAGTATGCAAGCTTTGGGACATATTACTTTGTCATCTTTAACGGACAGCCTCTGTCGCTTAGTTACATGCATACTGTCACCTAGGGCTGGGCGGTATGATCAAAGTTCTGTTTCACGGTATGAATATAAATAACCAACATGGGAAAAATATTCAGAATTTCGGTTTCGATTACTTTTTGATTAATCATCCAGCCCTAGTTTGGAGTTAGAAAAATATAATGCGCGCTGTTGCATTCTCAGTAATTTTGCCTCAGATACAGGATTATGTACATTAGCTTTAACGAGCAGGTTGTTAATTACCACAAATGCAATTTTCGTATGTAAAAAGTAACTGTACACATAAGAGACGACTGACAAGTTGTTAAAATGGGGATAAGTATACATTATTTAAGGCTATTTCTATTCGTGAAGATGGCATGATTGATATGAACGGTCAAGTAAGCTTTATTCATAATGCTTTCCCCGTTGCGAGCATGTGCGCTCCTCTAAACTGTCCGGGTGCTGCACTGCTCTTGTAGTCGACTGCTGTCGCCTTTGTTCTGACAATATCACGTTATTAACAAACCTTTAGAAAACTTAACTCCTGAATCCTCCTGATCTGCTCGTTCATCTTTCTCCATGTTTCTTTAAAAAAAAACGCAGTTATTCAGTCTCACGCATGCTGCACGCGAGTTAACCACGGCCACTTATTTACATGTCGCGGTATACACAGAATAACAAAATCTGTTATAGTTGACATTTTATTCTGCTGTAACGATATATACCGTCATACCGCCCAGCCCTACTGTCACCGTTTAAACTGCCCTGTCAATCATCTTGTCACAGTCAAAATCCTCCACATTCAATTTAATTTAATACCGTATCAGAGAGAAATGTACCAGCACGTTGATCTGCCATTCGTGGGTCTTTCACGCGGAGACTAGTTAATGGCCAAACGTATCATTCCAAAAGTACACAATGCTGTTGCAGATGAAATATAATGTGGATAATATAAAAAAAATATATTTGTCAAGTTAGACACTGTTAATAATTCACTCAAACCCCTTTATCTAAACCTTTCTACTCAACCGTCGGACTCGCACATTCGCCATGTTTGTAGTTTAACACTTTTTATCCGCTTTTGTAGTTCTAATCGAATCCTCATCCAACGTGGGTTGTGGGTAATATTTACCATTAGAGTGTGAATCGATCTGCACTTCGAATTCTAACCGGAAATAGACGACCATCCAGGTACCTTTGGAATACTCATTTCAACATACTACTATTTGGGACGCACTTATTCTATTTTCAAATACTATTTAGGACGGATAGTATGCAAATTGGGATGCACCGTTAGTCTATTATGATCGCTACAGTAGACATCAGTGTTTATAACCGAACTATAAACTTTTATCCCAGTACTTCTGTGATAATATGAATATTTGTAACAGAAATAATTATACTGTCTGGCGTGGTTGTTAAGCTGTTTAATACCTGTACTTGACATCTGCTCTCTCTGGCTCAGCGGCAGTGCAAACACAGATTTGAATGTTCTGGTGTGATTTTGTCAAAGGTTTAAAAGACACAGAAGAATCGTTGGTGTGTGGGTGTTTGAATCGACATCGCAATCTTTTAACGATTAATCGTGTAACTCTAGTTTTGAATAAAAAAACTTGGTTCACAACCCTAGATTTTTTTGTCAAGTTATTATAATGTTGTTATAGGGACTCAAACTGGATATGCAAAGTTGTTCTTGAAAAAAATGCGGTCACAAACATTCATGAGGCTTCACCTTTTACGGCTGAGAGTCTTTGCCAGAACGCTGAACACAGAGGGCCCTCTTCTCCTCCAGAGCTCTTCTCATGACCTTTGTGTGTGTGTGTGTGTGTGTGTGTGTGTGTGTGTACGTATGACTGAAGGCTGCCAGTGCTCATGTACATAAAACAACCTTTATCCTGAACCATCCCAATTCACCTTATAACATCAGTTAGAGCTGTAAATCATTTGTGCAGCAATGAGGCATACAAAGTAAACCATCTTCAGGTTGAAACCTTGCATCTCAAAGGTTTAGCTAATCCACAGTTTTCACCCTAGCAATTTTATCTGACAGATTCAAGAAAAGTGTGTGCCCCTCTCTGGTGGCCTGCTCAAAAAATCTAAGTCCAAAAAAGAGCAATGACAAACTTTCATCCTCTAATTCACTCTGAAACACCATTAAAAGTGCATTACTTTTAGTCATTTTCTGTCACGTACCCCCTGACTGCACAGAAACGTTATTGTCTTCAGACATGAATGTGAAGAGAAGAAAAACGATCACTAATTGCTCTATACATTCAGTCAGGGAAAGCAAGGTGTGGAAAAATGGTGCTGCCGGTTCCATCTGACTGAGCTTGTAGATGTGCAACCCTTCCCACAGCCTTTAAGATGGAAAAGAACATGGCGTCTCTGTTTTGTTAATGGGACACAAAGGCACATTCCAGCTCTTCAATGCTGAAGGGCTTTACTGAGGCTGAGACAAGAGTGGGCTAATGGCGTGTGGACAGACGGTTAAGGGGGGATATCCCCACTGCACTATGCCAGCACACACACACATACACACAAGGGAAATTTATTCAGCCAGTGAGGGAACACCAAAAAAGAGGCAAAAGGTAAATTGAAAAAAAAAGTAGCATGGGTCAAAAAATAAAGGAGTCACATGCTTGACTATGAAGGACATACAATTGAATTGTAACAAAAAATACATTTTTTAAACTTACTGGACAAGAATAAGTAAGCAAGGCCATTTGGCCATAGAAGGCCAAAAATTCATTTTTTTTACACCATGTGAGCAGCAAGGCTGTAAAACAATTCACAAAAAACTACACAAGAAATTTGAAAATACAAGAAAAAAGTGTGAAAATACTTTTTCAAATATATTAGTTAAGCATTTGCCTTTTCATCTTTTTTTCAGACACCCACCAAAAAAGCACTTATCAATACAACAAATCAGACAAATGTTTACTGGGTGCTTGTTAAAACACTATCAAGGCCAAAGCGCACTGTAATATGTTATGAGGCACTTGCATTGGGAGTTAAGTATATAGTTACATCCGTCCATACAGCTCAGTCAAGGTCAAAGTGTGGAGCGATACTACAGTGCATATTTGTTTCTTAAGCCGGTGCTAAGTCTCTCACTCGCCCTGCTCCGATACTCCGCCTAAACAGAGTATGATTAACCTAGAGTATTGCGCAACAACCTGTTGAAGTAAGCAAACGATATTAACCCCACAAGTCTGCGGGCTGCTATCTAGACTAGGGAATAATGATCAACCAGACTGTGCCCACTCTCTCTCACACTTTTACACTTGTTTCCCTCCTTTTTTTTTCTCTGACCCTCCGAATCCTGATATCCTCCAACATAATTTGTTGTCACTTTACCAGTTTTCAACTTCAACTCCCTCCCTCTATTGTCCTTTCTCTCACTAATTCTCCAGTTCTGTTCTTCTCCGCGGGGAGAGACAGTGTGGCGAAAGCTAAAGGCAACCCAGGGTACGGGCAGAGAGAACAGCCCTACTATTATCAATTACATAAATAAATACCAGAAATGCAGTAAAGCGTGCAGCAGGTCGACGCAGCCGGATGCAGCAATGCGGCTGGAGCGGTGGCAGCGCATTTCACAGCTTATGACTATTACCACACAGACTGACTGACAGATCAGATGTCCCATCATCTGCTCATCGTCACTTGTGGATTGATCAGCAATGTGCGTTTTATCAAAAACTGGACCACACTAAAACATAACACACTTTTTTTTCACTCACATAGTTTCCAGATTAAAGGAACACGCCGACTTTTTGGGACTTTAGTTTATTCACCGTATCCCCCAGAGTTAGACCAGTCCATACATACCATTTTTATCTCCGTGCGTGCCATAACTCTGTCAGACGCACCCACCGCTAGCCTAGCTTAGCACAAAGACTGGAGGTAAACGGCTCCAGCTAGCCTACTGCTCATTAAGTGACAAAATAACGGCAACATTTTCCTATTTACATGTTGTGATGTGTATAGTTACATTGTGTACTAAGACCGACGGAAATTGGAAAATGAAAAAATGAAAAATAGTCCCCAGCACGCTCTCTGTGCAAGCAGGTTGTCACATTGGTTATGCTGACGGAAGTTAGCATATTTTCAGGCGCTGTGTAATATCATTGCGCCGCTGCACCCATGGTACGGCAGCAAAGCTCCCTGATTATTACACAGGAATGAGAGTATAGTCCCTAGCCATATCGGTCTAGAAAATCGCAACTTTTCATTTTCCGTCGGTCTTAGTACACGATGTAACTATACACATCACAACATGTAAATAGGAAAATGTTGCCGTTATTTTGTCCCTTATTGAGCAGTAGGGTAGCTGGAGCCGTTTACCTCCAGTCTTTGTGCTAAGCTAGGCTAGCGGTGGGTGCGTCAGACAGAGTTATGGCACGCACGGAGTTAAGAATGTTATGTATCTAACTCTGGGGGATACGGTGAATAAGCTAAAGTCCCTAAATGTCGGCGTGTTCCTTTAACCAGTATATGTTACAAATAAGAGAAAAAATACTGTCACATTTATCTTATAGTCTTCAAAACCATGATGAAGTGGAAGTAGCAACAGATCTTTTCTTCTGTATTGTGACTCACATCCAAGTGTAACACATTGTTGAAAAAGAAAGAAATATAGGACAGAGACTAGGTTCTATCCATCGGTTGTTAATTAGATGCTGAGATGTGGTCATTGCACTCAAATGAAGGTGATCTTGCACACGATTGTGGAGGGATAGGTTAAGTAGACTAAATATTTGGAGAAGACCGACATACGTCATTTTTTTTTTATAAATAAGGAGTTATTAGTTATTAATAGGAGTTATTCATTTTAGAAGTTATTTATTTAAAAATAATTTTGAAAGTGAAACATGTACATGAATGAAGGGTTCAAAATAAGATCTATAGCATGCACTTACAAAATAGATAGGGAGAATTTTTATTCCATGCTGAATTAAAAATAATAAGTGTCTCAATTTAGCCTATCTGAATTCCCCTTAGTCCAACCATATAATGTGGCTTGCTAGTGAATTGGTTGATATTGGTCAAGAAACATGGCAACGTGTTGTTTATAATGATAACTGCCTAACAAAATGCTTCACAGGTAAAAAAAACAAAAACAAAAACTCCAATCCGGAGCCCCCCAATTTGCATATAATTCACTGATATTTAAGATGACCAGTGCCACAGCTAGTGTTAACTCTGTGGCTTTATTTCTGGCTTTATCGCTTCTCCAGACTTGGCGTTGAGTTACACACTGCAGCTTGGCAGAGATATTTCGAGAGCCTGGTCAAGCTGTTTTCAAAATGTATGGGCTCCAAGAGAGAGCAGCAGAATAAACACTCGCCTCCAGACGTGCTTCTAAACAATTTGGCAGAAAAGTAACACTTAATTACAACAGAGTGAAAGCACAATAAATGCTGGTAAAGTCTAATGAGGTGAGGGACATGATTCGCACGTGCTACAGACAGTGGGCTCAGCCCAGCAATAAACCTCTGTAACGTCTTTCTGTAACAGACGGAAAAACTTAGGTGCAAAAAGTTTTAAAAACCAAGCGGTGAAACATCAGACTATGCACAGTTGATGCGAATGCTCCGTTGATACAGACCAAAGGAGTCAGCATCAAGAATTAAGGCCTGTTCACACTAAGGGCAATAACTGTAAAAGATAACTATAAAGTTTTAATAATCATACTAATTCTATGAGAATAAGGCCACACCACAGCTATAACGATAACAACACAAATTCGAAAGATATTGATGGAATCCCTTTCAGAACATTTTTCTCCAGCTGATGAACAATAAAATAATGGTAAATGTTACTGTTTGACAGTATACTTATACATACTTCAATTACTTGTGTCTTTTAATGTGGGAGGGCTCCTAGATTATTAGTGACTCAGTTCAATTCAAAAATGAAGAAAATGTAACTGTAAAAAAAAAATCAGAAAGATATAATACTAGTGTCCGTTATTCCCTGCAAAAAAAAATAAATCAGAAGTAGACTGCTGAGAAAGACACTTGTGGAAAACCCTATTCATAGAAAAGCACCCCAACACCTTTTTATGCTGCATGGGTTTAAAAGCAGGCTGGTAAGGTTTTAAAGGCTGGCTGCATTCAATAATGGATGAGCAGCCCTCTCTATATTACCCGCATGGGTCATATAGCATTCAGTCTGTTACACTTACACAAAGTACCCAAAAGCGGCCCAAGATGGACTTTGAGCTACAAAGCTAAAATCTCTCCAATGAATTTCAATCTGAAAACAACTGCCATACTTACATTTAGGCAGAAGAGATTTAGCTAAATGTAATAATCATACTTACTGCCAGTCATTTCCACTGACTACTTAACTTGGATTTTTCACCCTTAATCTTGAATATTTGGTACTGCTTACTGCTATGCTGTGAATAAAAGTGAGTGTATACAGGTGTGTTTCTGAGTCACAGGATAGTTTATCATGGTTTGATACTACATGATCAATGATCTTACTAACTTGACGTCTGCAAGCAATTTTAGACTTGTTTTAGACACGTTAAGGTTAGTTTATGTAACTGCGTGAACTGCGTGAACTACGTGTCATTATTTTGCGGGATTGCTACATGGTGTTAATGGTATTTCTACAGTAATTCGTTATAAAAACATGTAACGTGTAAAATTGACTTTTTTGATAGGGGAGGCTAAACCCGTCTAGCATACAGTTTTCTACACATTTCTACATACAGTATGCACTTGTTCCCGACATGCACTTGATTGTTAAAGGTTACTGTAATGACTTACAGGTAATATGTGAAAGCGCTGAGGCCGGTGGGAACAGTGGTCAGTCCTCGTCCAGAGCAGTCCGCGCCTCCGTCCTCATCGCAGCGGCACAGCGGAGAGCATGTGGCCGGAGTGGACTGTCCCTCTCCCGCAGTGGCTGACTGCCCCCCAATACACAACCCCAACACAAGCATTCGGACTGCCAGCAATGCCATTTTTCTCTTCCTTTTCACCCAAAAGACCATCGAAGGCAAATGCGTTGTGTTTGTTTCGCCAGCAAACGGAGGTAGTGATAATTCCTTCAACCTAAGAACAAGTACAATATAAAGCTCTCAGAAGTCTTTAGGTTGAATTCGCTGGGTTTAATCAGATTTAGACATGCTGTGAGCGAGTTAACGGACTAGAATTAAGCTACAACATGTCTTATTGTTTGCGAGTGCCCAAAAGAAACGTTATGCTACCTGCTTTTCGTTTAGCCATGATCGGTGTAAATAAGTGCTCTTACCTAATGCCCGCGAACGATAAGCAGATCGGGCCAGTCAACGGTCATTCTGCGCGGAGTCTCGAGCCTCAAGCCTCCAAAAACACAAAATAAACACCTTTAGCTTAGATTCCCGGGTCTAAACAAACGGGGCTCCAGATTGGCGTGATTCGCTAAGCGTCCGCTTCCAGGAAAACACTCACAAAACCGCGACGAAACACAGCGGTTACAACAGAATTGCTCTCTCTCTCTCTCTCTCTCTCTCTCTCTCTCTCTCTCTCTCTCTCTGATTTGTTTCCTGTAGAAAACACGGTCAGCTCTCAGACGAACCTCATGTTTCTCGCTCGCTCGCTCGCTCTCTTTCTCTTTGCAGGACAGCCAGTGAGGTGCTGAATATGTTAATACAAACCTACATATTAATGATTTCTCGACGTCAGTTGTATAATGTGAAGCCGAAAGCAGCCAACTTATGACAGTAAAATATTCAAAAGTTTTATTTGCATAAGCAAGAAACAGGTTTCATAATAATAGCCTAATGATAATAGTATTTTCAAAATCTGAAAAAAAAAAAAAAATTCGTGACAAAAAGACGTTAAACTACAAAAATGTGGTGTTTACGTAAGTAGCTATACATAGCTGTACATAAGCCTTGCAGTTGTCCTCTGTGATCAATAAAACAACTCTCATCATTTTCTAGATAAAGCCTTAACAATTAAAAGCCTTTTATTCACCTTTAAATACATCAATCATGTCTTCTTCACCTTTTAGTTTAACAGAACATGTAAGTGTGACTAGATCTGTTCAGGTAAGGCTATTCTCTTCTCCACTAAGCAAGTAATAGAGGTATTAAATATATGATCCATATTTAATAATTTTTGCCTTCATAAACAATTGTTTTTACATAAAAAAACTGGAAAAGACACACTGTAACTCTAAACTCAAATTGTGTAGCTTCAGATGCTGTCACATCCCACATACCTCATCATCTGCAGAGGGAAACTGCACATAATACACATAATGATGGACTTAAAGACATCATAGACGATTAAGATATTGGTAACACTTTACAATAAGGTTCATTAGTTAACATTAGTTAACTACATTAGTTAACATGAACTAATAATGAACTGCACTTATAAAGCATTTATTTATCTTTGTTAATGTTAATTTTAAAATGTACTAATGCATTATTAAAATCTTGTTAACATTAGTTAACGCACTGTGAACTAACATGAACAAACCATGAACAGCTGTATTTTTAGGTATTCAGGGGTGTTGTTCTTGGTTAGTTCATGTTAACTAATGCATTAACTAATGTTAACTAATACAACCTTATTGTAAAGTGTTACCAAGATATTTCACTGGAACTTGGTCTTCATTACATATACCATGTTCAGTGTCAATTGTTGTTTATTAATGTTTTCCGCTGTTGTTAGAGCACTGTTGTTTTTCCTACATTTTGCCATATCAATAAAAACGTGCTGTATTTTTTTAGATAGAGGGGCAAAAAATAAAATATTAATAAATAATATTTAATACTATAATAATAATACTAATATGAATGATATTACTATACTAATATTAATGAAAATAAACTATTAATAAAAATGATATTTGTAACATCAAGTGCTACCTCATATTTAGCACCAAAAAGGGTTCTGCCAAAAAAAACTAATTTGTTACGGTTTAGAACCATTTACCCATTTGAATAGCTGTGGAAAACATACTTGAGGTCATTCAAAAAGAGATTAGAGATAAACTAATTCAAATTCATTAATCAGGAATAGAGAACCCACTGAGACACATCAGCTTTAAAAAAGAATGCAGGTATTCAGCTGAGAATGCATTGCATTGTATTGTATTCAGTATACAAATTTGATTGGTTTTTGCTTTCCCTGGGAATCGAACCCATGACCTTGGCATTGCTAGTGCCCTGCTCTACTGTTTGAGCTACAGAAAAAAAATGCACCATACTGGGAGCACTGCATAAAACTGGCCTCTATAGAGTGTTCCCAAAACAGCCATTTCTCAAAAAGAACCCTGTGAATAGACAGCCAAGATAGATAGACAGCCAGAATTCAAAGTCTTGTGTGTAAAACCAAGCAGAAAATTCAAAACCTGCTATTATTCAATTCTATAAACGATTTAATAAATATTATAGAAATTATCAAGATGATTAATGAGTACACAAGAACACTTGTATCCAAACGAAATTACAAATGAGGAAAATCAAACACATCCACAAAGCAGTAAATTAGTGTACAAAAACTATAGCTGGAAACAAATAGAGAAAAAAGAGAAAGATAAAAAGGTAGAATAAGGATTTAAAGTTTTATATGTAACACAAATATAAACATTAAAAATAAATTATTTGCTTTGAAAGAGCTTAAATATATCACAGGGAAATGATGTGGAATCTCTAATTTAGTGAAACGAGAAGTGTCTAAATACTTTTGCAAGGTATTGTATATTTAAAGCATTATTTGTATATATTTACAGTAATATTTCTCCTTTTGGACTCTCCAAAGTTTAGACTTAATTCATATTTGAAAAGGCCAAGAGAATACAATATACAGTCTAGCCATTCTTGCTGCATATTAGCACAAACTGTCTGTGATAACATAAGAGAAACCTTCTCTTAGTCTGCCAATGCTCCTGTTTTTCTCAGCTTTATAAGCCATAATAAAGTTTTCATAAATGTCTGCACAGCTACACACATTGCTGCACCACCCATGGGATTACATGGCACTGACTCATAAACTAAGAGGGTAAATGGAGAGAGACAGAGAAAAAAAAATAGTTTAATGTTTTGGCCAGAGTGCGTGTGCTTTGTAAGTTCTTCCATGTTACCTCGCCGATACAAGTTCTACTCCACTGACGTCAGGTTTATCTGAAATCATTAAAGCTTGCTTTTATAGGCTGATATTTGTCCAGACTGTAGCTCTTTATCTTATCTGCCAAATGCTACGCCTCGCACCATTATCATTCTATTGCATTTGACTATGTTATTTTGCAGTGTTTTATCACAATTTCTGTTATGCCCAGATGCCTACAGGGACAGATTTTCCATGGAGTTGCATTTAACCTTGCATTGACCAAAAGTAAACAGAAAAACTAGAAAATGGTCTCAAGTGAACTGGCACTCCTCTCAGGATAAAATTAAATCTTTCCATACTGTTAACATTGTCAAACTTACGGCGCCCTGGCAAATGAATGTTTTGTTTTTAGTATATTGTTTTGATGTTCATATGATTTAGTCACTAATAGAGGTACGTCTGCTTTGGGTATGTGAGTAATTATAAGGTCTGTTGAATTCATATATGCTCTGTATGTCAGCAGCCACCATCAAGTTTGCATGTTTGGGAAAAAGAAGAGAATTGGAGCTCCTCCAGCTCCTGTGTCAAAACCTGTCATCAGTTTCTTTAATTGATTTGTTTGAGTATGGAAATACGACATACACAGAGTAATTGATGACCCAGCGGTTACACAAGATCCATTCATAGAGGCAGTAATATTGTCATTTTTGACGCTGGCGTTCAATCTGATTGTCGATATGTGCAGCAGCAGTGGCCTTAGTTCCCAAAGGCAGGAAGGGCCCACGAGGCAAAGAGTTTTCATGCAAATGCAATTTGCATTAGCAACAGTGGCAAGTGACCAGTGAAAAGGCTCTTGTGCAACTTGTTGTGATAGATGGCCCAAAGAGGAAATGACATGGGTGAGAGCACATTTGAATGGCACATATCAAGATCCCACGGCAAATAGACAGTGACTATCAAAACAGGGTTATCAAAGCTGTAAAATGGGGTAAGGGAGATATAGTCACAAAATACAATAAGTTCAACTATTGTTATCAACATTAATTAATTCAGACCTGATTTATAAAGACGAACACAGATAATGTGTGTGTGTGGGGGGTGGGGGGTCTGATTTAATGACAGACAGAGGTAGGTAAGAATAAAATATTCCTTGTTCAAAGTTATATGAGAAAAACTGATCGAGATAAATTTAATGACCTTTATTTTGCTTGAAAATTTTCTTTTTAAATGATCAAAAAATACATTGAAGTTGGCATGAAACTAAAGTCTTTTCTTCCCTATTGTGGCATATAACAAGAAAAAATGTAGGGTGGGACCTGTAGGGTAGGGAATTGATTGCATGGTTGGATTGTTGTGATTTGATTAAAGATTATGAAGGTATATTAATTAAAAAAGTAATAGTGATGTGCACAGATAAATCATTTATAATAAATAATCCATAAAAAATTAGAAAAAAGTAAAATCCCTCCCAAAAAAGAAATGATTTCATAGTGATTTCATTTTGATTTCATGGTGACTTTAAAACAAGTTATGTTTTGTAGCAAGAAACCCTGTTTCAATTAGAAATTACAGTGCTGATGTAAAACCTCTAATAGTTCAAAACCTACTCCTGACTATTATTCAATTATGTAAAAGATTTTATTCATGTATATTATATTACACAAATATAACAAATATCTAACAAAAACTATACATATTACATAAATTATAAAGATGAATGATGTATGAGTAAACAAGAATATCAACATTTATATTTGTTAATTTAGCAGACATATTTATAATTTATATCCAATGCAATTTAGGACCTACAAATGAGGAAAATCACATACATTCACAACACATCCACAAAGCAGTAGCCTATCACAATGACAAGGAGCAACTACTTTACTTTATACCTTAGGAGCAAACCAGATTACGAAAACTAAAGCATAGGTGATGATACACGGGGCAACATTTTTGAGCAATGTTGCTGTCAACAGGCAACCAGGTGAGAACAGTGCCCATGACCGATCTAAAGTATCCAGATAGAAATGTGTTGCCCATTCTCAATGGGAAAGTGCTCAAGCAACATCGCTCGGCAACATTGCTCAAAAGCGTTGCCCCACACTGTAACAAATGGCTGTAGTTTTTACAGCAAAATTTTACAGAATATTACTGTTTAAAGGGGTGATGAATTGAGAAATCAACTTTCCCTTGAGCTTTTGATATATAAAAGGTCATGGTAATATAAGAATATCCTGTAAGTTTCAGAGCTGAAAACTTCCTTGTTAGTCAAAGAAAAGCTTTTATAAACACCAGGCCCAGCAAACGACAGGTTTTTCAAAGTGGGGATCTATGACGTCAAAAGGGAGGCAAGCACCGCCTCAGCAGAAGAATATCAATGCTTATTTCATCGCTGCCTGTTTAGCCCCGCCCACCGATTCGTGCATAGGCCTAGAGTTAAACCATTGAGCTACAAAGCAATAAACATGCCTTTGAGGATTACAAAATATTGTGCAGTGACTGGGTTCGACAGTAATGCAACATGTAAGTAACATTCTAATGCTTGATCTGAAATGTGATGATTCATGTAGTCAGATGTTCTTTGTCAGTAAATCAGACCAGTGACTAAACATCAACTTGCGTTGTTTCTCTTAGGAGGATGGAAATAATCTGTTATTTAACAGTGATTAAATTATATAAAGAAAGCGATCAAAGAAAGCTCCCTTTGCAATCGTTGGAGCAGCGCGCGCTGAACCTGTCAATCAAACAGAGTTTATCAGTGATGTGTTTATCAGTGACTCCCGTTTTATTCATGTAAATGAAACAGGTAAGATTCATGAAATAGTACACAGCAAAATGTCCATGTTTAATTAACATTTCCTAGTGTTCATGTGTGTGCTCACTATACTGAGTTAAAGTACCATTGAAGTAGTGTTGACGTTAATGAGATAATTAAGTGATAATTGACCATTAATGATGAACACCTGATGATAATGAAACACAAGACCTACAACTGACTGCAGCCACAGCCTTAGATGAAATCAACTGAAGATATAAGACATTAAGGCCACATCCACACGAAGCCAGAGCTTTCCCTATCTGATCTTTTTTTCCCCTTGTCTCAAGAAATATCTGCGTACGCACAAAACCACTGAAACCGTCTCAAAACGATGTAGTATACATGCCAGGCCAGTATGTGGCGCTGTAATTCTGCTACAGAAATACACTAAAAATGGTAGGAAGTGAGGCAAAATCTCACAATAAAATAACAATAAATAAATTTGCTACTTACCAGATTGTGTTTTACTAACGCCTACACCTACACCTACCCCAACCCTAAACCTACCCTTACAATATGCAAATACAGTAATTAAATGACGCAATATTGATGTGCGCATGCCCAGTGCCTGTAGCTGTATCCCTTCTAGTCTTTAACAACTGGGACGTGGTGTGATGACATCACCGTTTCACAAAATATACGGATTGGCTGTACACACGAAAACGCAAGGGTGTCGGTTTCAGATTTATCCACTCTGGGAACCGGTTTAAAAAAATATCGGTTTCAGGCTCCCAAAACGCCGGATCCGTGTCAACGAAACGCTGATACGATACAATTTTTGTACGTACACAGCTAAATGCGTCTCAGCGTGGACGGGGCCTAAATCTCTCAAGATCTCAGCAAAGGAGGATTAAACAACTCCACAAAGAGCATTACCAGCTTCACGCATTACTAACAAGAATGACTTTATTTTTATGGAGATCAGTGTTTGCTTTAGTTGGGTTGTTGACCCTTGACTCTTTAACATTAGTTTTTCTCTGGCTGCTTTAACTGTGTTTATAAAGCACATTTGTTATGGCAAGAAAAGCCAAAAGAAAATGTGATCAGATGATGTTGGCTTTTCATTGATGACGTCATAACCATCATGTAGTGGCTGAACCACTGATCTCATTCAGAGTCTAATGCTCTGGTTGTAATGAAGTGGTTATTAATAATTTTGAAATAATCATAACAAAAGCCATGTAATACTACAGCATGAGATCCAACACTGTTGTGGTAATCAAATAATATGCTGGACTTAAATTTTTTTTTAAAAATGTACACAATAGGTTTTAATCTACAGCATTACTTAGACACACACAGACCTCAAGAATCAACGTATGACTCTCAACAATGGTGAGAAAGAAAAAAACAATCAGATAAACAGCTACCTTTTTTATGAACATAAAGCAAACTACTAAAACATCACAAAAAAAAGGCAAAAGTCAAAGCAAATAATAAGAATCAAAGAAAATTAGTCACTATCCAGATGCATAATTTATTCATGCCGCAATGCATGCTGGGGCCTATGGGGGAGTTTTGATTGGTGGTACCCAGCGTGCACTGCAGCGTAAAGCTTTTGATTGTCACCATTGTGGAGATTCATACGCTGATTCTTGATGTCTGTGTGTGTCAACGTGATGTTGTAGATTAAAACTTTTTGTGCACAAGATTTTTCTCTTTTTTTTAAATCCTGCATATTCAATTAACAAAGCAATGCTGGATTTTGTGCTGTAGAATCACCTAGCTACTATTATGAACACTGCAAAATTAACAATAATCATTTTTACAACCAGAGAATTAGATTCTGAATGGGATCAGTGATTCAGCCACTACATGATGATGTTGTCATTATCATCCAATCACATTTTCTCTTGGCTTTTCTTCATAAGAAATGTATTTTCACAGTTAAAGCAGCCAAAAATAAACCAATGTTAAGGAGTCAAGGGTCAAGAGCCAAACTAAAGCAAACACTTATCTCCATCATGGTGACTTCCAACGAATGTATTATTTTCATTAAAAACAGAAATAAAGTCAATCTGGTTAGTTATAAGTGAAGTTGGTAATGCTGTTTGTGGAGTAGTTTAAACATTCTCTGTTAAGAGATTTTATCTTCAGTTGATTTCATCCAAGGCTTTGGCTGAAATCAGTTTTAGTTCCTGTGTTTCTCTTTCCTTCAATGATTCTGCTCATTATCATCAGGTGTTCATCATTAATGCTCAATCATCACTTAATTAATCACTTAATTATCTCATTCACTTCAACTGCTTCAATGGTACTTTAACTCAGTAGTGAGCACAGCCATGATCACTAAGAAGTGTTAATTTAACGGGCGTTTTGTTGTGTACTAAACACTTTAAGTTTATTAATTTGTTTATGTTAAAACTTTGTAATCCAAATGCATGGAAAAATTACATGCAATTCAAATACATAAATCTTATGTTTAGACATTAATTTATATTACATATTACAGTATACTGTAATTTAGTGACATTATAAAAAAATGCTGTAAAATCTATTTACAGGATTTTATTGTTATTATATAAGTAAATACAGGCAAGAATAAAAAAACGAAGTAAATTCTATATTAGTGCTCAATTCAAGCTTGTATTCAAAAATAAGTAAAACTTACTCAACTTCTTGATATTGGTGTTCCCATCATGCACTGGGGCATGGCTAATTAATAAGGTTGATATTTTTGCTGTTTTCCAGCTGTATTTACACTGTTTTATCATTGCTTTTATTGTTAGGTTTAGTAACTTGTGATTTTGTGACATCTAAAGTTTATTTTCTACTCAAAATGACACATTCATACTCAAATCGATCTATCGAATGTTACCGTCATTGTGTATTGTGTACCAAGTATTTAAGTCTTTGTGTTCATATGCAGCATTACTTGCTTCTATTATGTAAATATGGAGTCTACATGATCTTTTGTATTATTTACTTACATATTTTTAAATGTAGCATGCACTTTAATAATATAGTTCTTCGTTATATTATTTGAGTTGAAAGTTTGTTGAATTTGCTTAACTTAGTTAAGTAGTTTTTGCTTAATTCTGTATGTGAGATTAAATATAATTTATTAATATCTACTCAATTACTTCATGAATGTTAAGTTCATTAGTAAGTAGATTTTGCTTGATAACAACAGGTTAGTACAGAGTGTTAGTGCAAATTGTTACGAGGATTTTATCAAGTAAATCCTACAAGTTATTTTTTTCAGTGGGTATTGTACTTTAGTAAAATGACAAAATATTTCTGTAAAATAAACAAGTTTAATTCAATGTATTAATACATTGTGTATTTAATTAATACAGTATTTCACATACAACAATTAACTGCAAATTGCTTTGCAGTATTTTATTGTAATACATTTTACAGCAATTAACAACATTTTTACAGGATTTTATTGGCATTTTTTTTGCCAGTATATTCCTGTGAATTTTACAGTACATTTTTACAGTGCATGTATCATCACCTTAAGTGTTTATGTGTGAAAATCGAGAAGAAAAAAAAGAAAAATATTAAGATAGCTCTGAACATAGAATTTCATGACTCGTTGAAAACAAAAGGCTAATCAAATATTCATCAACATTTTGAGAATAATTTTATATTTAATATTTATAAAATGTGTAATTGCCCTGACATGGTTTGCAACAATTATTGTAGAATAAACCATAATCATAATATGGGCTGGCTAAAGGTAATGCTTGGATTTCAATGACCATACTGTTTCAAAGAGAAAACGATCAGGCTATAAAGCGATCGTTTACTGCCATCTGCTGGCTTAATTCGAAAACACATGTTGTGACTACACACGTTCATAAAACAAGTGCAGCAGAAGTACAAACACTGACACTCAGTGTTATACCGAAGACAGGACGTTTCAAACTTTTTAACGCCAAAGACCCTATGAATACAGTATCAATCCCCCTTGCAATACTTCCCCCTTCCCCCTCTTACTAAACTAAAAAGGCAGTCTCCTTAAACAATTGGTTTTTATATTGTCATTGTACTAAAGCCAAGAGAAGAGATTCAAATATTACCTGGAAAATATTAAGTTTACATCTTTTTTTATGTCACTATTGCAGTAATTTTAGATGTGTAAATTTGTAAATGAACATATTAAATTAAATCCAAATGTATTTGTATGAAACTTTTCACAATAAATATTGCTCCAAAGCAGCTTTACAGAGAATTTTGCCTTACAACAAACCTAAAGGCAATGTGCAATAAAGCATCTGAGTATTATGGCAATTTTTGGAGGAAAACAAACTTAATGACCCAATCATTAATCAAAACACGTTAGAGTTAATCACTAAATGGGTGAGTTCTCAACATACCATATTTTAACTCAGTATACATATTATACACATACTGTTGTATATGCACTAAGGTTTAAATGCTTTCCCCACCCACACCACTAAAACACAATGAAATACAGTAATACACCACAACCACAGCTCAAATCCTAACAACTAATTACTTTGTCTGAAACCTAGTTCCTCAAAAAGCAGACCTGATGCCAACACCCCCGCTCCCAAAAAATCTTCTGGCAAACTGTCTGGGCAGTAACCATACCAAACCACAAACCACTACAGGCTGTGCCCGTCAGGGCAACTACAAATTATGATGAATTTGTGATTAGTTCAAAGTGCTGCCATGTGCTGCTGATCACAGACAGTGTACCACCCATTATGAGAGTCAACCGCAAGACATACAAGCCATTGAGACACAAACCCACACCCAGCAACCACATCAATGTGGCTATAGACAGTGACAAGAACACTATGTCAGCATCACTGTTATCTACTGAAAGCATGAGCCAGCAACTGTTAAGTTTAACAGGATCTTGGTATCTTCCTGGGAAATTTATAAAAATACATTTTTAAGTATTTGTACATTACTACTGTATTTTTCATTTTAGTGATCTTTTACTTTATCACAATACATTCCAAACAAATTATCTCACATTTTGTTCCACTATACATTTCATAAAAAAAACAAATTGTGATCTGTCTTATTCATGAATAAATCATTCTTTTGTGGTTTTAACCAGTTGAATTGGTTTACAAATCACACTAAGCGATTCACTGCCAAATTTGAAGGATTTGATTAGGGCTGAATCATGTATAAGTCCCTACAACAGAAGCCAAAAACCGTATGTGAAAAGAGTAGTATTTCCGAATTTACAGTATTCATAAAACAAAAAACTAGGCAAAAAATTCCAGGATGACCTATGACTGTCAAGATTCTGAATTTCACATCCAATGGACACTTTGCAATCCACTATGAAGTGACGGTCACTGTGAGTTTGCCAAGACATTCTCCTGGATCTGTCAGGGTTCTGTCACTTCGGTCTAGTTCTGCTCTTGGGTTTGTGACAGAGCCCTGACACTGCTATATTGTCATGTTTTGTGTGAGCACATGGCTTCTCATGTGTTTCTTTGTGCTCTCATGTCTATTGTCTTGACCCCACCCTGCTTGTTAACTGATAATTGGTTCATTTGCCCCACCTGTTCTCCCTCATTTATTGCCTTGTTTGCTCCCTATTTAGTCTCCTTGTGTTTGCAGTCCTGTGTTGATTCGTTGTCATTATTTTCTGTTGTCAATGTGTTTCCTGGTTTCTTGTGTTTGGTATGTTCTAATTTTCCTCCTCATGGGCTGTTTTTGTTACGTTTTGTCATTAATAAAGCCCATATTCTCCTGCACTTGAGTCCTCGCTCCTGAAAATGTAGTCTTAAACCTAACCTTGTAACTTAGACCTAAAGGGATATGATAGGTGAATAAAACTGGGGCCATATTCACAAAAAAATTTATTTTACCACTAGGAGTTCTCCTAAATAGCAGTAAAAGTTCTTAGGTACGAGTTTCTTCTTAAAACCTATTCACAAAGCTGCTAAGACCAACATTTACTAAGAAATAGAGAGAATTCTTAAGCGAAGAGAAAGGGTGGGGTTGACCTGGTTGCTATGGATGTCAACATTTGCCATATTCAAACGGTATTAAAATAAAAATGTTGCCATATCACTACTGTCTTGTGCTCCCTGCACTGGCTGCCAGCGCGCTACAGAGTAGATTTTAAAATATTACTTCTGTTCTATAAATCTTTAAATGGTATGGATCCATCTTACCTTTTTGACTGAGCATCATCCAACTAGATCACTTCAGTCATCCAACCTGAGACTGCTATCGATCCCCAAGTTGGCTGAAGGCTGAAGTTCAGAAGTGACTGCGCTTTCTCTGTATCTGCCCCCAGACTTTGGAATGACTTCTATCCGATTAGCTCCCTCCATATCTGTTTTTAAATCCAAGTTAAAAACCTATCTGTTTGATTAGGCATACAATATATGTTGAAGCACTCTTGCATCATATTTTAATGTTCAATTTGTTTAGTAATGTGTTTGTGTTTTTATTTATCTTGTTGTAAAGCACGGTCAACTTGTGCTGTATTTAATGGTGCTATATAAATGCAGTAAATTGCCATTGCTATTAAAATGAAAATATTCAAATAAAAGTTTTAAAAAGTAGGCTAAGTGTCACTAATTAAACAAGCTTGTTGAGCTAATTGCTAAATATTTCAGCTTATTATATATACACAGTCTACTCACCAGTTACATCAACAGTTTTCTGCATCCCTCTGCCACCCTGAGTTCTCACTCTTGGCTGGTTCCTATTCCCAGCCAGGGATATGGGGGAGTACTCTGGGTTTGGGCTAAAGTCCGAGCTCGGAGCCTGATCCCCTCAGACAGCATGCCAAATACGCTTACGTTTACTCTATTCAATCATTTGTAAGTTTGAACTTGTGAAAACAACTGCCACAGGTAATCAGACCTTATTTTCTTATTTATTTATTTAGTAGTTTTATTTTTTGCCATTTTTGTCTTTTTATTATGATAGGACAGTGAGTAGACAGGAAGCAAAGTGGAAGAGAGAAAGGGGGGATGAGCTGCCTACAAGGCTATCAGCACAGACAAAGGGACATTATTTTCAACTTGACTGCAATGTTTTATTCTTTATCATTCAATGCATTTTGCATTTTGAAGTACTTTAAATTTGTCATTGCAGATTAAAATCTATAGATCAAAATATTTCTTGCATTTATAAGGGGAGAAGGCTCAGCACCCAAGGCTCTATCGCCTGTTGCCTCAATGGTGTATAGTGTCTTTGGGCGGATTGCTGAGGTGGATTGCCAGCAACAGCCATTTCAGCATTGTTTGTGATTTGGTCTCATTGACTTAGGAGTCCTCTTGACTACCCCTAACTTGTCACAGATTTAGGAGCTGGTTTTAGTGCTAAAATGCTTTGTGAAATACTCTTAGAGGAAAAATTAGGACTGACGCGCCCATTATTTTAAAGAGTTTCTCCTAAATCGGCAAGTTATTTTAGCCTTAAGATGTTTTGTGAATACGCCCCCTGATGTAGAAGCACCTCACCCTCACAACTTGAACTATATACTTGTCCCTCAAATCTGATTATGAGTGGAATGTTGATCCAGAAACATGTTGTACTTGGTGAAATCACATTCACTGGTGGGGTCATGGTGTGGGGGGTATTTTCTTGGCACACTTTGGGCTCCTTAGTACCAATTGAGCATGCCACAGCCTACCTGAGTATTGTTGCTGACCATGTCCATCCCTTTATGACCACAGTGTACCCATCTTCTGATGCAGGATAAAGCAACGTCACACAGCTTAAATAATCTCAAACTGGTTTCTTGAACATGACAATAAGTTCACTATAATGGCGACAAATGATAGCCGAAGCTATCATGACAATATGGACCAAAATCTCTGAGGAATCTTTCTATCACCTTAATCTATGCCATGAAGAATAAAGGCAGTTCTGAAGGCAAAGGAGGTCAAACCAGGTACTATCAAAGTGTACTTAATAAAGTGGCCGGTGAGTGTATTTTATAGCAGTCACAATATAATTATTCAAAGAAAATAGTAGGCGATTTTGGATGCAGCCAACAACTCACTGATTCAATGATCAGATCCTATTCTAGTTAACGACTCACCTTGGTCGTTAACAAAATAAGCCAAGAACCAGAAGTGAGTCTGCAGAGGAATTAACTGATAATGCGAATAGTAAGGGACTAATGCCAAATTGTAATGTTGTTTTTTTCCTTTTCTTTTTGTCTTTCAAATTAAAATAATATAATTAAGTAATAATATGAATCCTACAATGTTGATGACTAGTTGACCGTTTATAATAATTCATAATATCAAGCCTTTTAATCTTTATCCTTTCTGTGTCTATAGGAGATTAGCCCCCTATCTCCTTAAATATTAATTTTGAGGAATTAGAAACAGCATTTAAATTGCAAATGAATAAAAATTTACTAATTAAATGAAATAAAATAAACAACGGTCAATCAATCAGTATTTTCAATACTCATAGGCTACTTATATTATTTGCCAAAGTAATATTTCATCCAAGTATACTGTATGTATTTTATCTCAAACACATTATCTGTGTACTTAACATACATACACTTACATGGATGAGTGAGATTTGTATGCATGTCTGGTCTTGCAGAACTTCATGCCACTCTCATTCTCATTTCATCGGTCTTTTCCTCTTTCTCTTTTTGCACAGTCTCTCTGGGCCTGATCAACTGTAGGCAGTTGAGTAATCAGAAATAAACCCCTCAGCATGTCAACATTCTTTACATCAGATAAATCCATCTCATCTGTTCCCCACATTTAATCCTAATCATTCTGCTTCATTCTTCCCTCCTCCAGTCCCATCCATTCTAAACGTCTCAAAACACCAGCAGTGTCTACACATGTGACTGGCAAACTCTAAACTGTTTATACAAGTGCTACAAATAAGAGAATTATTAACTAAAAGACAGGCAGATGTTAATGATCAAAACTCTGCCGTAATTTTGCCGTAATGATGTTTGAAAAAGCAGAAAAATTCAGAGCATCCTGTCCTAGATGGCGCTCATTCACTTCTCAAATGCAACCACCCTTGAAACAGCAGAAGATGTTTGACAGATATATTAGACAGACAGTCAGGCTGTGTCATATCCTCACAGAGCTTTCATTGTCCCCAGCCTAGTGATGGGGAATATGAGGACACATCAGAGCCAGAGCAGAGCAGAGACGAACAATCATATGTCAGACTTAAGCGCCTTTTAAATGGCTCAATTAATAATTTCAAAAGGAGAAGAGTGGCCACAAAAGTTGACCACAGAACACTTGTCACATTGCTCAGCAGACATTATGCAAATATACTTCATCAAGCATTATGGTTGTGTTGGTTCCCTCTCTCTCATCTGCTGTCCTCTAAGACACAAAAGAATGAGGCCATTGAAGAAAGAGACATTGTGCAGATTTATGTGCATCTCAGTCACCAATTATATCATTCTTAAGACCATTACTAAATTTTATTACCCAAGATTCAGTTGCCAAGGGAACAAAACACTGATTGAAATATGGTCGAGAGAACTTTTTGAAGTCCATTAGCTTTGGATAAATAGCTATTATTGTCACATTTATAACTAAAAGATGATTTTTTTTTGTTTTTTAACTTGGTCATGAGACTGACACCAAGTGGGGTCTCTGTCAGTTATGGCTCTGTTGTCTGGGAGATAAAGCAACCCTTCATCGCCTCTCTTCAAAGCATGACTGCTAAGCCTTTAGAAGTTGTAAACACGCATTTGGAACACTTGGAGTGGGTATGTTTTTTGAGTGTGACTTTAGCGCTCTTGCACTGTCTGTTAGATGGCTGGTATAAGGCACTCGTAAGTAAATACACTAGGATTAAAATGTGTCACTTAATGCTCTAATCAGCATTACATTGAGTGACACAATGGCACATATTTTTGTTTTAATTGAAGCATCAGGGTGTCATGAGTTAGGTTTGACTCTCTCTTGCTCTTCCCACTCTATTCCTTCCCACCTGTTTGCTATTGCAATCAGCGCTCCCTCTGATTGAGACCGCACCTGTTCCTCTTTGTCTTCATCTTTCAGGCTATTTAGTGCCTACCTGTGTTTGGTTTTTTTGCCAGATTATTGTTGTATGCGTTTAGCTCATGTTCACATCTCTCGTTTGCTCTACACCCTTTGCTAAGAAGCCGTTTGCCTTGCCTAGTTGGATCTGTATTGTTGTGTTGGTCTTACCTGTTTTCTGTCCAGTCTCCTGCTGTACATGAGTTGACGTTCCGGACGCTGTCTGTGGTGCTGTGTGTTTTTACTGGTGCTGTTCTCCTCGCCTCTGCCTCCCGCTATGAGCACAGGACATCTGCCGGTTTTTAAAGACATTCTTCTTTGTTTGATTCCTGTGTTATGCACCAGATCTGCATCACCTTTTGCTGTGATCGGCAGTCTGCCGTAGTTCCTTTGTGACTAATAAACATTACTATTCAGCACCTTTGCATTTGGGTCCTCTTTCCGTTCTGTGACACAGGGTCTCATAAATTAACATTTCTATCATTTGCATTTATATTCACATGAATTTCTGTGTTGTGTAATTCTGCATAAATTGCTATTCTTTGTCTGATGATAACATTGGACATTTCCTTGCATGTTTCCTGAAGACATAAGTAGAAGGTTAGTACTTCATCTTAATGGCATTTTGCATCTTAATGGCATGATTGTAAATGTTATTACTCATTCATGTTCTTCTATTAATTAGAGCCAAGGACCATTTGTAAGTCTATTATTTGCAAATTAATTTGCAAGATCTTTGTAATAGGATCCGCAATAAATTATATTAATGCATAAATATAATGTGTTTAAAAAAAGTTCTACTTGCGCAGAATTCTGGAACACTTCATTTCAATTGGCCAACCATGGCATTAGTATTCAAATATTTCACATATCAGGTCCATTTTTTTATGACAACACTATATTCTACAAGTAAACTAAATTACAAGTAAATTAAATATTTATTAAAACAACACAAAGCAAGTATTTTTAATACTACTAATAATGTATGACTGAACATTATTCCTTACTTAATAAAGAGCAATCACATTTTTGTGTTTGTTTTCTTGCTCTGATATTTGTGTTCTTAAATACTTAATTACACTTAAAGCAAATTATTCGTTTTAACATTTTATAAAGATAAAGGCTGGATTTAAAAATACCCTTTTCTTTTAATTATGAGAAACTAGTATGCCGGTGACATAACTGCTTCATTGCATAAATCTCCCCAAAGAAGCAAAGTCTGAGTTTGAAAAAACTGTTTATGGAAATGTGTTCAAAAACTTTTTATTACGACAATAGGTGCTTGCGGACAACACTTTTTTTCTTTTTTTTTTTCTGTGCACCACATCTATGTTCAAGTCTAAGCTAGCAGTGTGCGTGTGAAGCACCGTGTTTGGTATGAGCGAAGAGGAGCACAGAGAATTAAAGAGTATTAGAGTGGTGTGGTGACAGTGGGCCTTAGGCACAACTGCGTCTTTCAAGTGGAGGAGGGCATATCTAAGCATGTAAGTGGGCTGATGGAGACCTCCTTAAGTACATTTTGGACTGAGTCCCAAGGTTGCATCTTATAGGGTCTTGGCAAGAATCCACATGGCCTGTTTGTGCAGGTGGATCATAAATGTCCTGGGGGCCCATCTCATGTCAAATGAGCCAGGTGTGCAAAAAGGAGCGCTGCATATCCTCATGTGAGCAATGTGTGGATGGCTCTGATCATTGCAGGGGTGTGTCACTTCAGGGCAATGGAGGTTAGACTTTATACAGATGCTCTGTCTCTCCTCATACTCTCTTATTCAAGCTTCTGGTCATGTTTCGGGCATAAAATATCACAAAATGAAGTCAGACAACTTCCCAGTGGAGTCCTTTAGATGAACCACCTGCACTGACCTGAATTTCTTTATTGGGAAATGTACGGCTGCTTTTATGTCTTTGTGACTGACATGAGCTTGTCTGGCAGGTAAGGGTCCATATTATGATTACATTTATCTTCTTTTTGGCTATCTGCACATATTGGCTCTCTCAGAGACTCTCTGAACTCTCTGTGATGTGGTCTGGCTCTTTTTCCAAAGCTGTTGAACTTTATCTCTTAGGTGCTAAATGGACCTGTTGACACTTCCCATGCAGCTGGTCCAATTTTTTTTTTTTTTTTTTTTAATCAAATAAAAGTCCTTTCTAATCAAGGCAAGCCTCCCTCTATGCCAACACTGCACTACTACATACACAAGTACCTTTATACTGCAGCTAAACAAAAAACTGTTGCTTAAAACTACATTAAAAGCAATTTTATGTCATTTTATGGATTTCATTGGATTTTATGTCATTACATTCTCTCTTGTTCTATCCATGTCCTCTGTATTTTTTCATATTGTATTGTATTGCAGGGGTTTCTAAACTCTCTAAAAGACTGAAAAAGTGAATGCTTGGGAGTTTGCGGTAAATATGAGAGAAGGAAAGATTGTATATTTTACATTTTCAAAGTTATGAATTGTAAAAGTTGTTCATTTAAATTAAGCTATCAATTAAATATGTGTTTAACACAATAATTTGATACTATTATGGTTTCATTCTACCTTCTAAAAATTATTCGGAAAAGCCATTAAATTATTAATTAATCATTATTTTATTCTATTGACAGCATTACATTGTAAGAACTAAAAATCTCTGTATTTATTTTGAAGGTTTATACATCAAATTACCCTGATGGATAAAAATTGAAAAAAAAAAAACTTAACATTAATAAAATAAAAAATCAACTTAATATAAAGTAACAATTTCTTTTTTTTATTTTTCTATTGCTTTATTATATTGGCAGTATAAAAGCCAATTGTAATAGAAAAAAAAAAGTATAATCTCATACTTAAGAGTTCAAAAATGAAAATTCTGCCATCATTTACTTACCCTCATGTCATTCCAAACCTGTATTACTTTCTTTCTTATGTGGAATAAGATATCATAAAATAAATGTCTCAGTGTTTCTTGACCATACAATAGAAGTAAAAAGTCATCAAAATGGTCTGGTTACCAACATTCTTTAAAATATCTTCTTTAATATTCTAATAAAGTAATATTCTACAGAAGAAAGAAAGTCATACAGGTTTAGAGTGACATGAGGGTGAGTAAACAATGAAAGAATTTAAATTTTTGGGTAAAATATTCTTTTGATATTTTTTCTACAGTATGAAGTGTTATTTATATGTGGAAAATGTAAGTTACATGAAAATATATAATATTATATTTTAGTCCCTCACAAGAGAATCATCATGTCAAATGTCTGAAAACACCTGACATATCCTGCTTCAGGTACCTCACTTCATACCATCTCAGTAGGATTTCTTGACATGGTGTCTGCTCTCTCATTCTTCCTTTCCTTCTCTCTGGGCACACACAATGTTCTGTGTCAGAACCTTAATGGTGGACAGAGAAGACACAGGCTAACAAGACCATGTGAAGCACCTAATTGGTAGTTCTGTCATGTAACTACCTGCGTTTGAGTCAATGGATACAGAAAGCCACCACTGAGCTCCTCATTTTAAAAGGTTTAAGTTGAGGGTGTTCGCTGGAGACTCAGCATATCACCAATCAAGAGAAGATGTCCTTCATGTCGCATGTATGGTCTGTAATAGTCATAACCCATTATGCACTGAAGAAGAAAAGGCAGTGACATAGCATCTATAATTGTTCTTTAGCTTCTGAATCTGATATTTCATCTCCATTAGATTACTTTCTACTATATTAAAGTGCCATAAATTGCATTGTGAGTGAGTGTTATGCGTTTGTAATTTCCGCAGATGTCTCAGTAATCATTGTGACTAATCGGCGGAAGGGTAAGATTTTTAGGGCTTAGGCCAAATCCTGCTCATTAATGCACAGAGACAGCCAACCACCTCACAGGCCTGACAGAAACAGAATAAATTTGGACTGACCTCCCTATTCATATCACAGCTAATAGAGCACAGGAGAATAGGAGTGTTCACGATAAAGTAAATACAAAAAAAAGTAAAACGCATATGTCAATTTCTTTGAAATAAACACTTTGTATTCATGATGGTCAGTCATTTTTAAGAAGTTCCAGAAGTTGAATCATTCTAAAAATGTCACGTGGGCTAACCACCAAGTAAAAAGAAAATGATTTGTATTTAAATGTATATATTTGAATATTGTAAATAATGTTTATAAATTGTATTGTCACGTAGTGGCTGTAGTAATTGCACAATGATGGAGACTTAAACAAAACCAGTCTTTAATAATAAATCCAACAGGGAACACATAGGAGATCACAAGGAATCAGCATAGAACACAACCATATAAACTAAAGACAACCCCAAACAAAGAACAGAAGAAACTAAAGGCTTAAATACACACAGGGACTAATCAACATAACATGGAACATGTGCGTAACTCAAATCAGAAACCATAGCAACTAACAAGGAATGATAACACGGGCAAAACAGGAACAGTGAAAACTAAACCAAAACACAATGAAACTAACATAACCCTGACATCACCCCCCCTCCCGGACGGCACGTCCTTGCGCAATAACTATCAACAAAGTCCAACAGAGGACGGAGGGTAGGGTCTCTGGAGGTGGGCGTAGAGCTGGAGACAAACGGGAACTGGCAGAGGGGAACACAATAATGGTGTTGATAGAGGGAGGAGCCAGGAAGGAGATGATGGAGATGAAGGAGCCAGATAGAGACAGCCAGCACAGCCAGGACGAAGACCCACGGTAGAAACAATGGAGGGAGGAGCCATGGTGGAGTCAGGAAACAGACCGACAGCCGTGGATCCAGGAGAGTTGGAGACCTGTGAAGAGCCGATGAGATGGAGAGACCAGGCATCACCAAAGGACCTGGAGGCCAAGGCCAAGCCATGGTGAGCCACAGAGGCAGAACGACGACTGACCAAGATGGAGTTGGATGGACAAGGAAGCCTGGTTAAGCTGTAAGGACGATGGTCCCAGGAGAAGCCGTGGGGGCGAGGCGCCAAGATGGAGCCGACGGGTAGAGCTGGAGCCAGTGGGTTAATGTACCAAGCCGGAGCTGGAGACCAGGATCCAGCGGCAACAAGAGATTTTGGGGACTTTGGGGATGGATTTTCCAATCCATCAAATAATAATGTAGAAACCTTGCACAGCTCACCCTCAGCCCCGGAAGTATGGGTAGGGCTCTCATCTTATATGTTTAATTTTATTTTAAATGCCGGTTCTAACAGTCTCACTTTTTTTGTTTGTTTTCTTGCTCTGATATTTGTGTTCTTAAATACTTAATTATACTTAAATACTTAGCAAATAATAATGAAGAATAATGTAGGCACAGCTCAACCTCAGCAGTGGGAGTATGGGTAGGGCTCTCATCCATGACCTTTTACTCCACGAGGATACCCAATGGGATGGACATTATTGCCGGCTCACGCACCTGGTCAGACTCAGGCCTCAGTATTTTGCTCCTGCGCTGTCTTTGTGACAGGCTAAGTCTCCCAGTCTGTGGTGGGCGCAGGTTCTTGGTCCGTGATGAGCATGGCTGAAGTCTGGCTGGGCTCTGGGTGTAGAGTGGGGCTGGTGTTGGCCTCAGTTGCGAGGTAGATGGTAAACGCAAATCCACAGTTAGCCATAACCCTGACATTTATATTAATAAATATAAAATATATTTATTTTAATATTATAATTATTGTTTTTTGGGAGTCATAGCACATAGCACATTTGACCAGAACATACCCTTGCCATGCCATAAAAAAGTCAAATTATCAAGAGGGGCAGGGGTGATATAATAACCAGTTCTGCATGATTCTTCACAAAGATTTCACCATATGACTCTGATTTGGCAGACAAACATTTTTCAAAAATAAGAAAATTAATTTTGCTCATCATAGAGGTGTATGTAAGATAATTTTATGTATGACTTACACTTTTACGCTGGCATTTTTGAATAGATAGGACAAAACAAATTAGCACCATGTCATTGACCCTAACACATTTGTAAAGCAATCACGTTCTGGTTCACTGAGTTTCTCGGACCACAAAGGATACAATGCTTAAACCGTGTACCCAAACTGAAGGCAGTAATAACAGCAGATGTACAATGCAATTGAGTGTGTGTACATGTACCCAATGAAAGGAAAGCAACATCTTAATCTGAACCCAACACTTTATCACTTAGAGGTGTGAAGCTTTAAGAGCCGAGGACCAGGTTAGTCAGGGACCCTGGAATGTTATTTTCATGGCCACAGCTGTTTCTAGAATAGAGTCTGCATGTCATTCTCACCCACCATACAGCACTCGTACAGGGCTATCGAGTTTGAGTATGACTCGCCTTCCAAATGCATTATATTTATTTCATTCTCTCTCTCTCTCCATCACGCTCACTCTGCTTCCATTCATAACACACACTGTGGCAGAATAATGAAAATGCAGAGGGGAAAAAGAGAGAATACAAAGAATCAGTTCTATACATCATGTTCCACCACACACATTCCAAGCTGGAATGAAAATTCGGGGCTTTGGGAAAAGGGGCTTATATATCTTATTGAAAGGATACACAAAAGCAAACAGAACATAAATCATAAATCAGAACATAAAACTTTTGATGTAAAGCATCAGCAAAATGTATGAATATTATTGAAACTGTAACCTTTAATAGCCGCTGTGAGACTGCAATTGTCAGTTCACTCTGTTTTCTCAGTGAGAAAATAGCAACACAACAAAGGATCTCGAATACTTGTTGTATATTCTCTCTGCACTGCATTTGAAGCTTGTGCATGGCCACTTCCAGCAGAGCTACTTAAAGCTCCCAGGGTTCACTGGGGCTTATGAAATCCTCAGTTACCGCTGTGTTTTTCTTCCATTGCTGCCATTGTAGTTATTTATATATATATATATATATATATATATATATATATATATATATAATGTTGCACTACATAAATTAATATTTTCTTTTGGTCCTGATTGCTATAGAAAAATAGCAGACAACATGCTTGACCTGAACCTCTTATCCGCTGTTATATGAAATATTCGAAAAATACTTGTATAACTGACACTAGGCCTATAGCCTATTTGCATCATTCCTACAATGAAGTATTTTCATGTGCCCATAAAACATTTCATGCTCATTTGAAAAAAATATATCTGAAGCATTATTTGAGATGAAGACAATTTGTTTCTCATTTTAGTACTATTTACAAACTATTATAGTATTTATTAATATTTTGAATTAGCTTTCATTTTTATATGTTCAGTTCCTTTTCAGTCAGTCACGTTCGATGTACGTCGGAACTGACCGACGAATTGGGATCTGTTTTCAGATCTATTTTGAGTGATTAAAAACGAGCCAATGGACATTGGCATGCGGTTCACGCATTCCACGCACTGCCCCACAGCGCGGGTATAAATACGGAAGTGGAATACCACATCATTGCTTTTAACTTCGGAGCCGAACGGTTTGCTGTATCAAGCTGTTTCTACGAAGAGTGTTTAGACGAGTCTCGAGGAGGATTGCTCTCTTACCTGGGTGCTGGTGTGACGGCGCGAGTCAGCGAGTGGCTGCTGCAACATACACTTGTTCCTGTGTTGGTTGGCTGGGCGTTACCGTTCTTTGAGTGCTTACACACAGGCTTGCAATCGGACTGCTGTGAGCCGCGGCCATCTCCCTGAATGCTTCAGCACTTCTAAAAGAGCATTTCCTTCTAAAAGAGCAACACGGTTTGACCCTGCGTCTTTTTCAAGATGTCATTCAAACCGTGTGTTTCTGGATGCGGTTGTTTCCTGTCCTCATTTGACGGCCACGATCTCTCTCGCATATAAACATGTGAGATTGCGTTCGTGGGTGATTCATGTTCTCTCAGGAGAACGTGATCACGTTGGCGCGTTGTTCGTCTCACCTTTCTCGTAAGGGCTTGAGCGTTCAGCGCGCCGTGTGCCGCCGAGCGCCGGCTGACAGCGCGTCACTCTGCGCTCTAGATGCGCGGTCAAGACTATGAAACCTCAAACGGGGTTGAGTCCCTTTGCCTATTCCCCGATCTAGTTTATTTTCTGGTGCACCAGAAAAGGGCTACTTCGGCTAATAAGCCTTGGTGACCTGAGGATTACAGTGGGGTTTCCCCGCCGGGTACATCTCCTCAGGCCCCCACTCCTCTATCGCATCACGAGCGTGCTGAGACTTTGTTCGTGGGTGGTTCATGTTCTCTCATGAGAACATGGCCACGTCGGCGCGTTGTTCATCTTGCCTTTTTTCATAGGGGCTTGAGTGTTCAGCGTGCCGTGTGCCATCGGGTCTGACAGCCACGCTCACTGTCTCACATGCCTGCTGGTAGCTTACAGATGGGATTGCTGGTCCTAAAAAAAAAAAAAAAAAAGGGGGCCAGCGTTTCGTTTGGGGCTCTGGCAGAGGACAGATGTCAATTGCTGCATCGGAGAGAGGGCTGTTATGCGCTGGAAATGGTAATGCTGAGTTTCACACTATAATAATGTATGTGCTCATGCTGAATCAGATTCAGAGTTGAGAGCTATGCTTTCCTGAGTGGCTGAGGCGTAGTGCATCGCGTAAATCACCTTGCCTGCCCCTGTGCCTTTTTTTCCAGGATGTGCATCGGAAAAGTTTAGCAGTGTGGAACTATTTGGTGTCAAAATATGGAACACCAAAAGGGCCATAAACTGTATAAATTTTTTCCCTCTCTCACTACCCTCTGTCCTGCACGAGGGTAGTCCCGGCCCAGGGGTTATGCAGGAACTGTGTGCGGTGATGGACCTCGCTCTTTGGGTGATGGAAGTCACTGCACGTTCCCTGGGTCAGGCGATGTCCACACTAGTGGTCCAGGAATGTCACCTGGGGCTAAACCTGGCAGATATGCGTGAGCCCGACTAAGTGCGGTTCCTCAATGCCCCTGTCTGTCAGGCTGGCCTCTTCAGCGACGCCATCAAGAACTTCGCCCAGCAGTTCTTGGTGGCCCAGAAGCGGACAGAGGCGGTTTAAAAAACATCCTGCCCCGACGACCAGCTGCTGCCTCCACCCAGTCGTCGGCCACAGCGCCTCCGCCTGCTTGTCACTGAGGGCGTCCCCCTGCGTCTGCCTCCGCCCCTGCTAAGCCAAGCAGCAGCCTCCACCCAGGCAGCAGGTGGCCGGGCGCAAGGGAGGCGCAGCCCAGTGAAAAGGGGATCTGCTCTCTGGGAGACGGTGTCCGCACCCCTCCCTCCCCCGGAGGAGGACCGGGGGGAGAATATTTTTCGATTTCGGTCCTGCCGCTGGCTCTCCGGAGTCCAGCGGTACCCACATTCTCAGAGCAGTTTCTTCCCTTCCTGGGCCCCGAGAGGGCCAGGTTAGCAGTGTGCGACGCCCCCGGGCCTTGCTGCTCCTTTCCTCTCCTCTCCCCCTCGCCAGGGGGCAGCAGTGTGGGCACCGAGGACGCCCCCGGGCCTTCTCACCCACACTCTGCCCCACCCTGGAGTACTCAGGCAATCCTCTGGGCCTCCCGAGTCGGGTCTGTGTACTCCACCTCGCTGCCCCACCCCAAGTACGTCTGTGGTGCCGTTGGTCCTGCTTGTTCGGTCTCTGGGGGCCTGGCTAGGTCTCCCCAGACCGTCTCGCTGGCTCATCCGTACCATCAGAGTCGGCTACGCGATTCAGTTCGCTCGCCGGCCTCCCAAGTACAGGGGCATCCTCTTCACCACCATGTGGAGCAGCGATGCCCATGTCTTGCGGTCAGAGATCGATGTTCTGCTGGCGAAGGACGTGGTCGAGCCGGTTCCTCCAGCTGATGTGAAGTCGGGGTTCTACAGGCCCTACTTCATTGTACCCAAGAAAGGTGGTGGGTTAAGGCTAATCTTGGACCTGCGCATTCTGAATCGGGCCCTGCACAAGCTCCCGTTCAGAATGGTAATGCAGAAACGCATTTTCGAATGCATCCGTCCCCGAGATTGGTTCGCAGCGATCGACCTGAAGCCCTCCGGGCTGTCCCTGTTGCCTCACGGCTTCACGAAATTCACAAAGGCAGCCATTGTTCCGCTTAGAGAACGCGGCATTCGCATCCTCAACTATCTTGACGACTGGCTCATACTGGCTCAGTCCCGGGATCAGTTGTGCGAACACAGGGACATGGTGCTCCGTCACCTCAGCCTGTTGGGCCTTCAGGTCAACCGAGAGAAGAGCAAACTCTGTGTCGCACAGAGGATCTCTTATCTCGGTATGGAGCCGGATTCGGTCAACCGGACTGCGTGCCTCACAGAGGAGCAAGTCCGGTCAGTGTTGAACTGCTTGAATACGTTCAAAGGCAGGACGGCGGTCCCACTGAAATTTTTTCAGAGGCTCCTGGGGCATATGGCATCTGCAGCCGCGGTAACGGCGCTCGGATTGCTTCATATGAGACCGATTCAACGCTGGCTTCACGACCGAGTCCCGAGATGGGCGTGGCAGCGCGGCAAGTACCGGGACTCAGTTACTCCTTACTGTCGCCAAACCTTCAACCCGTGGGCGGACCCTGCCTTTCTCTACGAGGCGCCTCTATGCACTGAAGTGGAACCTGTTCGTTGAGTGGTGTTCTTCCCGCCGGGAAGACACCCGAAGGTGTTCGATTAATGTTGTGCTTTCTATTCTGCAAGATGGGTTGGAGCGAAGGCTGTCTCCCTCCACCCTCAAAGTGTACGTCGCGGCGTATCACATGCAGTAGAAGGTAAGTCCTTAGGTAAGCACGACTTAATTGTCAGGTTCCTCAGAGGTGCGAGGAGACTGAATCCTCCTCGTCCAACCTTGGTACCCTCTTGGGACTTAGCCCTGGTGCTCAGAGCACTCCAGGGTCCTCCCTTTGAGCCTTTGCAGTCTGTAGAGATAAATATCCTGTCCATGAAGACAGTGCTTCTGACTGCATTGGCCTCAATCAAGAGGGTAGGGGACCTGCACACACTTTCGGTCAACGAATTGTGCCTAGAATTCGGGCCGGCCAACTCTCACGTTGTCCTGAGACCCCGGCCTGGATACGTGCCCAAGGTTCCCACCACTCCCTTCCGGGACCAGGTGGTGAACCTGCAAGCGCTGCCTTCTTCGGAGGCAGACCCAGCCCTAGCTTTGCTCTGTCCCGTCCGTGCTCTCCGCGCCTACGTGGACCGAACTGAAAGCTTTAGAACCTCAGAGCAGCTCTTCGTCTGTTACGGAGGCCAGCAGAAGGGAAAGGCTGTCTCCAAGCAGAGGTTAGCCCACTGGATAGTGGATGCTATCATCTTGGCTTACCAGTCCCAAGACATGCCTTGCCCGTTCGGGGTACGAGCTCACTCCACTAGGAGTGTAGCCTCCTCCTGGGCACTGGCTCAAGGCGCCTTGCTGACAGATATATGTAGAGCTGCAGGCTGGACGACACCTAACATGTTCGCTAGATTCTATAGCCTCGTGTAGAGCCGGTATCTTCCTGCGCTAAGTGCCCGTTCTAGTGTCGGCTTGCAACGCCACTCCCGCCCCCTGGGCCGGATACGTGCGTCTATTGTCTCCAGTTGTGTTCCCCGGAAACGGCTAGCCCTGTCGAGCTCCTCCGTCACCCTTTCGGTGTCAGACGTTGCGGCCGTCTGATGCCAGACCTGCACCCGTATGCTTGTGGAACGTGTGTGTAGGTTGGGGTCCATATGTAGCGGTTCCCTAACAGCAACCCCATATGTGTATTCTCCACGGTACCAGCTACCCTACTCGGCTTCCCCTGAAGGAGGGAACGGAGACGTCTTTCCACATTCAAGCAGATGTGTATTGCACTTGTATGCTTATTACCTCCATAGAAAATATATTGGTGTTACCAAGATGGCCGCTAAGTGAAATGACTTGCCTTAAAGGAACTCCTTAAAGGATGGAGTGTACATAAATGCCATTTGAAATGATAAATATCTGTTTTGAGCATTGGCCAAGTCACAGCTCCTGTGACTGGCGTAAAATTAAAGACGAAATGGCTGTTCAGTAGCCATTCTTGTCTTTAAAAATATATGCAAAAACATAAGTATCTGCATTGTGTGTCAAAATCTACTGGGAATAAGATAAAGAGCACGATGCGTGTTTGTTTCAAATGAGAGTGTGTGTGTAGGTGTGCGGGGACTTTCTGACACTCTTATTTCTGCATTGAGACCCTGCCAAAGTGGCAGCTAGGCTGACGTGCATCTTAAATCTTATTTTCATTTAGTGTAGTAGTAAAGGGCTTAGAGAGTTATGAGATATTATGAATTTGTTATGATTACGCACCTTTGTGTGGGCTCCAAATGACGTTGGCTAGACTATTGACTGTGAATTGAACGTTTCAGAGTCATTTCGAAATGATGAACTCTCCAGTGATGGTGTTTCAGTAAATCTATTCCACATAATTTTTTTTAAGCGACAATGTCAGCTTGATTCAATTTCATAGTTCCTTTTGCAGTTACCTGACTTCTATTTCTGAATGTTTTTATTCTTTATAAACCTTGAGCAAATTTTTAACACAGACTTTGTTAATTATATCAGTGCTTGTGCATTATTTTAAAAGCACACAAAAAAACAAGGTTATGAGAGGACGGGTGAGCTCTAGCATTCTGAAAGATATTGCAGGTAGTTTTAAAACATTTTAACATGGATATATGATTGTTGTGCTGTGTTTGCCCAGATAGAAAAAAAGTTGACGATACCAGACTTGTATTTAATTGACTGGGGCACATTTAGCAAAAAACGTCTCGGTTACGTCAGTGACTGACGAATGGGGGTTTCGCTTAGAAGCCTATCATCTTTGAGATCTTAGAAAACGCCCAATGGCGATTAAATGCCATAGGCCTGCGGAATTTGCATAGCGTAACTCCGCCCCCCCACTTGGGTATATAAGGAAGTACGCTGGCAATGTCGCATTATGTTACCTGCTGAGGAGCCGAGATTTGAACTCCTGGCCGTTCCAGCGGAAGTGGCAGAGGGACGTAATGAGGGTTACATACGTAACCGAGATGTTCCCTTTCGTTCAGTCACTCCGAGTTACGTCAGTGACTGACGAATGGGGGTCCAATCTAATCATGCCATTCGGCTGTCATCTAGTGCCCTGCGTAAGTGAGAGCTCCCTGTCGTATACTAGTATGGACGAAGGACTCCCACTTAACACAAGAATACCAAGGTACACTGGGAAGCATATTCCATGTGGAAACATGCACCAAGTGCCCGCCAGCAGAGAGGACTTAAGATACACATATGACCCGTGGAGGAGCTGCATATGGAAGAACTCTGGGGTTACCAGCCGAAGGTGGAAAATTTTACCCCCAGGAGTGGACACATGCTCAGAGAGGCTTACAGTGGAAATATGTAGTAACAAGCTCACCTGAGGAAATATCACACAGTCCGTGGAGTGGAATGGCGAGCAAGCAAAGACACCTGAGCCTGTCCAGCTACGGGCCACTACTTGAGGCGAGTACATGAGAGGACACTGGCTCCACTCGGAGGTTATAAAACCTGGCGAATGTGTTGGGTGTCACCCAGCTTGCAGCTCTGCAGATGTCTGTCAGCGAGGTGCCATGCGCTAGAGCCCAAGAGGAGGCCACACTCCGGGTAGAGTGTGCCCTCACCCCTAGGGGGCATGGACGACCTTGCGTCTGGTAAGCCAAGACAATGGCGTCCACTATCCAGTGAGACAACCTTTGATTGGAGAGAGCCTTTCCCTTCAGCTTCCCACCATGACAGACAAAGAGCGGCCTGCCCCGCAGCTCTATAGGACTTCGCCACCAAAGTAGACGAGAGCCTACAGGCTTTGGAGGGGTGCTTAGGATCGCCACATCGAAGCACTCTGCGGACACAGTTGCATCGCAAAAGAGCGTTCAACGGGACATACGACATAGCGGTGTGCAAGAGGGGGGTGTGGCCCGAGGAATGATCGTCGGGGTTTATTCCACACCGTAACCATCAGGAGACGGTAGATTGGAGTGTGGCAGAGGGGACTCTCTCTCTTTTAAGGAGGTCACTGAGTCTTGACCGCAACATCGCAATGGTCATGTTCCTGCAGTGAGAACATGACTCATCAACAAACGCTGCTTGAGTGTGCTGAAGCCCAAACACGTCAAGCAGTGATTGTGCCCATCAGATGGCAACAGAGATCAACCGCACCCAGAAGTGCACGGGCGAAACATCTTTAAAAAGACGTGGCACGCGCAAACTCTTTTTGTGAGAGGAAAGCTCTGCAGAAGTGTTGAAGCGCCCAGGGAAACACACACACAGCTGTTGCAGATCACTGCACAGATCATCAGGCAGGCAATGTGAGATCGCTGGATTGCGCCGTCACACCAACACAGACTAGAGAGTCGCTCGTCTCGAAGAACTGACTTTACTCGGTATCAGGCTTGAGGAGTGAAGAGATGCTCTTGGCTCTGAAGCAGAAACATAATGCGACATTGCCAGCATACTTCCTTACATACCCACGAGGTGGGGCGGAGTTATGCTATGCAAATTCCGCAGGCCCATGGCATTTCATCGCCATTGGCCGTTTTCTAAGATCTCGAAGATGATAGGCTTCTAAGCGAAACCCCCATTCATCAGTTACTGACGTAACTTGGAGTGACTGAATGAAAGGGAACTATTTTACTTGCCAAGCCTTCTGGAACAGTCTGATCACTGCTCAGAGAAACTAAAAGATGGAGAAAAAACACACAAAAATAAGGGTGAGAGAGAAATTGGCCATTTATTACAGCATATTCTCTTTTAAAGCCCCTTTCACAAAAAAAAAAAAAAAAAAAAGATAACTATAATGATAACTATAGCATCCACACAAATAGATTATTGATTATTACAGGTCAAGCGTGCGCTGCAGTTATGTTATCTGTGGCTTTAAATGCCTGAGCTCTTTAAAGCTGCAGGGTGGATTCTGGCTGTCAATGTTTTTATCGTTCATCAGTTGTCGTCATTATTTTGAAAGTGATTCCAACAATAGCGTTCCTCTGTGTCAATATCGCTATAGCTGTGGTGTTGACTTCACTATTCTCAAAGAATTAGCCTAGAACGATTATTAAAACTTTATCATTAAATTTGTCATTCTTGGTGTAAACCGGCCTTTAGGCTGGTTATATTTTGTTCATCTTTTTCTCCTCTGCTTTCCCCTTTGTCCCGTTTCTCTCTATCTCACATCTACCTCTCACTTGTCTAGCTGACTCTCCTTCTGTCTCCCTCACTTTCTACAGCCTCCCTTTGTGTCTGTGCAGGTTCTGTGACTCATCTATTGACAGATAGGAGCATTGTGAATGATGGGGGAGGGGATTGTTTTCAGACTCTCTCAGTTTCAAATGTACAGATAAAGATCCAGAGACTAATTCACTGAAAACAAAGAGTTTTCCTTGGTGTTGTCCATTATGACAGGACAAAAGATGAAGAGATAAAGCACAAAACAAGCACAGGCTGTGCTTAGAGAAAGCATACTAAACAGACTTGAGGGATCATGAGAGATTAAATGGCATATAAATAGAGGCAGAGATGTAGACAGAAGAGCACAATTCAGAGGCTATGCATTTTTAAAGTAATATTCAAGATGCAATTAATAGTACATCTGTCATTTCAGATACTGATAGGTATGGGATTGTAGATTGGTACCAAGGACTTCGGCCAATGCTCGTTTGACGTGAGCCTCGATTCCCCAAGTGACCGCCCCCCCCAAATGGCCCTGAGGCGAAATAGCATCAAGAGGAGGCATGTCAGTTGAGGGAGCGAAGCACCGTGACAGAGGTTTACCAGTTTTTGAGCCTGGCCCGATCGCCCAAAAAATAATGCCTAACGAGCCTGTTTGGCATTCAGTCGTTTTGCTGACATAATATATTCCAAATTCCTATGGTCAATCCACACAACAAAAGGAATGGCTGTTCCCTCCAACCAGTGACGCCATTCCCCCTGAGCCAATCGTACCACCAACAGCTCCTGATTGCAGATGTCATCGCTTCGCTCTCCAGGAGACAAACGGCGTGAATAAGCTCGCAGATGTAACTTATCATCCTGAGGAGATATTTGAGAAAGAATCGCTCCAACACCACAAACTGCCTAACTGGGTCTGGCGTAATAAGGATAGTGGCCTGAACATTCCATGTAAACTTAACCTTAGTGGAAGTCAATGCTGTCAGAGGAGCCGCTACCTGACTAAAGTTCCTGATGAATCACCGATAAAAAATTGGAGCCGGAGCGTTGGACAGGCTGAACGGTAAAACCAGATATTCAAAATGCCCCATGGGATATTAAAAGCCATCTTCCACTTGTCCCCCTCCCTTATCCAGACGAGGTGGTTGTGTAGATCACACTTTGTGAAGAATCTCACTTCCTGCAAGAGTTTGAAGGCTGAAGATATTTCAGCCTTCAAACAGATAGCAGGGGTTACCTGTTCTTAACAATTATGTCGTTCAGCCACTGATAATCAATACAGGGACGCAGAGAGGCATCCTTCTTCACAGAGAAGAATCCCGCACCTGCCGGAGATGAGGAGGGACGGATGATACCAGCTGACAGAGACTCCAACAGGTATTTTTTCATGGCCGTCCGTTCAGGAGCAGACAAGGAAAATAAGGGCGGCCACGTGGCAGAGAGGTGCCTAGGATGAGATCGATAGCGCAATCATACAGCTGATAAAGTGGAAGAGAGGCAGCCCGGCACTTACTGAAGACCGCCCACAGATTGCGAAACAGCAGAAACTCATGACAGACCAATCTCCTCCTCCTAAAACAAAGAAAAAGATGAACAGACAGAAGATGGGGATGACATATCATGACACATACCAACACAGCAAAAAAAGTCCTAATATGTTTGACCTTTTATTGAAAGTAGCCTACATTTACCTGTTGATGCCATCACATCGTAAAAGCTGTTGAGTTGTGTTTGAGTTGAGTCAGGCGCAACACGCGAAAGGGAAAAAATATGCTGTATTTTTGTAATTCCGGTAGGTGGCACTAATGTCACAGAAAATACATGCTTCACCTTTAAATTGTATGGTGCATCAGCTGAGGACATGCATCTAAATCAGAGACAACAAATAAGAAACACCATGGCAGGTGTCAATTTAAATGTAGATGTAAATGCCAGAAGTGTTTTATTTTATTAAGAGTTTAAAATCAGGTATAAATAATAATCAATATTATTAGCCTATTATAAATAAAATATAAATAAAATATAATTAAAATAAATGCAAGTATAACATAAATATAAGTATTCTTTAAAAATATGTTGAAATAATGCAAATTGATGACTTTAACAAACGCATTGACTATCGATTAACAGCCTCGGATAGTTACACTAGATCTGCGTACAGTAGGTCTGTCTTTAACAGTTTATAAGTTTTAGTTAAAAATACATTTCCTTATGGAGAAAACTAAATACTATGAAGATAGTTTCACTTTTTTTCACTTGATTTAGTCTATTTAGTCAATTTTTCCTTTTGGGCAAGTGATTCGTGGACGGCTTACCTTACCTATATGTAATCCTCCATATGCCAGCAAACCATTGAAAACGTGGACAATGATGACGACACATAACAACAGATCATAGGCGCCAAGAGATGCTGTGGATCCGCTTACCCTGAACTATCAGTGAGTGGCAGATTTGAAGAAAATTACATTTGACAAATAAATAAATGATGGAGAGTTACATATGCATTGCCATCATTTTATCATGTAAGCTTTATTGTACACCTCAAACAAGGGAATTTATAGTAATTTATAGTGTTAATGTTAATAAGCGAGTCCACGAATGGCCCCTGTAATGAGAGGATTCAAAGGATGGTTAGGAAGGTTCCTCTCGCAAGCCCGGTCAATCATCAATAAGATTCCCAATAAGATAAGATTCAATCAATAAGAATCATTAATAAGATCAAATCCCCTCCGCTCCTGAGTCAATAAGTCTTGAAAGTGGCGACGTTCAGGATGACTGTCACAGGAAGCAGAGTGCGAGAGCAATGAGGAGGGGAAATAGAGGTACCACTCGACAGAATTCCCCTTACTTCTGACGAGTGCTGACTTTTGCTGACAAAGAAGCGTCCAAATAACCATGACACCCGCAGTATAGGCACAAACCCTCTGAGAGTCATTGTTGTTTCTCCATAGGCCCAGCCTCCTCAGCTGATTCAGATACTCAAGAAGCGGGAGGGGAACAGAAGGTTCCCCTCGTCTTTGATCTCATCCACAATTCCGTTCAGGATCTGTGCCACCAGCGCCACAGATCGCTTGCATTGCCGAAGAGCCTCAAAGCTTCCTTCTTGAACACAGATAGATCAAAGACCTTAAACATTTTGTCTTTGAAAAGTTGGAAATTAAAGCAGCTCTGAGATTGAGACTCCCACACGGCATCACCCCAGTCACAAGCCTGGCCGGACAGCAGTGAGATGATGTAAGCCACCTTAGATCTCTCCATAGCATAAGTCCACGGCTGGAGCGAGAACACCACCTTGCATTGAAAGATAAAGGAATGGCAATTGGTAGGCGTTCACCAGCATAAGATGGAGGATTGTTTACATGTGGTTCAGGAGACAGTTCAGAGGTGGTAAATGCCGACGGCACGGGATCAGTATCAAGCTGGTCTGAAAGCTTGCGACTTGTGCAAGAGATTACATGGAGCGTCGAGCGTGGACCAATTCCTCTTTATGATGGCCTAGCATAGCTCCTTGAAGCTCAAGAGCAGAGCAAATTGAAGATCCTTCTGCTGGGTCAATATCTGGCCAGTGTGTGGTGTGAAAATCTCTAAAGGAAAGGACCCAAAGGCAAAAGGATGCTTGATTTTAATTTTATTAATGAACAGGGATGATTACAGCATGAGCCGCACTGCTGGCAAAGATGAGGTCGGACAAGCAGAGGAGGGAGTCCATACCTCACTCGTATGAATTTGTACGATTTGTCTATACTGTAGTGATGGGTAGGTTTTAGGGGTGGGGTTAGGGGTAGGTCATTCGTACAAAATCATACGAATTGACCAACTCATCAAATATGTACAATTTAGCAAAAATCTGAGTGAGGTCGTACAAATTTGTACGAATAAGCCACCTCGTAAAATCCGAACGAATTGCAGCGAGATCTGGTTGGATCAGCTGAGTGCGGCCGCACATGGAAAAACAAAACAAATGGAGAAAGAAAACAGAGAGGAAAAAAGAGATCAAACCCAAGTTCTGACAGATTGTAGATTCTGTAGTTTACTAATGTTGTTATTTTAGTAACTTGGCAAAATGTTTAAATTCATAATGAAGCACAACAGGACAAGTATAACAATAATTGCGCATGCGCATTCAGCCTGATAAAATGAGCTTTTTTAACACTACTTGAGCATAAACACATTTATGAGACAGTTGTCAGATTTCATTGGTGATTTAAAATGTGAAATTTAATCGTAAACTTGGTGAACAGCTTTGGAGAATTTGATGTTTCCCCATTCAAAGAGGCATTTCAAAGATGGGTGAAATTGCCAGAAAGGGACTTTGGCAGAGCTGCGTCAAAAAAGTAGCTAGCGCTCTGTAGAGATGTTTGTCCGTTTAGGGCTACTGTAGAAATGCTCATTCTAAGGTAATAAAAACATAACGGTTCATTATGTAAGGTCTTTATACACCACTGAAAACATAGTTATGTATATTATATTGCATTTCTGTCAATAGATCCTCGTAAATACTACACACTGCATCTTTAAAAATCATTTGAAACTTGAATGAGTGCACTCAATAATGCTTTCTATGACTGTATACACACCAGCGGTGCCACTCACCGTCTGAATATACGTTTGCTTGTCATGATTACATTCACTGTCATGTGCTTCCTCCTACTGGTACCTGCAGGTCACAACACACTTTTTTTGTGTGTAATTAATCATTTATCATTAATCACACCAAACATTAACGTTTTTTTAATATACTTTTATATTTTAATAATTTTACATTTAATCTCCAAATTAATGTAGAAACAACATAAAGACAGTAGCTTATATTTGAAATATTTGTTTAATGACATCTTTTTATGAAAAAAGGCATCACCGATACCAATACTGCTACTGATGTCTCTATGTATTTTTTCCCCTCCATTAATTATAGCCATTCAGTGTTATAGTATAATTGAAAGCTATACATTTTTAACATTTATTTGGCTTTTAAAAACTTTTAATTTAAGTGAACTTAAAACAATCTTCACATAAGCCCAATATAAAAAAATATCCCTTCAATATATCAGGGCTCAATTTTTTTCTATTGGCCCAGTCAGATCATTTCAGATTTTTACTTGCCCTGTCAAAATGCACAAAAAATTGTTTTTGAACCATGTAACTTTGTAAACAGTGCTTTAAGATTTTTAGGTAGGTCAAACAGGTAGGATTATATACAATTGAATAAAGTTATCAAACACTTAACACTTCACTGCATTAATTACAAATTAAATATAGATTAATCATAATTAAAGCTACAAAAGTTGTTCAGTCAAGAGCAGTGAGTGATCAAAATAACATAGGGTTCATAGACAATTGGAAAAGCTTTTGGGACATGACCTGACCTGCTGAAAAAATATGGCATCCATCCTTCCTGGGGTGGCGCCGCTCTTTTCTCTAGTAATTTGGCACATAGTCTTAGAGCTAAACCTTGACTAACTGGGGCCCAGGTCAGGAAGCAGACGGACTGGTTTAACCGACCGCCTGCTAGCTGCCTCATGTCACAGAAATCAGATAAATCCCAACACAGAAATTCTCACACCTAGATACTATCACATAGAGACTGTGTCTGTTCCCCGAATTAGTAAATACAAAAAAAACCATCAAAACCATTCAACGGTAAAAATTTAATTGATGTCCAACAAATAAACAAGAGATATAATACAGATGAACAAATGATAAAGCTCGGGCTGCTGAATATTCGATCCCTTTCCCCAAAAGCGCTTATTGTTAATATGATAACAGATAATAATCTAGATGTGCTGTGTTTGACATAAATCTGGCTAAAACCTGACGACTACATTACTTTAAATGAGTCACAAGCTGCATCTGAAAGGTAAAGGGGGAGGTGTTGCTGTAATTTATAATAATATCTTCAGTATTACTCAGAAGTCTAGTTTCAAATATAATTCCTTTGAAGTTTTGGTGCTTTATGTAACGTTATGTAGTTGTAACGATTTGGTTTTGTGCCAGCATACAGTAGAAGGAGTGAGAATCCAAACGCAGTTTATTGACAAGTATTATCCAAGGTCATAGTCCATACCAGGCAGAGGGTCAAGCACATATAACCAGTCCATCCAAGACGCAGGAATCAAACATAAGAAAAACAAGAACTGCTCGAAATGCCAACAGAGTATGTAAACCAAAACCAACAAACAAACAAGACTTCATCCAGAATGCAGGGCAAATGGCATTTAAATAGACAGGGTAATAAACTAAGAAAACAAGACACAGGTGAAACAGGTTAACTAATAATGAGTAGAGGATACTGGGAAATGAATTCAGAATAACAGAGTCTTTGGAAATTAGGCTGCCATCTGCTGGTACATAAGGGTACCACAGCTGACAGATGTTACAGTAGTGTAATTGATAAATCCCGTTTGACATTTGTGCTGGCTACTGTATACAGGCCACCAGGGCACCATACAGACTTTACCAAAGAATTTGCTGATTTTCTATCAGAGTTAGTACTGGCTGCAGATAAAGTCCTAGTTGTTGGTGATTTTAATATCCATGTAGACAATGAAAAAGATGCATTGGGATTGGCATTTAGAGACATTCTAAACTCTATTAGAGTTAGGCAACACGTATCAGGACCCACTCATCGCCGTAATCATACTTTAGACCTAATATTGTCACATGGAATAAATGTTGATACCATTGAAATTCTGCAGCAGAGCGATGACATCTCAGATCATTATCTAGCATCATGTATACTTAATTTAGGCTGCAAAGCCATCCCCTCACTTCAAATATGGCAGGACTATCACTGCCTCCACTAAAGATTTGTAAATAAACTTCCTCATCAGTTTCATCTCCTCAGCATCCCAGATAGCCCAGAGGAACTCGATGTTGCAACAGAAACTATTGACTCTCTCTTTAGACACAGTTGCTCCTCTGCGCTTAAAGAAGATTAAAGAAAATAGTCCAACGCCGTGGTACAACGAGCATACCCGGGCCCTTAAAACAGCAGCCAGAAAAATGGAGCACAGCTGGAAGAAAACAAAAAGTTTTTGTATTTTGTGGAAAGAGAGCATGATTGCATACAGAAAGGCCGTAAAAACTGCTAGATCTGCTTATTTCTCGACTCTCTTTGAAGAAAACAAACACAGCCTTAGGTATTTATTCTATACAGTGGCAACATTAACCAAAGATAAAGCTTTAACTTCTGATGTCTGCCAACAGCACAGCAGTAATGACTTTATGAACTTCTTTACGTGCAAGATTGATAATATTAGGAAAACAATTATAACCATGCAGCCGTCTACTACTGTATCACATCAGACAGTGCATTGTAGTGTCACTGAGGAACAATTACACTCATTCACTGCCATAGGTGAAGAAGAATTGGCTAAACTCGTTAAATCATCAAAATTAACAACATGTATGCTCGAACCTATACCGACTAAGCTACTAAAAGAGATGCTTCCAGAGGTCATAAATCCTCGTCTTAATATCATTAATTCATCTTTGTCATTAGGATATGTACCGACAAATTTTAAGTTGGCTATTATTAAACCACTTATTAAAAAAACGCAACTTGATCCTACAGAATTAGTCAATTACAGGCCAATCTCAAATCTACCCTTTCTGTCAAAAATACTAGAAAAGGCAGTGTCCTCACAATTATGCTCCTTTTTAGAAAGAAATGGTATTGCTGAGGATTTCCAGTCAGGATTTAGACCGCATCATAGTGCTGAGACTGCTCTCATTAGAGTTACAAAAGATTTGCTCTTATCATCCGATCGTGGTTGTATCTCTCTGTTAGTGTTACTCGATCTTAGCGCTGCATTCGACACTATTGACCACAACATTCTGTTGAATAGACTCGAAAAATTATGTTGGCATTAGTGGAATTGCATTGGCATGGTTTAAATCATACTTATCTGACCGTTATCAGTTTGTAGCAGTAAATGAAGAGATGTCACACTGATCACAAGTTCAGTATGGAGTACAGCAAGGCTCAGTGCTAGGACCGTTGCTTTTCACCCTGTACATGCTACCACTGGGAGATATCATTAGGAAGCATGCCGTTAGTTTTCATTGTTATGCTGACGATACTCAGCTCTATATTTCTTCACGCCCTGACGAAACTTACCAATTCACAAGATTAACGGAATGCATAGCTGATATAAAAAATTGGATGACTAGTAATTTCCTGCAACTTAATTAAAAAAAAACTGATTTTTTAATCATTGGACAAAAAAACTCCACAAGTAATAACCTAGAATACTGTCTAACACTTGATGACTGCTCTGTCAAGTCCTCGTCATCAGTTAGGAACCTGGGTGTGCTCTTTGATACCAATCTCTCATTTGAAAGCCACGTTTCTAGCATCTGTAAAACTGCATTCTACCATCTTAAAAATATATCTATATTACGGCACATGCTTTCAATGCAAAATTCTGAACAGTTAGTTCATGCGTTCATGACCTCAAGGCTAGATTATTGTAATGCTCTACTGGGTGGTTGCCCTGCTCGCATAATAAATAAACTGCAGCTGGTCCAAAACGCAGCAGCTCGAGTTCTTACTAGAACCAGGAAGTATGACCATATTAGCCCGGTTCTGTAAACACTGCATTAGCTCCCTATTAAACATTGTATAAATTTGAAATTTTACAAAGCACTAAATGGTTTAGCTCCCCAGTACTTGAGCGAGCTCTTAACACTTTATACTCCATCACGTCTATTGCGGTCTCAAAATTCTGGCCAGTTGATAATACCTAGAATATCAAAATCCACTGCAGTTGGCCGGATCCGGGCCATATCCGGACCAGATGGTGGACCTGCGCCTGGACATGACCAACGCATCCCTGAAATATCTGCAGAGAGCGTGTCAATTAAACTCCTCCCTGTAAATGCTGCATTGACACGTCATCCTCATTAAACCCGTCTCCGGTGTGATGACTCCAATCTTTCTAATAATCCTACGAATATCTATTGATCTAATATGACTTCTGACCTGTAATGTTGCCAGAATCATAATCATACACTATTTGTTCGTCGGCCAGAGAACTGGCACCCCGACTGAGCCTGGTTTCTCCCAAGGTTTTTTTTCTCCATTCTGGCCCTGAAGGAGTTTTGGTTCCTTGCCACCGTCGCCTTTGGCTTTTGGCTTGCTCAGTTGGGGACACTTACATTTTCGCATTGACACTATATGATAATTGAAATGAGCTGATGGCATCACTGTTTTCACCAGAGCGGCTGTGCGGCCGAATCAGGTTCTGTTGTATTGTTTTCCTGTTTTGACGCTGTGAAGCTGCTTTAAAACAATTGGCATTGTGGGGAGCGCTATATAAATGAGGGTGATTTGATTTGATAAACCCGTCCCCGGCGTGATGACTGTGATCTTTTTGAATATTCCTATCTAATAAATTGCCTTATCGACACAACATCCCAATATACCGTCTCCGGCGTGATGACTTCGATCTTTCGAATATTCCTATTTAATAATTGCCTCACCGACACGGCATGATGGCCAGAGGAGAACTGGCACCCCGACTGAGCCTGTTTTCTCCCAAGGTTTATTTTTCTCCATTATGACAACTGATGGAGTTTTGGTTTCTTGCTACTGTCGCCTTTGGCTTGGCTTGCTCAGTTGGGGACACTAAATATTCAACAAAATTTTCAACTAAATTACTGCCCGCATTGTCACTATATGATAATTGAAATGAGCTAGATAACATCACCGTTTTCTCCAGAGCTGTACAGCTGAATCAAATTCTGTTGCATTATCTTCCTGTTTAACACTGTGAAGCTGCTTTGAAACAATCGGCATTGTAAAAAGCACTATATAAATATAGGTGACTTGACTTGACTTGATTTTCTCTTTTTCTTTTGTTCTTTGATTATCCTTAATGACAGGCAGCAAGAGGTTTATTTACGCTGCTGTCACTTTAAGACCTGAAGCACATGACCCGGATCTGACACACATCCTATTTTCTCACAACTCTTTACGTTCATTTTAACACTTTTTAACTCATTTAAGACGAGGATACTCGACTAAATGGGTATTTTAGCATAATTTTGTATGTTTTTGTCCTTTCAAGAGCTGTCTGAAGCGGCTTTCGGTGTGCAAGTGTCATGACTGCAACACACAGACAGAAGATTCACAGACGCTCACCAGTACTGCATTGCATTCTTTTTTGTGTCTTATCATGCTTAAATGGCTTAAAAGCATTTGCTTGAATAGGAGCGTGATCATGTAATTGAACGCTAGCCAAAGGATGACGGGGAAAAGACGGATGCATTAATTGTGTTGAATATTTTTAACGTGTTAAACTGAAAAAAAGAATCACATGTGTTAATGATTATTTTGACAGCCCTACCTTAAACATAACAATATTGTTGACCACAAATTGACAATAGAATGTGTAAGTCCGATGTGCAATAGCCTTCTCATCCAGTATGCGAACGCCTTTAGTTGTCATGGTTTCTAATTTGTTTTCACCTGTTCCCTGTTCTGTTAATGATCTTCCCTGTGTATTTAAGCCCTCTGTTCATTTTCATTGTTAAAAAGTTTGATAGTTGTGTTTTTGTCTGTGTTTATTAAAGTAATTCTTGATTGTTCATTCTGCATCACACATTGTCTCTGGGTTAAGCCTCGTTTATACTATACATATGTGATGAGAAAAGGGAGTAGAGTGAGTTCGGCAAAAGGCGGATTCGAACCGATTTGCATCAAAACTTCCTACCATGTGCCTTAACCCTACACTACTGCCACCTTAAATAATTCAGTGTCTTCCGTAATTTTGTCTGTCACAACCAGGCGTTTAGTAAACGAGGCCAGGTATTTGCACTTAATGTAAATAGCATCTACTCAATGACCTCCTGATGGCAGCAGATACTGGTTCCTCATCTCTGCTCATCCTACTAGACCTAACAGCTGCTTTTGATACAGTAGATCACAACATTCTCCTCCACTGCCTGAAATACAACATTGGACTCTCAGAAAATGTTCACAACTGGTTTATTTCATACCTGACTGGCAGAACTGAGTACGTTGCCCTGGGCAAAACCAAATCACTAACCCATAATGTCACATGCAGTGTTCCTCAGGGCTCTGTGCTGGGTCCCACACCTTTCTCTATTTACATTCTCCCCCTTGGTAAAATCATTAGCATTCCATTGTTATGCTGATGACACACAGCTTTATTTCAGGACAACCCCCACTACTTCTTCTGCTCCCTTGCCAACATCCACACTGACCACCTGCATGGAGGAGATAGAGACGTGGATGAAGCTCAACTTCCTTCAGTTAAACTGTTCCAAAACAGATGCTATCTTAATTGGTACACCACATCAGCTTCGCTCTTCAACCATCACCAGTATCACTTTCTCTGGCCAAAATATCTCCCTTTCCACATCTGTTAATAATTTGGGTGTCAAAATGGATTCTCACCTCACCTTTGACACCCACATCAAACACCTCTGTAAGACATCATTCTTCTACCTCAAGAACATTGCCAAACTCCGTCCTACACTCAGCCTGGCAGTCCTCCAGGCTGGATTACTGTAATGCACTCCTCATCGGGATCTCTGGCAAAAGCATCCAGAGACTACAATACATCCAAAACAATGCTGCCAGGATCCTGATGAGGGTGCGCAAGCATGAACACATCACCCCTATCCTGAAATCTCTTCACTGGCTCCCTGTCCCGCTCAGAATTGAATATAAAGTTTCCCTCCTCACCCACCAGTGTATTCACGGACATGCCCCCATTTACCTACAGGAACTTCTCACCCACCCGACCTCCTCACGCACCCTTCGTTCAGCAAACACAAACACCCTCCAAGTTCCCAGAACAAAACTTTGCAGCATGGGTGGTAGGGCCTTTTCATCGGCTGCTCCAAGGCTGTGGAATGCCCTCCTGTACTACCTGAGGGCCCCACAGACTACAGATGTTTTTAAACAAAACCTAAAAACATATCTTTTTACAAAAACTTTCCACTGAATGTGTTTATAGGTTTTCATATTTTTACTGTTAAATTGACTTTTGATTTTATTAATTGTACTTCTAGATGCTCTGTAGCACTTTGAGATTGCTGAAACATAAAGTGCAATACAAATAAAATTCATTATTATTATTATTACTCCAATAACAATTTTTGCACCCACCCACATTTTTTTTTGCTTTCGACGCCCATGCATCTTGACTAAATAACTTTCATAAGGATTCATTTCCGCCATGCGGAAAACACAGACAGAATCCTGTCATAAAAACGGAATTTATTGCATAACACGGAATGTCACGGAATTTGTCAAAGTTTTGATGAATAAATAAAACGTAGGTCAGTACACTTCAATCAAATCGCATCAATCAAATATTGTCTGTGAATATTAAACTGCAAAAAAGACCGTTTAAATATGAATCCTGCATGTTTCTGTGTTTTTCAGCCTCTGCCGCCTAAATATATGAGGACATGAATGCATCTCGTCATTTAATGAGCATTTTACCATTTTATTCGACAAAATCTATCGTCATATCATAAACAGACACACACACAGGAAATCGCAGGTCTTCACGGCAACCCGTCAAAATAAAAGTAATTGTGACAGGGTTAATGTTGTACAGTAGAATTTAGTTACGTCTCAATGTAATAATAATATACGTATTTAATTTATACAGTGAAGAATATGCAGTGTTATTTAACAATAAATCTACTTAAAAAGCAATGTTTATTTCATATGTATCTTGTTCTGTTGTATTTATATATGTTGGCCTTCTGAATGTTAAATGGATCCAGTCTATGTTCATTAGAAATTATTTGTTAATGCAGCAATAAACTAGCTAGTAGGCTATAAGTTAATGTATGTATGTATGTTTTTTTTTTTTTTTTTTACTTTGCTGATTTAAAACATGATCAAAGCACTCAATTTTAATGACAATATTTCAATTAAGAGGGCAAGTGACAAATATCGGTATCGGTATTGGCCAATAATTGTTTGTTAAAATCGGTATCGGCCCTAAAAAATCCTATCGGTGCATCACTACTTGAGATTATTACTTGTGACATTAGAATAAAATATAAATTATATATATACACTCACCTAAAGGATTATTAGGAACACCATACTAATACTGTGTTTGACCCCCTTTCGCCTTCAGAACTGCCTTAATTCTACGTGGCATTGATTCAACAAGGTGCTGAAAGCATTCTTTAGAAATGTTGGCCCATATTGATAGGATAGCATCTTGCAGTTGATGGAGATTTGTGGGATGCACATCCAGGGCACGAAACTCCCGTTCCACCACATCCCAAAGATGCTCTATTGGGTTGAGATCTGGTGACTGTGGGAGCCATTTTAGTACAGGGAACTCATTGTCATGTTCAAGAAACCAATTTGAAATGATTCGAGCTTTGTGACATGGTGCATTATCCTGCTGGAAGTAGCCATCAGAGGATGGGTACATGGTGGTCATAAAGGGATGGACATGGTCAGAAACAATGCTCAGGTAGGCCGTGGCATTTAAACGATGCCCAATTGGCACTAAGGGGCCTAAAGTGTGCCAAGAAAACATCCCCCAAACCATTACACCACCACCACCAGCCTGCACAGTGGTAACAAGGCATGATGGATCCATGTTCTCATTCTGTTTACGCCAAATTCTGACTCTACCATCTGAATGTCTCAACAGAAATCGAGACTCATCAGACCAGGCAACATTTTTCCAGTCTTCAACTGTCCAATTTTGGTGAGCTCGTGCAAATTGTAGCCTCTTTTTCCTATTTGTAGTGGAGATGAGTGGTACCCGGTGGGGTCTTCTGCTGTTGTAGCCCATCCGCCTCAAGGTTGTGCGTGTTGTGGCTTCACAAATGCTTTGCTGCATACCTCGGTTGTAACGAGTGGTTATTTCAGTCAAAGTTGCTCTTCTATCAGCTTGAATCAGTCGGCCCATTCTCCTCTGACCTCTAGCATCAACAAGGCATTTTCGCCCACAGGACTGCCGCATACTGGATGTTTTTCCCTTTTCACACCATTCTTTGTAAACTCTAGAAATGGTTGTGCGTGAAAATCCCAGTAACTGAGCAGATTGTGAAATACTCAGACCGGCCCGTCTGGCACCAACAACCATGCCACGCTCAAAATTGCTTAAATCACCTTTCTTTCCCATTCTGACATTCAGTTTGGAGTTCAGGAGATTGTCTTGACCAGGACCACACCCCTAAATGCATTGAAGCAACTGCCATGTGATTGGTTGATTAGATAATTGCATTAATGAGAAATTGAACAGGTGTTCCTAATAATCCTTTAGGTGAGTGTATATATATATATATATATATATATATATATATATAAATTATATTGCATTAATATGCTTAAATATGCTATATAGTTTCATTTATTTGCTTTCATATCAATTGTGGCAGGTTATGTATTTAATCCAGGCTCATAGTTTCCTCTCTTTGTCTACTATCCTCCATCTGTTTCACATCCAGTCCCTGAAGGACACATATGCATAAATAAAAGGAAATGACATGCATATGAAATCACCAAACCATTAACGCAATATTCACATACAGCCATACGTGTACAAATACAAGATGTGTGTGTTTGTGTGTGCTGCATGATCATTAAAAGTCAATGGCTGATCCCACTCTCTCTTTGTCTTTTCTCTGTCTGTCTCTCTAGCTCTATTACTCTTTCTGTCTTTCTTTTCCCACACCTGTGGCCTGTGCGTCATCCTACTAATTCCAGTTTCAAGGTCAGCGCTGTGCAGCTCTGAGCTGATCCCATTGGCTCTGTGAGTCCACACTGTGACGCCACCACACATCCACAGATTCATTAAAACAGCACATCCCTCTGTACTTTTTCCACTCACACAAGCACACAACCTTCTTTCCCCCTTCCATTCTCACAAAGAATGACTTGACACCTAATTCTATATCCAGCCTCAGCTACGTGAGTCTAATTTTAACACATAATATTTTATCATATCTTATCATCTATTTTCATCTCTTTTTATTATTTACACTTGTTATCTCTATAGGTTTGCTTATCCTTCCCCATGTTGCATAAATTTAGACTGTGTCTAAGTTTAAGGGAAATTTCTCATTTGTCATATCTGCTATTCAATAAGCCTTATTAATTATTAATCTAACGGTTTACCACATGAGAGGCCATTACCAAATTAACCATACCCTGGCAACATGTTGCCTGCTGCATTATTACTGCAAAGAGATGGAAAGAGGGAAAGACAGAGAAAAACAAAATATCACATAGTTAAGACAGAAAAAGAGAAACTCATTCATCTCATTTACATTTGGTTTACAGATTTCTTGATCGATGAAGACAACTGACACAATTAAATTGTCTCACAACTATAAACACAATCTCAGAACTACACACCAACGCGTACAAACCTCAAACTGTCACGTCAAAATCAAATATTTTAGTCAAAAACATTCTCTTTTGTCAGAATCAAACTTTGGCCTTAGATGACAAACAAAACCTTACAAAAACCTCTTATTGGGATTCAGAAATAATTTTGCAGCTTAATGTCTATGACAGTATACAACATAAACAGAGGGGTACAGATACAGTAAAATACAACAATGAGCTTAAAGTAAAGTTTATTTACATTACACTAAAGTGATCTTATACTTTAAAGAACAGATAAAAAGTAAAAGTTCAAATATAATTTTTTTATATGAACTCGGTATGCAACACAATTGTAACGTCTCAGCTAAGATGAAGATGATAACAATGCGAAAGTTACAAAACAAAAATATTTAAGTCAAACTCAAATAGTCCATAGGAAAGAAGGCAAACAAAACAGCATGTAATCACGTCACACAAAAAATACCAGCTCAAAAATTGAATGAAAAGAGGAACTTAAATACACAAAGATGATTAACTCAAAGACTAACAGATGTGAATGTAAATAAGTGTCCATGGTAGCTAATAACTGCTATTGGACTGAGGCGACGCCGCTGTGAGTAAGGGATGGAGGGATGGAGGAGCTTGAGGGATAGAGGAGCCCGACGGAGCTGTAAGGGTCGAGGGATGGAGCACAGCAGATAGCCTTGAAGTCTGTGGTGATGGTGCGGCGACAACTGACCCAAGGGAACTGGTGTAGCCAGTGGGACGATGGTCCCAGGTGGAGCAGCGGTTGGGTGCGGAGACAGACTTGGTGATAGACAGGGATAGTGGCGACCAAGACCTGGACACACAAGGACACACATGAGCTGTGCGTTTACTGCCTGGGGGAAGAGCATGCACATGCAGTTCTTGAGGGAGCTGCCTGAGCGAATTGTGAGCTTGTGCTGAGGCCGAGCGGCGACGCACATCATGGGGTTCCCAGATGGAGCTCGCCAGCTGACGAGAGTGAGCTGCGGGGGGAGGAGTGATCTCTGGTGAGGGTGGTGAAAGTAAGGTGAATCCTGGATCCTCTCAGCCACCCTGCCCCATGTATGGGGAGCTGTTAGAAGTTTTGGAATGCGCTGCAGACAGACTGCAGCTGCCGTGGCAGCGCGTTTTAATTTTAAAAAGAAAACAGAAATGTATTTCTGCAGACCTCCATTCCATGTACAGAGTTAAGGGGATTATGTGTTTAAGTGTAAGAAGAGGAAGGAAGGGGCCCTGAAGTTCCCCTGTTAGGATAGAATAGAATAGAAGCACCAGTTATATGAGCTTCATATGTGAGTATGGGTTGGCTTTTCCTTTGTGATGCACTGGTCGAGCCACTGCTCTGTTTCACTGTGTGCAGTGATTAGGCTTCCTCTCAGTGTGTGAGTAGTTTTGAGGCCACCGCTCATTCCTACTGGTATGTAGTGCAGTACTAGGTGGTGAGGTGTCCTCCCATACTAGGAATAGGTTTGATGCCGCCGCTTGGTTTAGCTTCTAAACAGCTTTTAGGCCTTTTTGGGTTGTTAGCCACCTCAGGGTAGTTTGTCTCCTCTCTATCAGAAGCATTGGAGGGTATATGTAAATTAGAGTATAACGCTGGAGCTTCAGTTAGATCTTATGTCTGTCCCAGGGGGCCGTTGACATTGTATTGCCTGAGTGCCTCCTCTCATGGGAGAGTTTTCTCTCGAGGCTGCTGCTCCTCCGAGCCTCAGGTAAAGATCTATGCTTGCAGGCTCAGTAGCTGGCCTAGGCTATACTAGGGATGATGGAGGCACTTTGCTAAAGCATTGCTGCCTCTGGCCCTTCACTACATGAATGTAGGCTTTCTAGCATCCCTAATGTCAGCCTCCTCTCATGGTGAGAGTCGTTTGGCCAAGGCCCGCCCCCTTTCTGCATTCTGGGGTGAGATGAGTAATGCAGGTTGGTGCAGAGGCAGAATTTGTTAGTGACCTAGCAGTGGTCGTGGGGCAGGTTTAGACTGTCTTTCGCTTCACAAAGAGACTGTTTAAGTTGTACTCCCCTTGCTTAAAGGGTGTATTGCGTTTTTTGCTGAGTACACTGCCATTGGCAATGTAGTTAGGTATTAGGTCTGTAGGCACTGCCAGCAAAGACTGCGCTGTCATGTAGTAGGCCTCAGTAGGCCTCCATGACGGCCGGCCCCGTGTTGGTGTGGTATGCTTCCCAATGATGTTGGTATTTGTAGCAGAAGACTTGTTATGGGCTAGTAGGCCATACCAGGCCTCCCTGAGGACAAGTCCCCAGCAGTGTGGGTATTTATTTTGTCAGCCAGCAGACGTACTGTCAGGCAGTTGGCCTTATCAGGCCATCCTGAGACTGAGCCCCAGAAAGTCTGGGTTCATAGCAGCCAGTTTTAACTTGTTATCAGGTAGTAGGCCACACCAGGCCTCCCTGAAGGCAGCTAGCATGACTTGCTATCAGATAGTAGGCCTCACCAGGCTTCCCTGAAGGTGAGTTCCTGAATTTGGATACTCTGGCAGCTAGCATGAATTGCTATCAGGTAGTAGGCCTCACCAGGCCTCCCTGAATGCGAGTTCCCGAGATTGGGCACTAAACAGCTAGCATGACTGTGGCAGCTAGTGGATGCTTGCTATCAGTTGATCTGGCCTTAGCAGGCAGCATCTGAAGGTGAGTTTGCACCATAGCATGACAAAAAGTTATCACTTTTCTGCTACTGGTTCCCTCCAGAAGGGAACCTATTGGTATCTAGCCTACAGCCTGGTCTACCTACCAGGTCAGGCTCAGTGCTCCCCTCACTGAGGGTCGTTTGTGAGTACTTAGTCGCCGAGTCTGGTCTCACGTGAGGCCTCCCAGTTAGACCAGTTCATAGGCCTGTCCGGCCTCCTTATCGCTTTGAAAGATAGTGTCCAATGTAAGTGACATCAGGTCAGGCCTCCCTGGTGGCGTTCGGGTGAATATGTTCCCCAAGTAGTGATTGGCTGGGGCTCCCTCGGGTTCCCTAGCCACATTCCCTTAAAGGGACCCTTTCTGTTGAAGTGGTTGGTTCCAGGCCTTTGAGAGGCCTGGGTAGGACTTCATGTAAAGTGTATGAAGAATTCCTCTTGAGGCTTATAGCTTGGGCTATGATCGTAGGGAATGCTGTCACTGATAGCCCAATGTGACTCGAGGGAGTGGTTCTGATTCTTTGAATTTGCTGGTTCTGACAGTTGTCACTGCCACTGGCATGCACTCCCCTTAGCATGGTGGCGTTGGTATTTCGTTCGCCAAAGCGTTCTAGGACGCAGTTTAAGTTCCCTTCGAAAGGGAACGTCTCAGGTTACATATGTAACCTATGTTCCCTGAGAACAGGGAACAAGACACTGCCTCTCTTTGCCATGCCTCGGGGCCTGCCTACCAAACAGTCCCTTCAGACGATAAGGTGAATGTAATGTTTGCAAGGCGCCCTTATATACTCCCGGGTCGCACATTGATGACATCATGGGCTGTTGCCTGTCAATGGGATTGCCATGATTTGATAGTAGTTTCAGACACCTGTCACGCTGGGGCGTTCCCCAAAGCGTTCTAGGACGCAATGTCTCGTTCCCTGTTCTCAGGGAACATAGGTTACATATGTAACCTGAGACATTTTTTTAAGTATTAAGAACAAGGTTTAATTCTTCCCACCAAAGTATGAATTAATTCAAAATAGGTCCATGATTATGCTCATCCCCCATGAGAAGACTAACTAATGCTTTATTATCTGCAAATCATACAGCATTAGTTAGTCTTCTCAGGGTTACTGTACAGTTAAAAATAATCAACATCCCCTGCCAAATTTCATTACAGTATACAGGGAGTGCAGAATTATTAGGCAAGTTGTATTTTTGAGGATTAATTTTATTATTGAACAACAACCATGTTGTCAATGAACACAAAAAACTCATTAATATCAAAGCTGAATATTTTTGTATCAATATTTTAAGTAGTTTTTAGTTTTAGCTATTTTAGGGGGATATCTGTGTGTGCAGGTGACTATTACTGTGCATAATTATTAGGCAACTTAACAAAAAACAAATTTATACCCATTTCAATTATTTATTTTTACCAGTGAAACCAATATAACATCTCAACATTCACAAATATACATTTCTGACATTCAAAAACCAAACAAAAACAAATCAGTGACCAATATAGCCACCTTTCTTTGCAAGGACACTCAAAAGCCTGCCATCCATGGATTCTGTCAGTGTTTTGATCTGTTCACCATCAACATTGCGTGCAGCAGCAACCACAGCCTCCCAGACACTGTTCAGAGAGGTGTACTGTTTTCCCTCCTTGTAAATCGCACATTTGATGATGGACCACAGGTTCTCAATGGGGTTCAGATCAGGTGAACAAGGAGGCCATATCATTAGATTTTCTTCTTTTATACCCTTTCTTGCCAGCCACGCTGTGGAGTACTTGGACGCGTGTGATGGAGCATTGTCCTGCATGAAAATCATGTTTTTCTTGAAGGATGCAGACTTCTTCCTGTACCACTGCCTGAAGAAGGTGTCTTCCAGAAACTGGCAGTAGGACTGGGAGTTGAGCTTGACTCCATCCTCAACCCGAAAAGGCCCCACAAGCTCATCTTTGATGATACCAGCCCAAACCAGTACTCCACCTCCACCTTGCTGGCGTCTGAGTCGGACTGGAGCTCTCTGCCCTTTACCAATCCAGCCACGGGCCCATCCATCTGGCCCATCAAGACTCACTCTCATTTCATCAGTCCATAAAACCTTAGAAAAATCAGTCTTGAGATATTTCTTGGCCCAGTCTTGACGTTTCAGCTTGTGTGTCTTGTTCAGTGGTGGTCGACTTTCTGCCTTTCTTACCTTGGCCATGTCTCTGAGTATTGCACACCTTGTGCTTTTGGGCACTCCAGTGATGTTGCAGCTCTGAAATATGGCCAAACTGGTGGCAAGTGGCATCTTGGCAGCTGCACGCTTGACTTTTCTCAGTTCACGGGCAGTTATTTTGCGCCTTGGTTTTTCCACACGCTTCTTGCGACCCTGTTGACTATTTTGAATGAAACGCTTGATTGTTCGATGATCACGCTTCAGAAGCTTGGCTATTTTAAGACTGCTGCATCCCTCTGCAATATATCTCACTATTTTTGACTTTTCTGAGCCTGTCAAGTCCTTCTTTTGACCCATTTTGCCAAAGGAAAGGAAGTTGCCTAATAATTATGCACACCTGATATAGGGTGTTGATGTCATCAGACCACACCCCTTCTCATTACAGAGATGCACATCACCTAATATGCTTAATTGGTAGTAGGCTTTCCAGCCTATACAGCTTGGAGTAAGACAACATGCATAACGAGGATGATGTGGTCAAAATACTAATTTGCCTAATAATTCTGCACTCCCTGTACAGTACTATAGCAGTTTCTTGGTCTTCTGACAAAAGACTCTATACCATCCGAATCATTTCACGGCTCTGCAAAAATACAGTACATGTAAAAAAAAAAATAATAATGTAAAAAGGGCTACACATAAATTTGAGGGTTAAATTTTGAGGGTACAATTTACTGTACATAGAATAGTAAAAATTTCAAAATCTAAATTAGTGACTGTGTACTGTATGTATATAGTGTATATATTAGTTAATATAAGTTAATGCATCACAAAGTGAAAATACTATAAAAAATACTGTATTATGTAGCAAATTAGCTCAGAGGGGAAATATTAATAATTATTCATAACTCATTATGATTATTCATTATGATTAATTATGAATATTTGAATCAGTTAATGAGATTAACTTGATGTAGCTACATTAACATTACAATCAATCAATCAGTTCATCCTGTGAACACTCAGTATTGATTATTAATTAATTCTAAGAAAAGGATATCTTTCATGGCCACAGAAAAATAATTCTTCCTTAGAGCGTATAACAAGATTGATCATTTAAGTGACAATTTGTTTGCAGGCAGGGAGTCAAAACTAAACATATATTGTGCACAAACTTTATTAACTACATCATAAACATGATTAAACTAAACAGGAACACATACACACAAAACAAAAACATAGGTAAGATGCAAAGTTAAAGTGGTTGAAGAACCGGGTCAGGACAGAGGAATGAAAACATGAAAACACCTGGGAGAGCCATAAGTGACTACAAGCTCCTTTGTCTGAACAAAGTGGTTTGTAGCTTTTACTAACTAAACAGTAATTTGTACACTTACCTCAAGGATTATTAGGAACACCATACTAATACTGTGTTTGACCCCCTTTCGCCTTCAGAACTGCCTTAATTCTACGTGGCATTGATTCAACAAGGTGCTGAAAGCATTCTTTAGAAATGTTGGCCCATATTGATAGGATAGTATCTTGCAGTTGATGGAGATTTGTGGGATGCACATCCAGGGCACGAAGCTCCCGTTCCACCACATCCCAAAGATGCTCTATTTGGTTGAGATCTGGTGCCATTTTAGTACAGTGAACTCATTGTCATGTTCAAGGAACCAATTTGAAATGATTCGAGCTTTGTGACATGGTGCATTATCCTGCTGGAAGTAGCCATCAGAGGATGGGTACATGGTGGTCATAAAGGGATGGACATGGTCAGAAACAATGCTCAGGTAGGCCGTGGCATTTAAACGATGCCCAATTGGCACTAAGGGGCCTAAAGTGTGCCAAGAAAACATCCCCCACACCATTACACCACCACCACCAGCCTGCGCAGTGGTAACAAGGCATGATGGATCCATGTTCTCATTCTGTTTACGCCAAATTCTGACTCTACCATCTGAATGTCTCAACAGAAATCGAGACTCATCAGACCAGGCAACATTTTTCCAGTCTTCAACTGTCCAATTTTGGTGAGCTCGTGCAAATTGTAGCCTCTTTTTCCTATTTGTAGTGGAGATGAGTGGTACCCTGTGGGGTCTTCTGCTGTTGTAGCCCATCCGCCTCAAGGTTGTGCGTGTTGTGGCTTCACAAATGCTTTGCTGCATACCTCGGTTGTAACAAGTGGTTATTTCAGTCAAAGTTGCTCTTCTATCAGCTTGAATCAGTCGGCCCATTCTCCTCTGACCTCTAGCATCAACAGGGCATTTTCGCCCACAGGACTGCCGCATACTGGATGTTTTTCCCTTTTCACACCATTCTTTGTAAACTCTAGAAATGGTTGTGCGTGAAAATCCCAGTAACTGAGCAGATTGTGAAATACTTAGACCGGCCCGTCTGGCACCAACAACCATGCCACGCTCAAAATTGCTTAAATCACCTTTCTTTCCCATTCTGACATTCAGTTTGGAGTTCAGGAGATTGTCTTGACCAGGACCACACCCCTAAATGCATTGAAGCAACTGCCATGTGATTGGTTGATTAGATAATTGCATTAATGAGAAATTGAACAGGTGTTCCTAATAATCCTTTAGGTGAGTGTATATCGTATGTTACTTGCATTTAGCCTAAGCTGTTGCAGAGCGTCCGATGCAAAATCACATAGAACGTCTTGATAGTTCGGTCTGACGGTGTTGAAGTTGCAATCGATTTATTCTGCGTTGACTGAAGAAGGTACAATGCACTTGCAGTTATTTCGACTCCATCGAGGTCGAGGAAGTTGCACATGGCTTGAGGTGTTGGGCCTGCCGGCCTACGACCGTGTGCTCCGATTGGGTTTCCTGTTTCACACACACACACATGGCTTGATGTGTGTAGGCCTGCCAGCCTGGCCTGCTTGGCCAGCTGAGAGACAGCAGCTAGGTGACGTGTCGGTCGTCGGTCCAGCAAGAGAGAGAGAGAAAGATCTGTGCGTCTCTCTTTAAGGTCTGCGAGAAGGTCACACGTTTTAGGGTCAGTGAGCCAATCGTATTCAGGCTTTCGGAGGGAAAGTTTTACGATCCTTTGTCTCAAGCAGATTGTTTGCATATGTAACTGGATTGGTTGCTGATGAAGGAACTATTAAAGATTCTTGTAATACACAATCATTCAGATCTTTAAATTACAACTTTGTAGACACCAAACATGCCATACACATGATTTTCGTTAACCATAGTATGCAATTCTGAAACATAAATCCAACAGAGATTGAATTAACCCTCATGACCCTAAGGGTACTTTGTGGCCCTGAAGAAGTTTTACATGCTCTGACATTTGTGTTTTTTTCAGTTGCTTTAAGGCATATTAATGGCTAAAGTCTGATTACACTGTATTCAGCACAAACAGGGCTACAGTAATGTGTGAGCAACATGTACATAAAATTTTGTAGTTTTGAGAAAATAATGTTTATGCGTAGTTTAAAAAAAACTAAAATGTTAAATCACTGAAATAAGGCGATATAACACACTTTAAACATTTGTTAAACAGGCTTTTCAGAACTGGATGTTGTTGCCTAGAGTTTTTTCTTCAAAACAATGTGAAAACCATTTTGATCACTCATTTATACAAAACAATATAGTCATTTAACTTTTGTAAGACACTTATTGTCAGAATGGCTGTATGCAGGGAGGGTGTGGATCATCATGAATAATGCTGTGATTCACACCTGAGGTGTCAACGACTGAATATCAATGAGGAATGTGACAGAGGGAACTATAGAGAATGAATGTGAGGAGACTTAATGATTGAATGTATTGTTTGTAGCTTATTCACAAAATCACATTTAATTTAAAAGAAGTAATCTGACTATACATTTCCTTTACATAAAGACTTTAGACCTACTGTACCGTTCAAAAGTTTTAGATCTGTATGTTTAAAAAAAAAAAAAAAAGTATCTTCTGCTCACCAAAGCTGCATTTATTCGGTCCAAAATAGTAAAAACAGTAATATTGTGAAATATTTTTACAATTTAAAATAAATGTTTTCTGTGTGAATACATGGTAAAGTGTAATTTATTCCTGTGATGTCAAAGCTGAATTTTCAGCATTATTACTCTAGTCTTCAGAGTCACATTATCCTTCAGAAATCATTCTAATATGATGATTTGATATATATGCTCAACAAACACTTATTATTATGAATGTTGAAAACAGTTGTGTAAAATTTTTCAGCATTCTTTGATTAACGGAATGTTCAAAAGAACAACATTTATCTTTTTTTTTTATCTTTAAAAGACATATTGCAGGTTAAATTTAAATTTGAATTTCAAAATGAATATATAACCTTGAATGAAAATACCATATGAAAAGGTAATGCAGGATTTAAAATGTTTTAAAAAGATAAAGAGCAAAAATTTACTAGATAAAGTGGCCGTTTCCTTGGCTGTTTATAAAAAACGCTTTTTTTCCAACATCATATTACGTCATGAGAGGGAGTCGTTTGCCGGCTCTGCATTGGCTCAGTGCAGAATAGGTTGGTATTCAGTACGAGTCTCTGTATTTTCGGTAGTTTTTCTATTTCACTTTATCATTGTCATGGTAAATTATTGTGTCCAGCCTGTCAGGACATCGAATCCACAGGTTTCCTAAAAAAAAAAGTTAGAAAAACCTGCATGGTGGCATTTGTGCAGGTGAAGAGACGGGACTTCACTTCTGCATCTGCTTCGAAACACACGGTGGTGTGTATAGTGTTCACTTTAGACCGGAGGATTATCATCCCGGCGATATGATGTCAAACATTGTAATACTCATGTAAAGGATGATATTAAATGAACAAACATCCACATGCGATGCTTCTTTGCCATTGTTTTTACGTGAATCAATTTCAACATTGATAAATACAAAGTATGTACATTAATACAAATGCATACAGTCTCACACTTTTCAAAAAAGTTTGGAATTATGTGCTGGTAATGTAAATATTTTATTCATGCCATGCATGTACATTCAAATTCACTCAACTACATACTCATGACGTCATATACATCCTCACACTATCGGTGAATCGGCAGGAAATAAACCCATAACACAGAATTAATGAATAAAGGATAACATGAAACACATACAATAACACTATACTGTCTGTGGTTCGGCCGCCGGCGAGAGACACGATGGTCACGGATCCGTCACAGATGCAGCTCGAAGAAAACGTGAACTGTGCACCGTAAGTCTTGTTTAAACATTTGCTAACTACCAAAACAGTCGTGCTGAGAAACCGCTAACGTTATATCACATAACATTTAGTGTGGATGGATATTAACGAGTGTGACTTATTCCTGATGGTCAAAGCTTATTAGTTTCTGTTATTGGTAAGTATCAATACTCCTAGATGACCAATGCCAGCTTTGCTATTGCCTGATACATGATAATAATCTGTACAGTATTGTAATCTGAGCACAGTGTTCATATCGTTAGCTAGCGTATATATATATCATTAGCTAACACTGGTTTAGGGTAAATTTATTTTAGCTGTCACATGTCTGTCCTGTCTTGTTTTGCACATGTGGTGTTTTGGTTTGTATCTGGGCCATGTGCTCTTGTCTTCTGTCTGGACCCCGCACTTCTTGTTATCTGATTATTGATTAATTTGCCCCACCTGTTCTATCCCATTACCTGCCTTGTTTGTCCCCTATTTAATTTCATTGTGTCTTCAGTCCTGTGCTGGTTCGTTATCGTGGTACGTCTCCTGTTATCATGTTCCTTGTTCCCAACCCTGGTAGTTTGTCTTTGTTATGTTTGATTTTCCCCCTCGTGTGTTTTGTTTTATGTTTATTTTTATTTTGTATTTAATAAATACCCATTCTTTATTGCACTTGAGTCCTCGCTCCCATTTCTCCCTTGCAACACGTGACATTAGCAAAGCGCCTCCATTATCCCTAGTATAGCCTAGGCCAGCTACCGAGGCGGCCCTGGTGAGGGTCAGTCTGAAAGCATAGATCTTTACCTGAGGCTCAGAGGAGCAGCAGCCTCAAGAAAAAACTCTCTCATGAGAGGAGGCACTCAGGCAGTACAATGTCCACAGCCCCGTGGGCTGGACACAAGATCTACTGAAGCTCCAGCGTTAGTCTCTAATTTACACACTCTCCAATGCTTTTGATAAAGAGGAGACAAACTACTTTACCCTGGGGTGGCTAACAGCCCAAAAAGGCCTAAAAGCTGATAAGAAACTAAACCAAGCGGTGGCATCAAACCTACTCCAGTCTGGGAGGATGCCTACCCGCCTAGAGTTGTGCTACATAACAGTAGGAATGAGCGGTGGCCTCGGAACTACTCTCACACTGAGAGGAAGCCTAATCACTGCGCACAGCGAAACAGAGCAGTGGCTCAACCAGTGAATCACAAAGGAAAAGCCAACCCATTCTCACATATGAAGCCTATATAACTGGTGCTTCTATTTTTATCATTCTAGCCTCCTAACAGGGGAAATTCAGGGCCCTAATATTCCTTTTCCTCTTACACTTTCACTACATAATCCCCTTAACACTATACAGGGAACGGAGGTCTGCAGAAATACATTTTCTGTTTCTTTCTCTTTTTAAATAGAAAAAAGGAGACCTACCAGCTCGACCTGCGGCGTGCAGAATGACGACTCACCCATTCAGTTTTGTAAACATGAAGTTTGTCACCCTTACAGGCCTGAAAGCCAAGCCAAGGCGGTCCGTCAGAATATTGTTTCCACTCATCACGGGCCCAGCCCAGTCTTATGTAAGAAGCGCCAGGGGAGAATTAAACGAAGAAGAAAGACGAGGGTTAAGTGTTTATATACACCCTCGGGGAGGCGACCCATTACCGATGCTGACTGCATTTGTTCTGGATAACCTTCTTCAAATCCTTCTTCTTCCTGGAGTCCCACCTCTTTTGCGACCTACTCTTCCACGGAGGGGGTGCACGGGAGGCAACGCTGGCTCTCTGGCCCCGTCTCCAGTCCTCAGACCGTGAAACCAACAAGTCGAGGAGAAAAGCCTTTTCTTTTTCGCAAATATCTGCCAGGTTCAGCCACAGATGTCTCTCTGTGGCCACCATCGCCGCCATTGATCGACCTGTTTGCTTGGTGGCCCGGAGAGCTAGATCCGTGGTGCGGCGCAGTTCAACTACCACATCAGGGGATAAGCCCATCCCCTGGTTGAAATCCTTCAGCAGGTCCGCTTGGTAGGCTTGCAACACCGCCATGGTGTGCAAAGCCATCCCAGCCTGACCTGCTGACGTGTATGCATTTAAGTGTGATGTCGTCTTTAAAGGCTTAGATGGCAGGGTTGGAGCCCTCAGTATATTACCTTATACGAGTAGCGCTTCATACAGAACAGTCCCTGAAGACGAAAAGATTAATGTCATGTTTACAAGGCACACTAATATACTTCCGAGGTCGCACATTGATGACATAATGGTCAATAGGATTGCCGTGATTCGATAGTAGCTTCAGACACCTGTCACACTGAGACGTTCCCCAAAGCCATCTAGGACGCAGTGCGAGTTCCCTTTCGAAAGGGAACTGAAATTAAGTGTTATTTTTGAGCAAAATGAAAAAAGACAAAAACAGTTTATTTTGGGACTGTTATGTTGTTATGTTATAGAGCAGTTGTCGTTTTGGTGAAGAGTAGAGCTTGTGTTTAGGTTGAGAGTGGATACTGTAAATTGGCATGTTGGTGTGTGCTGTTGCTAGCTAGAACAGAATAAGATTTATTTGAGTGACTTTGATGTTGCTTGTTTTACTCTCTTACATATTCACACATATAAGGCTGTTGTATAAAAGCTCTAGCCTAAAGCTTTGTACTGGAGAACAAGCTAATGAAGTAATGTCAGTTAAAGTAAGGATGATTCAGCCTGTTACAAGACACACTGCATTTAGTTTGAATTAAGGCAATGATTCAAACTCTGAATGGAAACCTTTCTACGCTTCTAACATAAATAGAAAAACAAATACACATATGACAAACAAGCAAACACAATGAACAAACAGCACAACACTAACTAAAGCATTGTACGCCTGCCCAAGCTGCTGTCACCAGCTGTCTCTGTGCTCACTGTTGCAATTAATTATGGAAGCAGTACTCTCTCTCCTAAGAAGGTCCATATTAACAGTGTCATTTATTCAGGGTGTAATTATTCAGTACATATTTGCTTAATTTTTTCTTGCTACACCATGACAAATGAGGGTGTAAATTGCAAGGAATTGCAGTTTCACTCCTGTCAAACAGGAAGTGTTTCTCTTGTTTAGCCATATTGTGTATAACTCAACTAGACTATTTAAAAGCCTCATAAATGTTTTGCTTTAATTCAGCTGATATATACAGGTTTGTGTTAAAGTTGGGTCATAATTTGGCTTTTTGGAATACCTAGTGTTTTTCTGAGCTCAGATTTCAATACATCTTTGACCTCAGACTGAAATTACTGGACTGCAATCTCACAGCCTACCACTAGTTGGCACAGAAGACTAACATTTAAAGACTGTCAGTAAGCATGTGTGGGTGTGCTTGAGTAAATGTGAGAGCATTCATTTGGATGTGCGTGCATGTAGGAGTGTATGTGTGAGTTTGAGTGCATATTATGTGTATTTGTCACTGCAATATTGTGTTTGTGTATGTTTGTCTTTATGCTGTCAGGAAGTGAACGTCCATGCAGACATTTTCGACCATTATGAGTGTACAAAGCTATCTGTAGGACTAACATCAGAGACACATAATCAATAGATATTAGACAAAACCCACACCCCCCCACCTCAACCAATCAACAAACTGGCCTGTATTGTCTGAGAACCTTAACCCATGTTAGCCTCATTACTGCATTAACGAGATAAGATTAAGCCACTTGGAGAGATATTGATTGGCTCAAATTAAAGGCAAAGATAGTCCCTGACCCTAAACAAGGAAATTATGCTTGTTAACTGGCAAGTGCAAATGACCCGTGTATGTTCATGTGTGTGTGTGTGTGTGTGTGTGTGTGTGAAAGAGACAAAATCGTTCTGTGGCACTCAGAGATAAGAGAACCTTTACATAAAACAATTAGCAAAGGACAATACAGACTACAGCGCTAGGAGAAAGCCTGCGATAAGATCAGAACCATATTGACCTACTCTGAGATCGCTTACACTGATTATTCACTGAGACACAAGACCATTTTCTGATACTTTGATGAGTCTTTCAAAGCTCTGTCTGAGTTGCTTGTATAGCACATCTGATATGCTAATAGTAGCGCATGGTTTTGATTGCTAAACAGATGTTACCTTGTTGTTGCTACAGTTCAGTAAAATGTCAAGGTCTCATGCTGATGAGGTCAAGAGTGCGATTTCCATTTTCAAAACGTCACCTGCAGTCTAAGATGCATCATGCATCACTTCCTAGTGTCACATCCACCAGCTGGAGTGCCCTTGATCTCCACCAGAAGGCACTCCTCCCTAGTCCACTGCCACCACTTCATGAACTACATTTCACATAATAACCCATTGCCTGGACTCATATTCTGGGGAGTATTCCAGAAAGCAGGTTATGTGACCTACCTGAGTATGTTTAAGGGTAAGAAAGCGGATAACCTCAACTTTCGGTTCCAAAAAAGGTCGTCACTTTCAGGGTATCATAGCCATAGCAACTCACTCTCTGAACATAACCTGCTCCGGAGCAGCTCATGATCCAGGGTTAGTTTGCTTAAGAGGTATTCAGATGCGTGTTATATAATTAATATAGTTATATTAATATAACTACATTTGTTATATAGTTACAGTTATATAATATAAAATGTTATATTAATTTTAAAGCACTATTATAACAAGGTAATGTTTAAATGCTAATTCAATTCAAATATATTTATTTTATTGTCATCTCACACATGGATCTGCATTCAATTATTAGCATCAAACAAACAATATAATCCTTATTCTCAGTGAATAAAGATTACTTATTAAAAGAAAAGATTGAAAAAATTATTGCGCAACCACCAAATAGGTGGCGATGTGCACTAAGTTGGTTGTGTAAATCGCCATTAAACAAAGTGAAGTTCCTAAACGTAATTTAGGGAGGAGCATCTAATCTTCCAGCCAACAGCCAGAGTATATAAGCAGCTGCTTACCTCTCCTCAGTCTCAGGTGTTCCAGCATCCCACCACCTCCCCAAACTCCACCTTTATCTTTGGTACCTTGCCCTACATAATCATATCCTATATTTAGTCACTGTGGGGGTATATCAGAGCTCGAGTTAAAGCTGCTTCATCAAGCCCCTCATCAGTGGACAGCAAGCCAAATAAGTTTATCCTAATATCTTAAGATTATATGGGCAAACAAACTTGTTGAAGAAGAAGAGGAAGTAGAAAGGCAGCTATTTCTTAGCGTCTGTTTCCATGGTGAATCATCGATTCGTTGCACTGTTGAGAATGTCTTGTGTGTTAACCGGGAACATAGTCTGAGTTGTCTGAACTTACTCACAGATGCGTTTTTGGAACCAGCATACCTCGAGTAAGAAAGGTTTGAGTTAATCAACCGAGAGTTCAAGGTATATGTGACGGTAAGTTAACCTTGCTTTGAGGAATACCCCCCTCAAAAAAACGAAACATCTCACAGTGAAGCACTGTGCCAGAGCCTGATTTGTTTTGCCATGACCACGTGACTTTGTTTTCACACACAACCACGTGATTGCTTCATATTATGATTCAAATAACGCAAACCTCGCCGTTTCAAGTGTCATTTGCTTATTAGAATAAATCATAATTTGAAATCACGATTAAATATTTAAATGTGTAGTTTTGTGCATGTTTTCACTTTGTATTAATTCCCGGTTCACAGGTACTTCATGCCTTATAATGATTTTCTTTTATTTTGCTCATATATGCCTACATGAGCCTTACCTATTTTTTCACAAATTTATTCATACATTGTGTAAGTACAATGACATGTGCAAAGGCAGCTTTTTCCACCTTTTGATCACAAGATGTCGTCAGCGTGCACCGTGTTGAAAAGCTTTGAGTAATGAACCTTTTTACGATACAGTTGAGGGGAAAGCCTCTGTGCTTCGCAACGCTTCATTTTCACCATCACTAGTTCAAGTTTTAACTCAGAGTTGGTTGAACTTCCTTACTGAAACGGGCCCCTGATTACTACCACCTGTTTATTATTATCTCATTTATGTTTGCCTCTCCCTGTCAGAGATGCATAATTCTCACTGCTGGATCCATAGTTGGCTAAGTCTTCTGTTACGTACTGCTCTGAGACTTTGGTTAAGAATCAAAATACAGCTTTGATTATTATCATAATCCATAAAACAGACAATAGGTCAAAACCACAGAGCAAACCATCCAGTAGTGATGGGCGATTTTGAACCACTGCTTCATGAAGCTTCGAAACCTTTATGAACCATGTTTCGAATCAGTGGTTCGGAGCGTGTATCAAACTGCCAAAGTCACGTGATTTCAGTAAATAAGGCTTTGTTATGTTAATAGATTTGTGAGCATTAGTGGAACTGAAGGTTTTAGAATAAACACGAAACACGTGATCGCCGTCATGTGGTGAATCCGGCCAGTCGTGGAACAGCTGCGTCATCATCAGAGCTTGTGCAGCTGCTCTGGAGAAGCTGCGCAAAATGCACCAGCTGGCTGCTTTCGAATATCGCTCTTGCTGCACTTTGATGGCATACGTCACGTGGCGTCGGTGCTGCCTCAAGTCGGACAAAATTTCTAACCGGCATGCACTGCTTCAAGTCAGCCACTGATTGGTCTGTGCATCGCTGCATGAAGTCGAACAAGCCTATAACTTTTTCTAAATGTTTCGAAATGTCAATGGTTCGCCACTAAGGGGCAAAGATCTCTGTGAACCCAGGAATCATGCGGATTCACTGAGATCACTCAGCTGAGGCATCCATGGAACAATCAAAACCTTAAAATTGATAAAAAGAATACATATTATACAGATACTTGATATTTAATCTTATTAGATAATTAGTTAATTGCATTTGGTAAATTTTACTTTCAATAAAATATTTGCAATGGGTTTGAAAGGTGTTTTTATGCATGTTTGGTTTAGGTTTTTGTTGCATTTACACTTTTTGACCAGCAAGGGCCACCAGCGTGTGGAGTTTCGAACACTTTGAAACAGTGAATCATTTTGCGAAGCAATTTTGGTTCAATTGATTCGAAGCTTTGAAAAGGATCGTTTCTCCCATCACTAGTGATGTGACGTTCGACACCGAGGCTGAATCCGAAATTGCCCCCATACCCTTAAATAGGGCACTATTTTATACTCTACTTTGTAGTAGTGTCCGAAACCATAGGGGACGTTACTGAGTGCACTCATTCTATCCCACATTGCACCGCAATAACGAGTGTACAGCCGATGTACACACAACGGCTGTCCGAATTCACTCACTTGTTTTCATTCACTCCTTCAAGTGAACTGTATTAGTGGACTAAAGTAGGGAAAAGGGATTGAGAGTTTAGGGGTTTCGGATTTCGGATTCAGCCCGAGGCTTTGAAGCTTGTATAAAAAAAACCGAAACATCTCACATGTAAACACTGTATCGGAGCTTGATTCGTTTTGCCATAACCACGTGATCTATGACGTCCAAAGCTTCGTTTTCTCACACAACCATGTGACTGCTTCGTATTCTGATTCAAAAATAGCGCGAATTCTTTGTGCAGCTCTAGTGTCATTCACTTATTTGATAATAAATCATAATACGAATATTTCTGCATGTTCAATTTCAGTATTCATCCCTAGTTCACAATCACTTCAACTGACCATTCCACAATAATTAATTTTGATCATATTCCTACATGAGCCTTATAAACTCATAGGTTTAAGGCTTAGGCAAAAGTTTATGTGAATAAAGCTTCATTCGAAGCAGATCCCTAAAAAAAATAATACATTTTTAAACCCCCCCCCCATTAATTTACTCACAGACTCATACATTTATTCACATTTAGAATACATTATGTAAGTAACATCAAGTGAAAGACTATTATTTATATTGATTAAATATTTGTATTGCCTAAATAAAAATGGTTGTTTTCGTAACACAAACTGAATTATTATTTGAAACAATCAAAAACAGCTGGGTCGTTTGGGATGTAAAACACAGATTTTCCACTTTTTGACAACAAGTGTTGAAAAGCTTAAAGTAATTAACCATTTTTCAATACAGTTGAAGGGGAAGCACTTGCACTTGCACTTGCACTTGCACTTGCACTTGCACTTGCACTTGCACTTGCACTTGCACTTGCACTTGCACTTGCACTTGCACTTGCACTTGCACTGTAACACCAACAAGACTTCACAATGAGTGAATGAACACCGGGTTTAAATAGGCAAACATAAACAAGATAATGATAAACAGGTGGTAGTAATCAAAACATAATGAGTCCAGGCTATGGGTTATGGGAAATGTAGTTCATGAAGTGCTGGCAATGCCCTCTGGTGGAGATCAAGGGTGGTGGATGTGACACCTAGCAACATCTGGTAACTATGGCAGTAAGGCCAAAGGCACTTAAATTGATTCTATTCTAGGAGCACTTTGGAGGCTCCAAATGAAATCCCAGTTCTGCCAGAGTACTTTAAAACAGCTCAGCATCAAAGAGCCAATGATAAAGCCAATAATACAGCAGCGTCTTCACTAGAACATCTGTGAAATTATAATAATCTGGTTTGTGAGGTCACTCAGGCCACAGAATTACCGTTAGACTCTAATTAACGTGGAATGAGAAGGAACCAGACGACAAGAGGCCTCACCCTTGATTGAATTCAGACCTAATGCAGACCATTTTCTGATTGACAGAATTATTTCTCTCCGCGTTATTATATCTGCCTTCTGCAGTGTCTGCCAGGATCCAAATGTAAAAGTGAGCAACATTTCCCTAGACACAGCTTTTCAGCAGCTGCCAATCATCCTTCATGCCTTTCTCTGAAAGAGGACACAGACTTGGGAAGTCAAAGTCGGACACAGTGATGATGGCTGATTTTTGGAAAACTGTGAGAAGAAATTTCAACCTCAGCCGGTCTGTATTGTGCTATATGTTCAATCAGACAGACACATAGAGAGATTATAGTGAGTTTAAAATGAATATGTGTATTGTGAATTTAAATATTTATTTATAACAAATCATACTAAATGGCTGCTGGCTTGCCCACATAATGACTAGTAGCCATAAAAGGTTTGTATTAATAGCATATTCATATTTATGTATTTTATAGATTTCCAGGATTGGAATCATTTTAACAGTAAATTCTTACATTAAAATAGTCATACTTTTACTGTGAAATCAGCGTAGGTCATGACATTTTAGTAGTAATGTAACAAATTACTATAAAAAATATATTATTCAATACCATATTGTGCCACTTTGTGAAATAATAGTGTAAATCTTTTTGTGTTTGTGTATGTCTGTTTGTCTTTTTTTTAAACACCGGGCGTGAGGTTGTATTTTTTATTATTAGTATAATAGTGGGGATTTTGTAGTATTTCTTTATACACTGTACTGACAGGAAAAATATTTTGTAAATTTCTTCTGGGGTAAAGATGGGGCTTTGTACTAGACAAACAGTGCCATAACCTCTCTCACTATTTGAGGACAGTATGCCTCATTTCATCCCAGTTCAATACCCCATCCATTATCTTTACATTACTGACCTTAAATAAGTGACTTTTGCCCTTGTAAGAATATGGCTTAGTCGTGCCCACTGGGGCTTGGACTTCTATGTTGAGCCCCATTATGGAGCAATGGCAGTGTTTTATTCCCCAGGTATTTAGGTTGTTCCATTCCAGTTCTTTCATTAGGATCCTACAGCGGGTACTGTAAAGGCACTAGTAATCCCATTTTAAAGCTACATGTCTGTTTGCAGGAACTGTCTTGAAGTGTTTAAACATAGCCGAAGAGTTTAGCCTAAGTTATGGGATGCTCTGTTTCTCATGGTGTTGTCATGTTCACAGCTGTCTTTCACGGTTTTCACCACTTCTGTTGCTGGAATGCGTATAAACAGTGATGTGACATTGTAGAACACCATCTGCCTCATCTGTTTCCATTCTTGGTTCCCATACTTTGTCAATAATGTCCTTGGAATTCTAGATGTGATGGATTTGATTGTACCGTTTCAGCTGAAATGCACCGTGTACAGTTTATTATAGAGGCTATTGGCCAAAGCAGGGTTCTTCCTTGTGTATATAAGGAAGTCCATAAAGGCATGCAGTGGCTTCCAGAAGATAAAACGAATAATTTTCTTCTGGTAGCTGTTAGTGGAGTCTTCTTTTAGTTTTGCTAGTTTGTAGCTTTTTTACTTTTAAATAATAATGTATTTATGTGTTTAGCACTGTTGTGTATCTGTCAGTAGGCTGGTGATATTTGGTTTCTTCTTGTGTTAAATTGTTGGAAGTTTATAGCCCCGTTTCCACAGATCTGTTGCTGTCTGCGTTTCTATCGCAGTCTAAAGTACCGTGAAGATTAGTCTGTGACATCCACCAGATTTCGTCCTTCGCAAATAAACTTAATAAAGCCTGAACCTCGTCGTTGGTCCATCGGTCGTCTATTTTTAAAACTTTTTTGTTGATTCGAATAGCAAACAACTCTTACTGCACGCACCGCAACAGACTTTTAGGTTTAAATAAAATGCTGTGTGAACTCAATGAATCCTCGTTTACTGTGGGAGAAGCGGAAGAAGATACCATCACCATCGTCCAGCCCCACCTCGCACCCATCACTGCGCCAGATCCAGAGCCCAGCCAGCTGCCCCTAACGCCATGCACGGACATTAAGCCAGAGCCCACTGCAGATGGAGAGCTCAAGTTGCCGCTATGAAAGAGCCAGATAAGAGGACTATAAGTGCCCCAGATAAGTGCCCCACAGTGAGTCTGACCAGGTGTGTAAGCCGGCGACTTCCTGTGCCACTGTGGGAGTGCTAGTGACCGTGGGTGAACTATTACTGACCTCTGATAGTTATTTTGAGGAATTGGATATGAACATTCTTCTGAATCACCCGTCACCACTGCTCCTGCCCAAGTCTTCTGTATCTTCTTCGTCGCTGCTGGTCCTGTCCATCTCTAAGTCTTCTGCCTGGGCTGGTTCTCTACAACCCCTTGACTTCTTCTCTAACACCATTCTGTTGTGTGGATAAGCCTCAGGTCTTCCGGTCTCCAGTGTCGCCCAGGCAAGTGGATCCCCCGGCTCTGCCTCCAGCCGCTGATTCCATCAATCCACCTCATTCCGTTGACCTGTCAGCTCCACCTTGGCTCCTCCCTCCCTCAGCTCCACCAGATAACAGTCCTTACTGCTCCACTGGGCTTCCTCTGGCTTTGCCTTAGTCAGATGTCACCCTGGCTGTGCCACAGACTTAAGAGCCATCCGCTGTGCTCCGTCTCTCCACCCTTTCGGCTCTGTCTGGTTCCCCCGTCCCTCGGGCTTCGCCTTGGTCCTCAGTCCCACAGACCTCAGTCCTCAAGCACTCGTCTCCCTGGCTCCTCCTACCATTATCGCCAGCTTCCTCCGTCGGCCCCTCATCCTCCTCCCAAGCCCCCGCCCTCCCTCCTCAGTTGGACTTTTAGTTGGAGTTTTGGACTGGGGGGTGGGGGTTAATTTATCTACTTCATCAACCAGAATCTCACCATTCTGTGATATTCTGAGCATGAGCTATGTTAAATTTGCTTTATGGAACCAAAACAACTGACAATGAGTCAGACTAACTGGAAAAAAGCCTTGCTTATTTGGTAAACTTGTTTTATGGAACAGGCCTCAGGACTTCATTCGGCTTATTAGCAGGCTTTATTTATTTATTTATTTATTTACTGATTTGAATTATTTTTTTATAGTCCTGAGACTGAGGCTGCCATGCCATTAGGCCTATTTGAAGATTTGAAGTCATTTATTTTTCCCCACAGTAGTCTCCCATATATGTACTGACAAGGATCAACACTGCTTCTACATCTTCAGTTGTTAACCATTCAAGAGCCACATGTTGCTGGTATGACAAATTATTTTTTTCAATCTATGACCACAGAGTCAAAATTTCAGGCTCTGACATCTTAATTTGGAGTCATCATGACAACTTTTCTATTTAATCTGACAAAACCCTACCTCTCTAAACATCTAGCCATCTATACTTCAGGCCACACAGCCAACAGCTCTAGACTTTGTAAAAAAAAAGCAAGAGAGTTTGTATAGGTTAGTTGAACCTCACATATCAAAATAAGTCTCTTATTGATCAGTTGTGTCTGTGTTTCCTAAGTCTCCCTTCTCTTCAGTCTGGTGCAAAACTAGATTCAGAAATGTCTTTATGCATGCCCAAATACTGGTATGACTTTCCAAACACTGTCATAATTGTAGGCTAATCAAACCTAGCCTAACCTATAGTAAACACAACTTAACAGCCTTTGCCTATTCACCAGTCAGCAGTATACTATTTTTTAACCTTAGCAAGCACCTATACGTCTATTTATTAAGTACCATTTTGTATTAAGTATATTGTAAAAGCTCACTTAACCTGAAGTCTGCTTAACTCAAACACTTTTTCTTTATGTAAACACAAATAGTCACAATTATAAAAAAAAAAGTAAGCACTCACTCCATGAGAATTTGGCAGTTATGCAAACAGAGGGACCAATTGCTCAGCCATCTCAGCCATCTAGGGCTTCAGGTCAACTAGGAAAAGAGCAAGCTCTCCCCTGTGAAGAAAATCTCTTTTCTCTGTATGGAATTGGACTTGGTCAACCTATGAGACCCATGTCCAGACCACTGGAACCTCCACGTGTGGACCCGGGGACTTAATTGACCTACCCTTGGTGGTGGGTATCACTACCCCCTGACCTACCCCCTGTCTAAACTATCACTTTGACGAGAGCGCCCTCTACAAGGCATGTTTACGGTTTGAAGTGGAATCTGTTTGTCGAATGGTGTTCTTCTCACCAAGAAGACCCCCGGAAATGCTGATCAGAACCGTGCTTTCCTTCCTACAAGAAGGGTTGGAGTGAAGGCTGTTTTCCTCCACTCTGAAAGTGTATGTTGCCACTATTGCCACACATCACGATGCAGTAGATGGTAAGTCTGTGGGAAAGCACGACCTTATCATCAGGTTCCTGAGAAATGAGAGGAGGCTGAACCCTCTCCGACCTTCTGCCCTCTTGGGATCTCTCCTTGGTCTTGTCAGCTTTGCAGAGAGCTCCCTTCAAGCCACTACAGTCAGTTGAGCTTAAGATCTTGTCTTTTAAGATGGCGCTCCTGACTGCTCCTGACTCGCTTCTGTTAAGAAGGTAGGGGACCTGCAGGCATTCTCGGTCGACGAATGCCTAGAGTTCGGGCCAGCCAACTGTCATGTAAATCCTGAGACCCCAGCCTGGATACGCGCCACAACTGTTTTAGAAATACTGATAATAATAAGAAATGTTATTTGAGCACAAAGTCAACATATTAGAATGATTTATGAAGGATCATGAGACACTGAAGATGGGTGCTGAAAAGTTTTGCCATCACAGGGATAAATTACATTTTAAAATATAGGCCTATTCAAATAGAAAATAGCTATTTTAAATTGTACTAATTGGCAGTGTTGGGGCATTACAAGTAACGCAAGTTACATAATCAGATTTTGTTTTTGTTTTTTTACAAGTGACTTAAGTAACACATTACTTTTGAAAAACTTTTCACTTTACTTTTACAATAAATGTTTCCCATTTATTGACAGACACCTCTCCTGTCCTCATGTTAAGAGAAATCGGGAGTAAGTTGCAGAGGCTTTGTGTGCGCTATGTAAATTAATTAATTGAATGCAGATCCATGTGTGAGATGACAATAAAATAAATAATAAATATATAATTGAATTAACATTTAAACCTTGTTATAGGCTAATAGTGCTTCAGAATTAATATATAATATTGTATATTATATAACTGAATTGAATTGTGTTATATAAACTTGCAATTGCAAGTTATAAAGTCAGAATTGCAAGGTATAAACTTGCACACTGTCAGAAAAAAAGGTACAGCGCTGTCACTGGGGCAGCACCCTAAGGTACAAAAAACGAAAAGGGGTAAGTAAGGTACAAAGATGTACCTTTTCATTTTTGTACCTTAGTGTACTTTTATACTGCACAAGTGACAGTGCTGTACACTTTTTTCTCAGAGTGCAATTGCGAGTTATAAAGTCAGAATTGCGCGACACAAAGTTTCAATTGATGTCAGGGATCCGCCAGGCTCTACCTTCACAACGCTTACTCTCACTAGAGTACGGATCACGGCCACCTGTCATTCATCAGACACTCATTAGCACCCTCTACAAAAGCCTGCACCACACACACTCATTATCTCATTTTCTGGTCTCAACTCAAGTTTTGGATTATAATCTTATCTGAGAGACCTACTGCTGTGTTGTTCTCCTTGTCCCCACTCCAGCCAGCCAGCCAGTCAGTCTTCTTCTTCTTCTTCTTCAGTCTCCAGTTCTCAGTGTGTTCTCTGAGTCCCTGTAAGAAGAAACATATCCTTAATTCAAGTTACCCAGCAACTCATTGGTGTGAAACTGTGCGTGTGGTGCACCGTACCTCTGTTGGACTGCTTATGCTTCATCCTCATTTTCATGGTTGTCTAACTGCAGTAATCTTGCAACTGTGAGAAGTCAGAATTGTGGGATAAAAAGTCGCAATTATCATTTTATCCCACAATTCTGACTTTTCTCACAATTGTGAGATTACTGCAGTTAGAAAACAACCATGAGGATGAAGCATAAGCAGTTTAATAGAGGTACGGTGCACCACACGCACACTTTAACACCAACTAATGCGTTTGTTTTGGTTTTTTTATAAAGAGTAACGCAATATTGTAACAACTTTTAAAAGTAGCTTTCCTCAACACTGATAATATTTCTCACTAATACACTTTTGACTATTTTTGATCAAATAAATGCAGCTGTAAGCATAAGAGACTGTGTTGATGTAGTGTGCCTGTCTAAACTGCATGTCCCATGTCTGTTTCACTGCCCTCAAGGCAAGTAGTTCACTGTGTACTAAAGAGGCTTTCATAAAATCCTCATTTGTCCCTCTGTAACCAGCATCAGTCTAAGAGGGTTTTCATTAGCTTACCTTTTCTCTGCCTCATCTGTCAATCTTATGTGTAATGGAGCTTGAAGGGGAGAACATGGAGTATGGAAAGAAAGGGAGCACATGGGGTGATTAATGTTTTTTAAGGCATTACCATATAGTTAAATAGATTTCAGCCTTGGGCTCTTATCCTGAAACTAATTAAGTCCTTTTTCAGACACAGACCTGTGTGGACCTACCTGAACCACTACAGATGGATGTTAATAAAGGAAGTCACTATCATTTACCTAAAACATACCTTGGGATTTTTCACTGTTTGTATCACTCAGTTTGTCAATCTGTGTTTTAGTGATGGGGATTAACCTGCAGACTCTTTTTGGAGGTTACAACGATGGTGGTGACTAGTGATGTTTGATTCTTGAACGAATTGTTCTTTTGAGCTGGTTCTTAGGAAGTAACCAGTCAAGCTGGTTAACTAATCAAATTGAATTGAACTTTAGTTCAACCAACTATCGAAGTTTGCAGAGGATTACAGAGGAGTTTGATGAGTAAATTGATGATACTATGCAAGCCTGAGGCACATACTGGAAATATGCTTATGACTACTTTTAATTATTATTATTTTTTTTTTTTTAAAACTTTATCTGCGTTTGTGTATCAATGTCTGTAATGTGTGCTGTAGGTGTGAAACTTTTAGGAATCTTATCCAAGATGTAGGCTATTCAATATTGGTCAGTCGTATCCGTCTTAAAGGATGCATGAATGAAACTGTGACCACAAACACCACCAACTTAAATGAATAATAATCTTAAAAAGACAATAATCAACTTAAAAGACAATAATCAGCTAAATGTGTTCACACAAATGACTTTGAATGTTTCCTTGATATAACATAACCGTGTGATGACGTAAGGAACCGATGAAATTTTTTTCTTTTAACTAGTTCCTTGAAACCAATTTGTTAAATGCTGACTCATTTAGGAACAAAAAACACCTCTTAACACAGTGAAGTTGGGACTTTAAATACACATAGGAACATAAAAGCTAAGTTAATCAGACAAACAATGGGTCTCATTCACTAAGCATGCGTACGCACAAATTTGTACGACCGATTTAAGAACAAATCACAATTCACCAAAAAAAATTTTTCTACATTTATGAAAAAATATAGGAACAACTCACACCACACGTACGCAAAAAAAACTTACTCTGTGTGGCTTTATAATTGTGTTAAGAAGTTATATTTCATCCTAACATGACTATAATTACATTGAAGTACACTCACCTAAAGGATTATTAGGAACACCTGTTCAATTTCTCATTAATGCAATTATCTAATCAACCAATCACATGGCAGTTGCTTCAATGCATTTAGGGGTGTGGTCCTGGTCAAGACAATCTCCTGAACTCCAAACTGAATGTCAGAATGGGAAAGAAAGGTGATTTAAGCAATTTTGAGCGTGGCATGGTTGTTGGTGCCAGACGGGCCATATTTCACAATCTGCTCAGTTACTGGGATTTTCAAGCACAACCATTTCTAGAGGTTACAAAGAATGGTGTGAAAAGGGAAAAACATCCAGTATGCGGCAGTCCTGTGGGGGCGAAAATGCCTTGTTGATGCTAGAGGTCAGAGGAGAATGGGCCGACTGATTCAAGCTGATAGAAGAGCAACTTTGACTGAAATAACCACTCGTTACAACAAAGGTATGCAGCAAAGCATTTGTGAAGCCACAACATGCACAACCTTGAGGCGGATGGGCTACAACAGCAGAAGACCTCACCGGGTACCACTCATCTCCACTACAAATAGGAAAAAGAGGCTACAATTTGCACAAGCTCACCAAAATTGGACAGTTGAAGACTGGAAAAATGTTGCCTGGTCTGATGAGTCTCGATTTCTGTGGAGACATTCAGATGGTAGAGTCAGAATTTGGCGTAAACAGAATGAGAACATGGATCCATCATGCCTTGTTACCACTGTGCAGGCTGGTGGTGGTGGTGTAATGGTGTGGGGGATGCTTTCTTGGCACACTTTAGGCCCCTTAGTGCCAATTGGGCATCGTTTAAATGCCACGGCCTACCTGAGCATTGTTTCTGACCATGTCCATCCCTTTATGACCACCATGTACCCATCCTCTGATGGCTACTTCCAGCAGGATAATGCACCATGTCACAAAGCTCCAATCATTTCAAATTGGTTTCTTGAACATGACAATGAGTTCACTGTACTAAAATGGCCCCTACAGTCACCAGATCTCAACCCAATAGAGCATCTTTGGGATGTGGTGGAACGGGAGCTTCGTGCCCTGAATGTGCATCCCACAAATCTCCATCAACTGCAAGATGCTATCCTATCAATATGGGCCAACATTTCTAAAGAATGCTTTCAGCACCTTGTTGAATCAATGCCACGTAGAATTAAGGCAGTTCTGAAGGCGAAAGGGGGTCAAACACAGTATTAGTATGGTGTTCCTAATAATCCTTTAGGTGAGTGTATATTGCATTAATTGTATTATATAATCCATATATAAAATGATATAATGATATGATTCAATAATACAATTTAATTTCATCTTAAGTATTTGATCATATACAGTTAAAGAGTAAGAAAAGCTGCATTATAGCTGCAGCTGCGAGGTTTCTCTGAATAATGCAGATATTCGCATTGTATGTACAGCTGGCTAATGAGAGCTCTGTAATCTGGGTATTTATAAAAGGTGTTTATTGTGAGAACTGGTGAGAATGGCACAATTGGTATTGCTCGAGGATCCGGGCGAGAGCGCATCTGCGAACAACGGCAAGTTTGACGAGAGTGACGAAAGGCTGTAAGGAAAGCGTGTGCGGAAAGCCCTTATTTGGAGATAGTGTGGGCGTGTTTTATGCAAATTACTAACCTCGTGCACATGGCAGCTCCTTTAGAATACTCCAAGGCTGCTTCCGAAAACCTTGGCAGCTGACTTGTTGCCTTGCTGTCTCATCAGACAATGACTTGTAAGGGAATGTTTGTGCATGAAAGCACCTCACGAAACCGATTTCGGACACACTTCTGAGGCAGCGTAACAGTTTAATGATCTACAGCAAAATAGAGAGAGCTTTGGTGAGAACTAAACATATTTAATTACTACATTAGTAATTTCTCGCTAGAAATGACATCAGAAGTGGAAAATGTTGGCCAAAAACGTACATTTACACACAAACTGACCAGCTTTCGGATGCCATTTTTTTTCTAGCTCAACTGTCACAGAATGGAACGCACAGGATTGTGGGATATCAAAGGCAGTGAAGGATACATTTATGCTGCCTTCAAAACTCGATCAGATGAATTTGTGAATCAGGCGAAGATTTTTCGTGAGAAGTTCTCCTGTGCGTACAAATATGAAAGAATCCACGCAATTATTAGTGAATTTTACTTTTATTCATTCATTCAACTAATTCATTCAAAAACACTGATTCAAACTTTGATTACTGAAATATTATCTATCTAAACTTTTGTCATATGCATTCCACTCAAATTTTTAAATATTTTTGGATCTCAAATATTAAATGCAGTTCGAGAGCCATAATTGTCCTCATTGTGTCTATATATTTTGATGACCAAGAGTGGCAAATTCTCAGCATGTATTTCTGATTTGTGGATATTAGTTTAGTGTTTTTTTGTTTATTGATATGTATCGGCATTAAGTTATAAGAAGCAATGACAGACCTGTAAGAAGTGAGTTCTTTAGTATAAGCAAGTTTCTGGGTAGTGTAATTTAGAAAAGGTTGATATAACGAAAAATCTAGTGGGAATATATAGCATGTTCAATGTAGATAGTAAGCCACACCTACCTACTTTTTCATTCCCTTTTATGGATTATATAAAGAAGGAAACATACGCATTATAAAAGTGACCAAAATAGTAATCAGGCCATATTATCTCTAAAACGCATATTTCTATTGTAATGATGTAATGATGTAATTTCATGGGCCTGCTAGAAGGATGGGCTTTCCTCTAAGAGAAAAGGTACCTGGGACAATTTAGTGATTTATATTTGGACTTGTTTGCAACAGCGCATGCAATAGGGGTAGCCCTGCCTCTCACCAGCTAGAGAACACCACACCCACATTTCCAGTTATTTTGGATATTCACATATTCCCAAAACTTTCATTAATCAAGCTATGTATTAAACAAAGATTTTTCTTTAACACTTAGTGAATGACTAAGACACATACAGACAAGCACTGAGAAATATGCTGTAGTTTTTAGCTTGAACAAGTTGTATAATTTGATAAATGGCTTAGCAAGTGTTACCCAGTGTGATGTTATACAACCATTTTTGATAAATTTGAAAGTAAAAAACACTGACGGTAAGAAACAAATAGTAAACAGAAGAGATTAGGGATACTGTAATAAAATCCCTTAAAGGTGCAATGCAGAACGTCTCGGTTACGTTTGTAACCCTCGTTCCCTGAAGGAAGGGAACGGAGACATTATGTCAGTTACTGACGAAATGGGGGTTTCGCTTAGAAGCCAATCGCCTTTGAGCTCTACAAAACGAGCCAATGGCATGAAAATGCCATGGGTCTGCGGAATTTGCATGCCGCAACCCCGCCCCACCGCGTGGGTATAAAGGCATTGCGTGGCAATCTCGCATTATGTTACCTGCTGAAGAGCCGAGGCATGAGCGCCTGGCCTGTTCCAGCGGTACAGCGGAAGTGGCATGGGGACGTAACGTCTCCGTTCCCTTCCTTCAGGGAACGAGGGTTACAAACGTAACCGAGACGTTCCCTTTCAGTCAGTACACTACGAGTTACGTCAGTTACTGACGAAATGGGGGTCCCAATACAATCTCGCCACGATGGCTGTCTTCCAGTGTCCTGCGCTGACCAGGGCTCCCTGCCGTGAGTGTGAGCATGAACGAGGGGCTAGGCTCAATGCTACCAAGGTACACTGGGAAGCATATCCCACGTGGAGAAATGCAACACAATGCCTGCCCGTAGGGAGGACTCAAGAATACACCTATGACCCCCGAAGGGACTGCATAGGGAGCACTCTGGGGTATCCAGCCGCAGGTGGAATATTTCAACCCCAGGTGTGGCAAGGTGTCTTGCCAAGGGAAGACACGCGCTCAAGAGAGACTTATCGTGGAAATACACATGTGGGGGTTACCCAACGGGGGAACCATGCACACGGCGGCACCTAGCCAAACACGAGGGCTGACCAAGCGGGCATGCACTCTGGTGTCGACATCAAAAGTGCTGGAGGAGCTCAGGGCTTACTGAGAAGCTACCTGAAAAGAAATGCGCACGTATCCAGTCTGTCGAGTGGAATGGCGCAGCAAGCGAAGACACCTGAGCCTGTCCAGTTACTGGCCACTTGGGGCGAGTACACAAGAAGACACAGGCTCCACTCGGAGATTGTAGAATCTTGCGAATGTGTTGGGTGTCGCCCAGCCTGCAGCTCTACAAATGTCTGACAGTGAGGCGCCATGTGCTAAAGCCCAAGAGGAAGCAACACTCCTGGTGGAGTGTGCTCTTACCCCAAGGGGGCATGGCATGCCCTGAGCCTGATATGCCAGGACAATGGCATCCACTATCCAGTGGGACAACCTCTGCTTGGCGAGAGCCTTCCCTTTCTGCTGCCCTCCATAACAGACAAAGAGCTGGTCTGAGGTCCTGAAACACTGCGTCCGGTCTACATAAGCGCGAAGGGCGCATACTGGACAGAGCAGTGCCAAGGCTGGGTCTGCCTCCTCCACGGGCAGCGCTTGCAGGTTCACCACCTGGTCCCTGAAGAGAGTGGTGGGAACCTTGGGCACGTATCCAGGCCGGGGTCTCAGGATCACGTGAGAATTAGCCGGCCCGAATTCCAGGCACGCTTCGTCAACCGAAAATGCCTGCAGGTCCCCTACCCTCTTGATGGAGGCCAGAGCAGTCAAGAGCGCCACTTTCAAAGAAAGAAACTTCAGCTCCACAGACTGCAGTGGCTCAAAGGGAGCTTTCTGCAGGGCAGATAAAACCACTGCAAGATCCCAAGAGGGTACTTGAGGTGGGCGAGGAGGATTTAATCTCCTCGCGCCTCTAAGGAACCTGCTGACCAGGTCGTGCTGTCCAACCGTTTTTGAGTCCACCAGGTCATGGTGGGCCGAAATAGCGGCCACATAGACCTTCAGGGTGGAGGGAGACAGCCTTCGCCTTGGAGGAAGGAGAGTACAGACCCGATCGGGCATTTCCTGGAGTCCTCTCAGCGAGAGGAGCACCAGGTGACGAAGAGGTTCCACTTCAACGCATAGGCGTGTCTCGTGGACAAGGCCCTAGCGGAAGTGATGGAAGCCGCCACCTGAGGTGGCAGGCTACTCAAACCTACCACGTCCCGTCCAGGTTCCACACATGGAGGTTCCAAAGGTCGGGACGTGGGTGCCATATGGTGCCCTGTCTCTGAGTCAGGAGGTCCTTCCTCAGAGATGATCAACCAGGGAGAGGCTGTCGCAAGGAGTACGAGTTCTGAGAACCAGGTCCGGCCGGGCCAATATGGGGCGACCAAAAGGACCTGCTCCCTGTTCTCCCTGATCTTGCACAGAACCTGTGCGAGAAGGCTCACTGGGGGAAACGCATACTTGCGTGGGCCCCACGGCCAGCTGTGCGCTAGTGCATTCGTGCCGAGGGTCCCCTCGGTCAGGGAGTAGTACCAGCAGCAATGGGAAGAGTCGTGGGAGGCAAACAGATCTATCTGTGCGTCGCCAAACTGTTCCCAAATCAGCTGAACCGTCTGGGGATGGAGTCTCCATTTCCCCGGAAGCGGCTGAGGCGTGATAGCTCGTCGGCTGCACGATTCAGGTCTCCCGGGATGTGAATGGCACGAAGCGACCTCAGATGCTTCTAACTCCATAGGAGGAGATGGCGGGCGAGTTGCGACATCCGGCGGGAGCGTAGACCACCTTGTCGGTTGATGTACGCTACTGTCGCCGTACTGTCTGACCGGACCAGTACATGCTTGTCCTTGAGCAGGGCTCGGAAGCGGTGCAGGGCAAGACGTACGGCCAGCAACTCGAGGCAATTGACATGCCAAAGGTGCTGGGGTCCTCTCCAGGAGCCCACGGCAGTATGTCCATTGCACATGGCGCCCCAGCCCGTGGCAGAGGCATGCGAACTGGCGTAGTTAAGTCAGCAGAGACTGCGCGCTCTCGCTCATAAGCTGCGCGTACATGGCGACCGAGTCGATTTCCATACTGAGAAAAGAGATCCTCTGCACTGGGGAGAGTTTGCTCTTTTCCCAGTTGACCCGAAGGCCCAGACGGGCGAGGTGCTGAAGCACCAGGTCCCTGTGTTCGCAAACCTGATCCCGAGAGTGGCCTAGAATCAGCCAGTCGTCGAGATAATTCAGGATGCGAACCCCGTGTTGCCTGAGCGGCACAAGGGCTGCCTCAACGATCTTCGTGAAGACGCGAGGGGACAGGGCTAGCCCGAAAGGGAGAACCGCGTACTGATATGCCTGCCCCTCGAAGGCAAACCGTAGAAATGGTCTGTGTCGAGGAAGAATGGAGACATGAAAGTACGCGTCCTTCAGGTCGATCGCTGCAAACCAATCCAAAGGACGAACGCACTCGAAGATGCGTTTGGCTGTTAACATCTTGAATGGAAGCCTGTGAAGGGTTCGGTTCAAGACACGCAGGTCCAGGATTGGCCGCAACCCACCGGTTTTCTTGGGTACAATGTAAGGGCTGTAAAAGCCGGACTCCATCTCGGCTGGAGGGACGATCTCGATCGCACCCTTCGGCAGTAGGGTGTCGACCTCCGCACGCATGACAGGGGCGTTGCCACCCACCACGGTATAGCGGACTCCCCGAAAATGGGGAGGAGACCGGGCGAACTGAATTGCATAGCCAAACCTGATGGTGCGAGCGAGCCACCTGGACAGGTTGGGAAGCGCTAGCCAGGCTCCCAAGAACTGAACCAGAGGGGTCATGCGAACCACAGGCGTAACCCCGATGGGGCAGCGAGGCGGAATGACCGGTCCAGACATGGGAGGCGTGGGAGCGTCCCGAGGTGTGGGCGGGGTCAAATTCCGCGCCCTGACAGAGGAGACCAGGGAAGGACCAGCGTTCCATGGGGGTCTCGTCTGCCAGGGGGCTGGCGACAGAGGGGGCCGAGAGTGGCGAGGCTGTTGGGCGTCGCACACTGCCAGCCGCGCCCTCTTGAGGCTCGGAGGTGAGAATGTCAGTTCTTTCTTTAAGCCAGCGGTGGAAGGGGAAAACAAAAGATTCTCCCCCGGCCCTCCACCGGGGGAAGGAGTGGTCCTGCTACCATCTCCTTGGAAAGAACCGAGGTCACCTCCGAGCCGCCCGTCTGCCTTTCTGCGGCGTTCTCCATGCCTCGGCCCGGGTGAAGGCTGCTGCTGGGGCCGTGCAGTAGGGGCGGGAGCCGAAAGAGGGCGGCCTCGGCGGGGAGCAGACTAAGGCTTCTGAGCTGGCAGCTGGGTGGAGGCAGCAGCTGGCCGCCGGGGCAGAATATGTTTAATTGCCTCAGTCTGTTTCTGAGCGGTCGAGAACTGTTAGGCAAAGTCCTGGACCGCCCCGCCGAATAGCACATCCTGGGAAATGGGAGAATTGAGGAAACGGGTTCGCTCAGATTCTCGCATATCAGCCAGGTTGAGCCATAAGTGCCGCTCCTGGACCACCGAAGTGGACATCACCTGACCGAGAGAGCGAGCGGTCAACTTCGTCGCTCGTAGAGCGAGGTCGCTGGCCGCCCGCAACTCCTGCATTAATGCGGGGTCAGCATTACCCTCGTGCATGTCTCTGAGCACCTTGGCCTGATAGACCTGTAGGGTGGCCATAGCATGCAGGGCGGACGCGGCCTGGCCCGCAGCTCTGTAGGTCTTCGCCACCAAAGTAGACGTAAACCTACAAGCCTTGGACGGGTGCTTTGGGTCACCACGCCATGTTGCAGCGCTCTGCGGACACAGTTGCATTGCAACAGAGCGTTCAACAGGGGGAACCCCAGTGTACCCTTTCACCGCGCCGCCATCGACGGCAGTGGGAACGCGCGCTCGGTGTGCACGAGGCCCAAACACGCCAAACAGCGATCATGCCCGTCAAACGGAGCCACCAGCTGACCGCACCCAGAAACGGAGCACGGGCGAGACATCTTTAGAAAGACGTGCCACGTGCAGCTCTTTTAGAGAAGAGTGTTTACTCTGCAGAAATGCTGAAGCGCCCAGGGAGAACGCGCACGCTGTGCTAGATCACTGCACAGATCAGACAGGAATGCGGAACTCGCTGGAACGCGCCGTAACACCAACACTCTGGAGAGATACTCGTCTTGAAGAGAAAAAACGCTCAGGTAGTAATACTCGGCTCTGAAGCAGAAACATAATGCGAGATTGCCACGCAATGCCCTTTATACCCACGCGGTGGGGCGGGGTTGCGGCATGCAAATTCCGCAGACCCATGGCATTTTCATGGCCATTGGCTCGTTTTGTAGAGCTCAAAGGCGATTGGCTTCTAAGCGAAACCCCCATTTCGTCAGTAACTGACGTAACTCGTAGTGTACTGACTGAAAGGGAACTCTGGCATCTCTATTGCCATCTGTGTTCATTTGCATTGGTGGTTCTATGAAGAACCTTTAATGTCCATGGAACCTTTTCAATGTACAAAAGGTTGTATAGATTACTAAAATGTTCCTTACACTAAGAATTTTTTTTTCTTTTAAAAACTGTTCACTGAAAGGTTCTTTGGGTAACCCCAAATGGTTATTCTATTGCATTACTACCACCCCATATATACATACATACACAACAGTCACTGCTGAATATATTCAGAATTTTCAATGTGGCAATAAGCCATCAGCCAAATATGCCTTGATACTCTGACACGCTGAGGGTACTCCAGACTCTTGATTGCAAATGAACTTGCATTGAATATACAGCTCTCATTCAGAAGAGGGAGTGGGGAAATGAGTCATGATGTATTGTTTGCTTCCACATAGTTCCACACACAATTTGAATGATATTTATTAATGTTCTCATATTATTATATGAATAAAAACCTATAACACATAACATTAACAACAAAGCATTGCACATTGTCTGTAGCACAGTTTTTTTCTTCCTCTCTGTCTGTTGAAGGTTATTCAGTGACCTGCTGATGCATTATTCTTACGCTGCTCAAATCCAGAAGATGATGCCTGTTGCCCTGATTTGACGTCACAGCCTTCAAAGGCCTTCAGTCTTTGTATCAGTGGCAGGCAGGTCTTGATGGAGAGATACGTGTCTGAGGAAAGCAGCAGCACTGTGGAGAGAAGTGGAGGCCATCCAGATTGGACAATAAAAAGCAGCAGCTGCTATGAGTTTGGAGTGCACTTCAGTGACCCCTCAAGGATGGTGGCCTGCCCCGTCTTGTAATTACCTGCGCTTTCTGCTATGCTAGCGTGAAGCTGGGCTGCCCTCGTGGGGTGTGAGACTTTTTCATCTGAAGAGAGCATGACTGTGTGAGTGTGTGTGACATCTATTTCCTTTGTTTCAGCTGCCATAGCAGATGTTGGTGCTGATGGCGTGTTCAGTTGAAGTCTCAGATGTGCTGCCAACTTCTGATCTTAGTGTGGTCATGTTGTGAACGATAATATGGCCTCTGGTGATCATTTCGGCTACTGTGTTTGTTTGTGGAAATGTAGCAGCTGTCTTCAGAGCCAAACTTATCAAATGGTTAATTGATTAATAGCAACCCAGTAAACATCCTGCATAGCACACTATATGTGAAGTGTGGCGTTACATTCATTAAACACAAACTAACACAAGCGACTTTTATTGCAACACCATCAAAATGTCACAAAATGTGTTTACACTAGTCACAGTAGTTTACATTAGTCTCACTAGTTTACACTAGTCACACTAATTTTAAAATAAGTTGAAACAAATATTTTGTAATTTACTTACTCTCATATCATCAACAAAAGCATGTGATTGTCCAGCTTCTAGGTGTTTTTCAGCATGTCAGTTCTGTTAATTTCCAGACTTATCATGTTCATCCCTTGGTATATTGATTCTCATTGCTTTGAATAAAAGCATCTGCTAAATGAATAAATGTAAAATGTAAATGTGTGAAGAACAGACTGTTGGTTATTCACTGAAAATCGTTCCCATCCACTCAAAATCTCATTTGCAGTTCACACTCATTCATTCAAAACTTGCCACCTCAAGATGTGCTGCGGTTTGATGTCAGAGATGTCTAATGCCATCAGCTCTTGCTTGTTTGTGACCGACTGCAACACCACATTTGAATGTATGTTTTTGAATAAGATTTGAAAGTCATGGAATCAGCTAAAAAACTGATGTCTGCATCACGAGTGAATCACTCTTCTGAATCGATTCCCAATAAATTGGTTTGATTCAGTCTGAATCATTCGGACTGCTCACCCATGCACTGAATCATTAGAATCTTTTTCAATAATAGGGCACAAAGAAAAAAAAAAGATAGATGATGTGGATATTTAATAATTTAACAATGAAACTGTCAATCAAGTTACAGCTTCTACCAGCAGGGCGTCTAACAGTGTGGATTGGTAAGGGTTGTGATCTTAAATAGAAAAATACTGATAATAATAGTATACTAATATAACAACTGAATATTGTAAACAGTGTTGGGGAAAGTTGCTTTTAAAAGTAATGTGTTAAAATATGACTTAATCTCTAAAATAAATGTAACTAATTCTGTTACTTTGTTATTTATTATGGAAAGTAATGCGTTGTTACTTTTGCGTTACTTTGTCTCACCTGGATTTTTTAATAACAAACCCCCCCCCAAAAAGTTATATTTACAAAAGTAAGGGCCCTTTCACACCAAAAGTGAAAGGAAATGCAAATTCTCACCTGTACAGTAGAGGGTGCAGCTCAAACAAACCTTTCAGCTGCTCTGCCTCTCTGGATTTTAGAGTAATAGGATGCAGGACAAGAGAGCTCAATACTTAAGCAATAAAAAAAAAGAAAGAAACTCAAATAGGATTTAAGTCTTATTTTAATTCTTATTGGTATGGTTGAATTGGATCATCAAAGGTCAACAGCAAAGACATTGGTTAATAAAGTGAGATTAAATACATAAAGTATATTTGTTTTATTTAACATTTAATTATTCAGGGTTTTTTTTTCAGTTTTTATTCATTTTGAGCAAAATAATTGTTTTTGTGCAAGTGAGATGAGTAATTGCCTGCTCACATTTAATCTAGAACTACAATAAACATCATGTTTACGCAGCGCACACAACACTACTTATTTCTCTTAACATGGGGACAGGAGAGCTGTCTGTCAATAAATGGGAAAACAAAGTAGCTTGCGTTACTTATTTAAAAAAAGTAAAAGATGTTTTGTACATTTAAATGTAATGCGTTAGTTAAAAAAATTTAACTTGTCTTACTTGTAATGCGTTACCCCAACACTGATTATAAATATAATAAAATATATTGTTTTTATTATTCAAAGTCATGATTGCAGAGAAGGTGTTACCAATGTCACCAAAGTGGTGGGTGCTGCATAGAAAAAACTATAACGTTTTCCTTATGAGACTGCACTGGTTCATTGCACATAATTTCCACCTTCAAACAAAGTCAGTCTGCTTATAAGCAAAGTTACTTATTTGGCCTATCTCTTCAGAAAGAAGCCAGACAGCTTGTGGAGATCCCCACCATTTCTTCCAAACAGTGACAAAAATCTCCTGTCCCTGCTGAGAGCATTCTTCTCTCTTGCAAACTAACCATTACGTCAGGTTGATGATTTAACCCAAAGCAGCTCAACTCGCATTTTCCACATTCCCTTCTTTAACTAATAATAGACACACATTGGATGAGTACAATTTTATTACTTTAAAAAACGGTGGAAAGTTAGCACATGAATCAAAGTGTTTGTGTACCGCTGAGCTGCCAGATCATTGCCCAAAGACAGTCATGGAAAAAGGTGTCATCGCTAGTGACTTCGGGGGCGATGCATATCGAGCATTCCTTAGTCAGTGATAGTTGCGAAGAGGAACAGTTGAGGACAGCATGGACCAATGCAGACCCACGCTTCCCACTTTCACTCAGCTCAACATCAATACCTCACACTAATGTTTACAGTGGCACGCGTGTCAGGGTTCGAACCACATACCTCATCTTGTTCTCACGATGCTCAACATGCCATAACAAAATGTAATGAGAGCACACACACATTCTCTCTCTTTCTCTCACCCACACACTGTATTTCACTTCCTCACAAACAGACAAATGCGTAAATAAATCCTCCCAGAGAAATTCATGCTATATATATTTATTCAAACTAAGATTTTTGTGATTTTTGTCACACTTTTGCCTCTAGTTTTTTTTTTTAAGTATGTACCATATATGGACTTGAACATCTTAACTGGAAGTGTTGAGACAATGTCTTCCTTTGTGAATATAGGAAAAATGACATAGCTGAAAGAATGCAAAAGCATTATAAGGATGGATTACGTTACGTACGATTACGGAATCGGGCCGAGTCTGTGCTTGTCTACTCCCGTCATTTTGATCAAATCTAGTACATTTACATTTATGGAAGTGCTGTGATTAGTGCCAGTTAGTCTAGCACAGTACACATAGCAAGGTGTTTTTTAAAAAAAAATAGACATATAGAATAGTACATGTTAGTATTAATGGGTCAAGTGTTGACGAAAAAAATGTGTCTTCAGCTGTTTCTTGAAAATGTCTAAGACTCAGCAGCTCGGGTTGAGTTAGGCAGGTCATCCCACCAGCATAGTAGTTTATGATGCTCCACGACTCAAATCTGATGTCATGTGGTGACCAGCCAATAGAAATCAAGCGTATGGGGTCACAAAGCTTAAAGGCATAGTTCTCCCAAAACTGAAAATTTGCACCCTGATGTTGTTCCAAAAGAAGACAGTTTGAAAAACGGTCCAAAACAAAGTGGAACTCTGTTGATTTTTAATGTCTCAACTAACAAAAACTAAATATCTTCTGTGTTCCTTCCAAATTGCAACCCAAAATAGCAGTAACAACAGAATCAAATAGCAAAAATGTTTAAATTCAAGTATCATATATCCCCCTAGTTATAATCTATAGTCTGTTCCTGGTGTGTGATGATACCTACAGTACAATAGTATACACTCACCTAAAGGATTATTAGGAACACCTGTTCAATTTCTCATTAATGCAATTATCTAATCAACCAATCACAAGGCAGTTGCTTCAATGCATTTAGGGGTGTGGTCCTGGTCAAGACAATCTCCTGAACTCCAAACTGAATGTCAGAATGGGAAAGAAAGGTGATTTAAGCAATTTTGAGTGTGGCATGGTTGTTGGTGCCAGACGGGCCGGTCTGAGTATTTCACAATCTGCTCAGTTATTGGGATTTTCACGCACAACCATTTCTAGAGTTTACAAAGAATGGTGTGAAAAGGGAAAAACATCCAGTATGCGGCAGTCCTGTGGGCGAAAATGCCTTGTTGATGCTAGAATGGGCCGACTGATTCAAGCTGATAGAAGAGCAACTTTGACTGAAATAACCACTCGTTACAACCGAGGTATGCAGCAAAGCATTTGTGAAGCCACAACACACACAACCTTGAGGCGGATGGGCTACAACAGCAGAAGACCCCACCGGGTACCACTCATCTCCACTACAAATAGGAAAAAGAGGCTACAATTTGCACAAGCTCACCAAAATTGGACAGTTGAAGACTGGAAAAATGTTGCCTGGTCTGATGAGTCTCGATTTCTGTGGAGACATTCAGATGGTAGAGTCAGAATTTGGCGTAAACAGAATGAGAACATGGATCCATCATGCCTTGTTACCACTGTGCACCACTGGTGGTGGTGGTGTAATGGTGTGGGGGATGTTTTCTTGGCACACTTTAGGCCCCTTAGTGCCAATTGGGCATCGTTTAAATGCCACGGCCTACCTGAGCATTGCTTCTGACCATGTCCATCCCTTTATGACCACCATGTACCCATCCTCTGATGGCTACTTCCAGCAGGATAATGCACCATGTCACAAAGCTCGAATCATTTCAAATTGGTTTCTTGAACATGACAATGAGTTCACTGTACTAAAATGGCCCCCACAGTCACCAGATCTCAACCCAATAGAGCATCTTTGGAATGTGGTGGAACGGGTGCTTCGTGCCCTGGATGTGCATCCCACAAATCTCCATCAACTGCAAGATGCTATCCTATCAATATGGGCCAACATTTCTAAAGAATGCTTTCAGCACCTTGTTGAATCAATGCCACGTAGAATTAAGGCAGTTCTGAAGGCGAAAGGGGGTCAAACACAGTATTAGTATGGTGTTCCTAATAATCCTTTAGGTGAGTGTATATATATGTGTGTGTGTGTGTGTTTGTGTGTGTGTGTCTTTTTTTTTAACCTGCATGCTATGCTGTTTGCCAAAAATCTGAAATAGAAAGCAAAAGGCATTTCCACCAGTACTAAAGTTTCCTAAAGAGTCCATGATATTTATCAAAATTTGTCTATCCTCATCAGATGACCTTATCAAAAACTGAGGAGGAGAGGGAAAACACAGAATGACAGTGAGAAAGATATAGCCAACACAGCCATTTCTTTATAGCATGAGATACGGTTACCTGAGCCAGGCGGAAAAACGAGATTGGCTCACTGAAAATACTAGTGTTTTATAGCTGTCTGCGTGACCTCCAGTTTGTCACTAAACGTGTAAGGTACTGGAGGGGCTCCCTCTGTCTATTCATCCCTCCATCCATTCTGTTCTCCCTCTCATCATCCCTACCAGTTTAATCTCTCAGATTTGGCAGGAGCTTAATAAGGCAGAGGGTGAGTCAGCCGCTCTGCTGCTGGAGGTGAGAATTACATTGAGAGAGTGATAGAAAGAATGAGAGGAATAGGCTGGGAGGTAGAGGAAGATGAGGAGGGATGAGAAAATAGGGGGAACAGAGGAGAAATATTAAAAAAGAAAAATGTCAATGGCCAGATAGACAGACTGATTGAAGCTTTAGGATGAAAATGCCTCCTACAGTTCTGTAGTATTGCAATACTGCAGGTACAGACTAGATAGTGTGCCATTAGGAGAAGTACAAGAGAAAGAACTAAATGAAGAAACTATATAAAGAAATGTAGTAAATTTATAGTGAAAGAAGAGCAATACGCCATAAAGACTGCATCACATTACCCTACATTTAATAGCCGAAATGATTTCAAATACACTCACCTAAAGGATTATTAGGAACACCATACTAATACTGTGTTTGACCCCCTTTCGCCTTCAGAACTGCCTTAATTCTACATAGGATAGCATCTTGCAGTTGATGGAGATTTGTGGGATGCACATCCAGGGCACGAAGCTCCCGTTCCACCACATCCCAAAGATGCTCTATTGGGTTGAGATCTGGTGACTGTGGGGGCCATTTTAGTACAGTGAACTCATTGTCATGTTCAAGAAACCAATTTGAAATGATTGGAGCTTTGTGACATGGTGCATTATCCTGCTGGAAGTAGCCATCAGAGGATGGGTACATGGTGGTCATAAAGGGATGGACATGGTCAGAAACAATGCTCAGGTAGGCCGTGGCATTTAAACGATGCCCAATTGGCACTAAGGGGCCTAAAGTGTGCCAAGAAAACATCCCCCACACCATTACACCACCACCACCAGCCTGCACAGTGGTAACAAGGCATGATGGATCCATGTTCTCATTCTGTTTACGCCAAATTCTGACTCTACCATCTGAATGTCTCCACAGAAATCGAGACTCATCAGACCAGGCAACATTTTTCCAGTCTTCAACTGTCCAATTTTGGTGAGCTCGTGCAAATTGTAGCCTCTTTTTCCTATTTGTAGTGGAGATGAGTGGTACCCGTTGGGGTCTTCTGCTGTTGTAGCCCATCCGCCTCAAGGTTGTGCGTGTTGTGGCTTCACAAATGCTTTGCTGCATACCTCGGTTGTAACGAGTGGTTATTTCAGTCAAAGTTGCTCTTCTATCAGCTTGAATCAGTCGGCCCATTCTCCTCTGACCTCTAGCATCAACAAGGCATTTTCGCCCACAGGACTGCCGCATACTGGATGTTTTTCCCTTTTCACACCATTCTTTGTAAACTCTAGAAATGGTTGTGCGTGAAAATCCCAGTAACTGAGCAGATTGTGAAATACTCAGACCGGCCTGTCTGGCACCAACAACCATGCCACGCTCAAAATTGCTTAAATCACCTTTCTTTCCCATTCTGACATTCAGTTTGGAGTTCAGGAGATTGTCTTGATCAGGACCACACCCCTAAATGCATTCAAGCAACTGCCATGTGATTGGTTGATTAGATAATTGCATTAATGAGAAATTGAACAGGTGTTCCTAATAATCCTTTAGGTGAGTGTATATATACTTGTAAATTTGATTAAATTGTGCACATTTTTGTGTACAATTATTAATAAAGTCAGAAAATACATTTATAATGAGCATTTTAACTAGGCTAGTAGTCTGTTCCCTCAGTATTGGTTCTTAAGTATGGGTTTGAGCTACATCTTGAATGCCATCCAGCTTTAAAACAGAAGATTCTGCCATTATTATCGCACCTTTTTTTCTATGAAGCACAGCAGACATTTTGAGAAATCTTTACAGTTATTTATTCATGATAGTTCAGAGTGGCAAGTCATGTGTGATAAAAGACACCATAAAAAGGCAATACTATATTTTAAAAATACAGATTTGAAAAAATATGTTCCATGTAAGGTTTGATGTCCTTTACGACAAAGCACCATTGTTCTTGCGTGTCGTAATTAAAGTGCCGTTTTTGTATGTTTTTTTTGTTTCTACTGCATAAGAAAAACTGAGATCATTCTTTCAAAAAATAAATATATATATATAGCATGGATATATTTATATATTAATATAAATATAATATAATATAAATATATTTATGTATTTATTTATTTTTTAAATAAAATACAAATACTTTGTGTTCCATGTGAAAAAATGTTAAATAAATAAACAGAGACATAAATTTCATTTTTGGGCAAACTATCCTTTTGAATCTTTTTCAAGTCTGTTTTTCTTTCATATTTTATGATTTTACCCTTTTATGTTAGACATTCATTCTGGGATTAAAAGAACAGGCAGTACACAGCAGACTGAACTGTGGGTCAGTTTTCAGCAAGGCAATACCACAGAACAGAATGCTGTGGTGAGATGTGAGTTTAACAGCAAACATAATGTAATTCAAGCTGCCATATGACAATAGTTAAGCATGATTTGTTTGGGATATATTAATGAAGACAGAGAATCAAGTTGGAAGAACATTTAAGCCATTAGAAGAACAGAGGAATGATTCTCCCTCTATAATGCCTCAAACACAGGCACTGTACAGTACGTGCACATTTATCTTTTGATAATAAACTTTTGAAAATAATATATTTACCTTCTTATATTAAATTTATTGCTGGATTTGAAGAATTTTAAAAGCAATTTGTCCCCCTGCCCAGTTTTTTACCTCTATCATTTTTCTAGTTCACTCTTTCCCCCTCTTTTGATAATGGAGGCATGTGCAGTAAAATAATTAGCATAGTGTAGTCCAGAGCTGAGCACAAGTGCTCTATAGTCTCTCTGGGTCTTTAATAAGGCTGGCCGATGAGTCATCAGCAGGGCCTGAAGGAGGGAGAGATGGGGAGAGGGATGCTGTTGCATATATGGCATCAGGTACAGATTTACTGCAGCTGCGTGGTTTGCTCGCACACTTCAGCACAGCTTAATTATGACAAGAGACATAATAGAGTGTAGACAGTTGCTCATAAGTGAATGGTGCAAATGAAAAGTCTTGTACATTGGCTGGAAGCTTTGCAGCCACATTTCCAGACTTTCAAATAAATGTTAATGTTGCTGTCAGAACATGCCAGGGAATCACAAAATTATGCACAAACGCTGTCTTTATTGAACACTGATGTATCATAACTCTAACCAAGTTCCTGTTGACAACATGGGCTACCTCCAGAGACATGTTACATGTTTTTTTTTATTTTTTTACAATCAATCAATAATGATTTGCTGATCCATGTACTAGACTTACAGAAGCATCCACACAAACATACCTGTACCAAATACCAACTATATTCACTTTGACACTATGTAGGAAGATGAACCTGATACCGCCCCCTCTTAAAACAGGTCATATTTTTTGTGTTCTTTGGGAGAAAGACAATCACAGAGACTTAGAGTTGATGTTGAGTAAATGATGGCATTTTTCAGTTTTTTGGTTAAACACTTCCTTCTGCCTCCATCCACTCAATAACTGATGGATAGAACCAAGACACTGTCCTATTTTTTTCCCGATAATCCATTTGACTTAAATGTTTGTCACATTTAAGTCAAATGGATTATCGGGAAAAAAATAGGACAGTGTCTTGGTTCTATCCATCAGTTATTGAGTGGATGGAGGCAGATCTGAATGAGCTTGCAGGCTTGTGGAGCCTTACTCAGACTAACTATTAAATTCCAATGAACACTGTTTTCTAGGAAAAAAAGGGGGGGGGGGGGGGGATAAATGTTTTAATAAATTTAAGCTTAAACAGACATAATTTCACTACATTGTTTAACGATCTACTGAATCTACTTGCAAAACAGAACCATCTCCTAAACATCTTCTGAAAATTAACGTCTTTGTATTTCAGCTGTAACACAGCACACAACAAATTAACAATGTACTGACTGTGAATCAGAACGCTGCTAAATAAATACCTCTTTTTTCAAAAGTCACACAAACCCTGCATGATTAGATTAGGCATGAAGCATAAATAGCCTTTCCAATTCTCCAAAATACATCCTGGATAGTCAAACAATTACTAGCAACTCTACAGCAACTCTGACATATGAAATGCAAAATGAATTTCCCCTCACAAGCAATTTGAGCCACAACCTTACTCCCATTAAGAGCAGTAATATCGGCTCGCTTCCTGCAGAATCTTGTGTGACTCAGGCCTTTCTGCTCACCTATCATGATCCAAGGTCAAAGATCACAAGCAGAGCAGCTCATTTGCTCACTCCCTTCCCCGCTACCTTTGCTCGGCACTCCCATTCTGTTGGTGTTTGTCTAATGAATGAATGAGTTGGAGTGCAAAGTGAAGTGTTAAAACATCCAAGGCAAGTGTCAGATCAAAGTGCCAATTAGGCCTGCCACATATCCTGAGAGCATAAATTATCACTTCTCCATACAGATCAGACTCAGCGCCACCAACAGCTCTATGTGTATGCTGCACTGCCTGTGGGCCGTACAATGCAGCACACATGCTGATTCAAACCTATTACTAAATGACAGAATCCAAAGGTTAATTATAAATGCACTGCTCATTTTGAACAGATGTGGCTTGAGTATCTCTGACATTCAGCAACAACATTCAGAGCCATCACTCCTCTCAAGCCTTCCAGAATGACTAGAGAGAGAAGCTTTTTCTCTGTCCAGTCAGCAGGTGTCAGTCAAACCAGAGTGTTAAAAGGAAGAAGGGAAGAGATGAGGGGAAAGAAACATGTGCAGCCTCTCATCTCTGAATCCCGTCATCTCATCCAAGAAAAAGCTCAGAGGGGCATAAACTTGAGGTGATGACTCACAGTAGTTGTACTTGTAATCCAGCCCATGCAGAAAACTCGGGCTGAAAAAAACAACAACAAAGGAGGAGTCATATCGCTCCGTTCTGCAAGCACAACTTTATGCCACTCTCTTTCTCTCTGCTGCCTTTTAAAACAGACACAGGATAAAGCATTCAATCTGGAGAGTGGCTTGAAAGAGCAGGACATTAGACAGCATTTTTACACTGGCTGAGCTTATGGTATTATCAGTCCCTCTGACAGAACAGAGGCCCGAGACATCAGGTCACTGACACATCAAATAAGAAGGATAGTCTTTTGGAAGGCACAGACGTCTGCAATGCAGGAGAAAAAGTAGGTTCCCTTTCATAGGTTCACTCGACACTGCGAACCGTCGCTATGGGAACACCTTCGGTGTGACGAATGTCTGAGGCCCTTATACCATCACGCCAATTGATTGGCTAGTGACGCTTAGCGTCGCCGTAGGAATACATCATGTATGCCTAAATGCGCGCTAGGCGTCATATCGTCAGATTTTATTCCTTCAGGATGCAGATCTTTCTGTGCCTGTTGGAAAGCTTTTCTTGTGTTCTTAGCTACCCTGCATCGACCAGTGTGGCAGGTTCATCGCAGGAGGAGACACTCACAACAGGTGCGTGCTATGTTCAGGCATTAAGCATGCCCAGGCCGCACTTAACAGCCTATCTGACTGTTATCTACGGTGGCTTCTGATTCTTAAGGGCTCGTGGGCGATATGTGTAGTTCTCTCCCCCCGAGTGGACAGGAGAAACGCACTTCCTCGGCGTACAACGAGCTATTGGAAGTAGTCAGCCGCGCTGTAGATAAGCTCGGGCTGGAATGAGATAGCTGGAACAAGATTAACGGAATGCATAGCTGATATAAAAAAATGGATGACTAGTAATTTTTCTACAACTTAATTCAGAAAAAACAAAATTTTTAATTATTGGAACGTAAATTAGGAAGTTAGGAACCTGGGTGTGCTCTTTGATACCAATCTTTCATTTGAAAGCCACGTTTCTAGCATCTGTAAAACTGCATTCTACCATCTTAAAAATATATCTAAATTACGGCATATGCTTTCAATGCAAAATGCTGAACAGTTAGTTCATGCGTTCATGACCTCAAGGCTAGATTATTGTAATGCTCTACTGGGTGGTTGCCCTGCTCGCTTAATAAATAAACTGCAGCTGGTCCAAAACGCAGCAGCTTGTGTTCTTACTAGAACCAGGAAGTATGACCATATTTGCCCAGTTCTGTCAACACTGCATTGGCTCCCTATTAAACATCGCATACATTTTAAAATCTTGCTAATTACTTACAAATCACTAAATGGTTTAGCTCCCCAGTACTTGAGCGAGCTCTTAACGCATTATACTCCATCACGTCTATTGCAGTCTCAAAACTCTGGCCAGTTGATAATACCTAGAATATCAAAATCAACTGCAGGCGGTCGATCCTTTTCCTATTTAGCACCGAAACTCTGGAACAGCCTTCCTAGCATTGTTCGGGAAGCAGACATACTCTGTCAGTTTAAATCTAGACTAAAAACGCATCTCTTTACTATGGCATACACATAAAACATTTTTAATTTATATTTTATTCAAATTGTTAGGCTGCATTAACTAGGTCAGCCAGAACCGGGAACACTTCCCATAACACCTGATGTACTCGTTACATCATAAGAAGAATGGCATCTACGCTAATGTTAGTCTCTCTGTTTATCCCGAGGTTTACCACAGTCAGCCATATCTGGGCCGTATCCAGATCAGATGGTGGACCAGCGCCCAGACATTACCAACGCATCCCTGAAGTGTCTGCAGAGACCATGTCAATTAGTCTACCCTCTGAAATTGCTCATCGACATGGCATCCTCAATGGATCCATCTCCGGCGTGATGCCTCCGATCTTTCGAATATTCCGATCTAATATTACTTCTGACCTATAAGGCTGCCAAAATAATAAACATACACTGTTTGTTAATTGGCCAGAGGAGAACTGGCACCCCGACTGAACCTGGTTTCTCCCAAGGTTTATTTTTCTCCATTAGGCCTCTGATGGAGTTTTGGTTCCTTGCCACTGTCGCTTTTGGCTTGCTCAGTTGGGGACACTAAATTTTCAAATAAATATCCAAATAAATTTAATTACTAAACTAAATTAACTATATCAACTACATTACTTAAATATATATGATAATTGAAATGAGCTAGATGACATCACCGTTTTCTCCAGAGCGGCTGTACAGCCGAATCAAATTCTGTTGCATTATTTTCCTGTTTAACACTGTGAAGCTGCTTTGAAACAATCTGCATTGTAAAAAGCGCTATATAAATAAAGTTGACTTGACTTCAGGCCTATCAAGCCGACTTACTGAAAGAGTTAGATGAGGGAGAGGGCATGACTCCTGAGGCCGTTAAAAAGCTCAGGCGGGCAACTGACTTGGCACTGAGAGCTACCTGTGAGGGCTGGACGGAAAAACAGAGAACCTAAGAGCAGGTCAGTTCAAACTATATTTATTAGAACAAAAAGCAAAGTAAAAGGAAACGATATTTAATTGGGCAGCCATGCTGCCAAGCAGGGGAAAATAGCTGATGACGTAATTCAAGGACAGGCAAAAGTCAGCAACAGGTAGACAGTCCAGTGAGGCAATAATGCAAGAGGGCAAGCCAGGAGAGTGGTTCAGGACCAGCAAACGACACAGTCCAAGGTGCAGGGCAGAGAATAATCCAAGTACAGTCACAGACTCAATAACAAAAGGCAAAATCCAAAAAGGAGATGGGAAAACTGAGCTGCCGGGCTGGACCAGACTAGGAAAAACAGAACAGGATCAAAACTTGACAAGGCAAAAATAGATTAACATTTGAAAGGCTAGAACATGACAGAAAAACAGTCAAACACTCTGGCAGAGAAGGCAGATAAGGAAGGAAGCTAAATAGTGTGAGAAATTAAATGAGAGGAGAAACAGGTGAGAGAGGTGTGCAAGAGCCCTGATTATAATGCAGCGCAGCTGCCACAGAAATCAAGTGCGGGAAACTTAAATGGAGAGACAGGTGAGAGAGTGGTGCACAGTAGTGCTGATTAAGAATACAGCACAGCTGTGGTGCAGTGGAAAAATACAGGAAACATAAATGAGAGATAAAGCAGTAGGCTCTCTGCAATCAGAAAATACATTGGCGCCCACATTTCAACAGGCGCCAAAAACAGAGCGGTTAACGCCCCTAGTGGAGTACTGGGCTGCGTGGCAAAGCCTGCCCGAGATCTCGCAACGGGTCCAAAACCATCCAATTCCACAAAGGCCCACCCCTATCAGCAGTGTTCTTCCCACAACAGTACGTCCTTGGGAAGCTCCAGCTTTGAGACAAGAAATTGTGTCTCTCTTTGAGAAGGGTGCTATAGAAGAAATACTTTGTGGTGGCCAAAAAGGATGGTGGACTGCGTCCGATTCTGGACTTGCGTCGTTTGAATCTTGCGCTCAGAGTCAGCAAATTCAAAATGCTAACGTTGAAATCCATTCTGTCTCAGGTTCGAACCAGAGATTGGTTTGTAACTATCGATCTAAAGGATGCGTATTTCCACATCCAGATCCTCAAGAGACACAGGAAGTTCCTCAGGTTTGCTTTCGAGGGCAAAGCTTACCAGTGTCCTTCCATTCGGACTAGCCTTAGCTCCTCGGACTTTCACAAAATGTATGGACACTGCTCTGGCCCCATTGCGGCTATTAAATTATATTAAATTACCTGGACGATTGGCTGATATTAGCCCAATCCGAGGAAATGGCAGTAGCTCATCGAGACTTACCTCTCCGCCATTTGAGGAGCCTAGGTTTACGCATAAACCATCAGAAGAGTGTTTTACTGCCAAGCCAGCAGACAGTCCAATAGTGTGAGGAGACATCAGAGGCGGGTGACGTCACAAACCAGGAAGTTATAAAGCCTGCCCAAAACAAAGCCGCGCTAGCTTCGTAAGTCTGAAGTAGTCGCTTTGACAGGCACATACGAGATATGGCAGGGCGATGCAACGCTCGTTCCCTCTTCAGGGAACCGAGGTTACAGTCGTAACCTAGCCGTTCCCTTTCAAGGGAACTCCCGTTGCAGCGAATGACGCTATGGGAACATCAATAACAACGCCACCATAGCGAGAAGTGCCTGTCCAGTGTGAAATCGAAAGAGCAGGACGCCCCCATGACCCTGGTGTAGAGTCCAAGTCCAAAGAGTTAAATCTAACAAATGTGTGCGGTGAGGACCATCCTGCCGCATCACAAACATCTTGTAGAGCAACTCCTGACAAAAGGGCCTTAGAGGCCGCCATAGGCGAAGGCTGTCCGACCGACTCATGAGCAAGTGAGATGGCCAAAGCACACAAACAGTTGTTCCGATTTATGCCACAGGGCAGCTCTGTGGACATAAGCATCTAACGCCCTTACTGGACACAGCAAATTACTTTTCTCCTGGTCCGCATTAAGGAAAGGTGGACGACAGAAGGCCTGTAGCACAATGGATCTAGCTACGTTAGTAGGGACCTTCGGTATGTAACCTGGTCTAGGGTGAAGGAAGGCCTTGACCATGCCAGGTGCAAATTCCAAACACAAGGGTGCAACAGACGGAGCTTGAAGATCTCCTATCCTTTTAAGAGATGATATAGTGAGGAGGAACAAAGCCTTCAAAGTTAAAAACTTGGCAGGAACCTCCTCCAACGGCTTGAAGGGAGCCTGGGACAGGCCCTGGATGGCCGTGGCCAGGTCCCACATCAGCACCCTAGAGCGAACTACAGGCCTCAGCCTCAAAGTACCACGGAGGAAACGAGACACCAGTGGATCTTTACCCACAGATAATCCCCCCAGAGAAGTGTGATAAGCACCAATGGCCGCCACATACACCTTTAAGGTGGATAAACCTGCAGTGAACCGTTCCTGCAGGAACTCCAGCACTGTACCAACCAGGCAGTTAACTGGGTCCCGCTGATGGTCACTACACCAAGAAGTGAAGATTGTCCACTTCAGGGTGTAAAGCTTCCTCGTGGATGGAGCTCTGGAGTGTAGGATGGTCTCCACAACCTCGGTTGAGAGACCTGACCTTATGAGCTGGGCCCCCTCAGAGGCCAAGCCCACAAGTTCCATAGTTCTGGACGGGAGTGAAATATCGAGCCCCCTGCTTGGGACAGAATGTCCCTCCTGACCGGCAACTGAAATGGAGGCCCGTCGAGGAGAGACACTACATTGGGAAACCATACTCGGCCCGGCCACCGCGGAGCTACCAAAATAAGGCGCACTTGGTCCCTGCAAACTATCTCCAGAACTTCTGGGAGCAGAGCGATCAGGGGAAAGGCGTACAGATGTAGCCTCGGCCATGCCTGTACCATAGCATCCAACCCCAGAGGACATGGATGCGTGAGGGAAAACCAGAATGGACAGTGAGACGTCTCTCGAGACGCAAACAGATCCACTTGAGCCCGGCCAAACACCCTCCATATCTGCTCCACCACCTCGGGGTGGAGCCTCCATTCCATGGGCCTCAGCCCCTGCCTCGACAGGATGTCTGCTCCCATATTCTGGGCCCCAGGGATATAGGCCGCTCTGAGCGAGAGGAACTTCCCCTGGGACCACAGGAGGATCTGGTGTGCCAGTTTGCAGAGCGGACGGAGAAACTGCCAACATCTCCAGGAGATTGATGGTCCCCCCACAGACCTTGAGTCGAGCGACCCTCTAGGATTGCTCCCCAGCCTGTGAGAGAGGCATCTATCGTTAGCATCTTGCGACGACCCGAAGCTCCCAACACGGGACCTTGGGATAGGAACCAAGGTTTCTTCCACATAACCAGGGCACGTAAGTATTGCCGCGTGACCCTGATCATGCGAAAGGGGTTGCCCCTCGGGGAAAACCCTTTGGTTCTGAACCACCACTGTAAGGGTTTCAGGTACAACAGTCCAAAAGGTATCACGTTGGACGTTGCTGCCATCAGACCCAATATTCTTTGAAACTGTTTTACAGTGAGAGACTGACCTAGCTTTACTCTCTTTACTGCTGACAGTATGGACTCTATCGGTGACAGGCGCGCCTGCATCAATATTGAATCCCACACCACACCTAGAAAAGTGTTCCTCTGTAGTGGAGAAAGTACACTCTTTTTGACGTTCAGCCGTAACCCCAACTCCTTCATGTGTGTGAGAACGACATCTCGATGCCGAACCGCTAACTGATGTGACTGAGCTAGAATCAACCAATCATCAATGTAGTTCATAATGCTTGTCACTGAGGTGGCGAATCCTCATTTTCTCTGATGCTAACACTCTCCAGATCCTCAGAACTGGAGAGCTGCATCAGAGGTGCCTCAATCGGGGCGGAAGTAACCGCAGTGCGTGCTTCCAAACCCAGAGAGAAGGCACTGGATCTATCAGGTGAAGGCAGAGATAAGGCTGGGCCCGTCTCTAACCCCACTGATAGATCCATTTGCGAACCCCAGGACTGCGATCGCCGCTGTGCCTGGGGAGCGTGAGCCTGAACGTCTTTGCGAAAGAATGCCAGGCGGGATCGGAGCGTCCACAATGGAAGCACTTCACAGTGCTCACAGCCAGCGCCTTTGAGCACTGACCGTGCATGCTCCTCTCCCAGACATGCAGCACACAGAGTGTGTGTGTCCCCACCCGTAAAGAAACGCGGGCAAAGGTGCACACACACTCTAAACTGCTGCTTATTCGCCATAGTTTTTGTTTAGCTTTATTTTACTGAACTAGAAAAAACACTTGAAAAACCATTGAACAGATATCACACAGAGCGCTACTGAAGACACAGAAGTTAGCGTGGCTTTGTTTTGGGCAGGCTTTATAACTTCCTGGTTCGTGACGTCACCCGCCTCTGACGTCTCCTCACAGTATTGGACTGATTTCACATGTGCTTCATGACTTTATCACGCAAGCGTTCCCATAGCGTAATTCCCTTGAAAGGGAACCCTGAGTTTAGAGTATTCAGAGTATTCATTCCTTCTTCTACCTTCTTTCTTTCAGTAGTACTGTCCCATTTCTGTCTTTATTAGCGAGTTTCCATTTGTATTTACTTCCATTTTGCAGATGCAGGTTGTCATGTTTTTCCAGGCTCTTCTCTTGGCATTTGTGTTATAAATTCAGATGTAATTGTTTTAAGTCAATGTGAGATTTTCTGTTGAAACTGTGGGGGCATAAATAAATACATTTGCATATAAACTGAAGGATGTTGTTTACTTTGAGTGAGTTTTTGATAATCATATTAAATCATATTAATTGCAGCCATACATGGTCTCTGATTGAAAGGAATAAATTAAAAAGACAACTAACTGGCATAGAATCCTGCTTTACATAAAGCAAGATTGATTTGATAGTGTTTCTATGTTGATTCAATGTTAAATAAGTGATTTATTTTAAGTTGAAAAAAATATTGATTTTATGGCAATCTTGATGTTACGGTCTGTAGTGCAGCAGGGAAGAGAAGATCCAGGGCTTCCACAAAGACGGGTTTTTATTTACAAAGGGAAACAGAACACGACACACATAGGCATAACACATAAGAACGGACAAGGAGTGCAGGGAAGTGAGATCAATATAAAGGGAGTGCTAATGACGATGACCAGGTGCAGGGAATCCAGGGAGAGTGGGAGAGATGAGGAGTGAGTGATTTCAGGTGTGAGACAGGGAGGATCATGGGAAATGGAGTCCAGGACAGGCGTGGATTGTAACATTACTTCCCCCTCCCGGTAGGCGCGTCCTCGCGCCTTAGATGAAACACCGGGGAGGGGGGGTGGGCGCCCTGGAGACCTACACGCAGGTGCGAGCCTCGGGCGGCCACGGCGGGTCAGGAGCCTCGGGCGGCCACGGCGGGTCAGGAGCCTCGGGCGGCCACGGCGGGTCAGGAGCCTCGGGCGGCCACGGCGGGTCAGGAGCCTCGGGCGGCCACGGCGGGTCAGGAGCCTCGGGCGGCCACGGCGGGTCAGGAGCCGTGGGATGCCACGGCGGGTCAGGAGCCTCGGGATGCCACGGCGGGTCAGGAGCCTCGGGATGCCACGGCGGGTCAGGAGCCTCGGGAGTCCACGGCGGGTCAGGAGCCTCGGGAGTCCACGGCGGGTCAGGAGCCTCGGGAGTCCACGGCGGATCAGGAGCCCCACCCACATGTGCGCCACCCACATGTTCCCCACCCCCGGGTATATAGCCCCCCCCAAAACTTTCTTGGGGGAATTCAGGGGTAGTATGGAGGGCACGCGGAATGGGATGAGCTCCTGGGCTGGAGCGGGCACGCGGAATGGGATGAGCTCCTGGGCTGGAGCGGGCTCGAGGAGAGCTGGAGCGGGCTCGAGGAGAGCTGGAGCGGGCTCGAGGAGAGCTGGAGCGGGCTCGAGGAGAGCTGGAGCGGGCTCGAGGAGAGCTGGAGCGGGCTCGAGGAGAGCTGGAGCGGAATCCAGGAGACTCGGAGCGGGAACTTGGAAGCCTGGAGCGGAATCCAGGAGACTCGGAGCGGGAACTGGGAAGCCTGGAGCGGAATCCAGGAGACTCGGAGCGGGAACTGGGAAGCCTGGAGCGGAATCCAGGAGACTCGGAGCGGGAACTTGGAGGCCTGGAGCGGAATCCAGGAGACTCGGAGCGGGAACTTGGAGGCCTGGAGCGGAATCCAGGAGACTCGGAGCGGGAACTTGGAGGCCTGGAGCGGAATCCAGGAGGCTCGGAGTGGGAACTGAGGCGGCAGGATCGCTCCAAAAGTCTATCAACCAGAGGTCCTGTGGCTCTGGCGTGGCGGCGGCCATCTTAGCCGGAGACGAGGGCTCTGGCGTGGCTGCGGCCATCTTGGCCGGAGACGAGGGCTTGGCATTGGCCCTCCTTCTCTGCCATTTGGGTTTGTGGACAGGCAGGACAACACGGGAAGGCCCACTGGAGAGATATGTGGAGGGAACTGGCTGTGGGTGAACTGACCAGGCCGCGTGCTTCTCTGAGGGGACCGGACGAGGAAGACACTCATTCTCTTGAACCTCTTCAATTTCGAAATTGGAACAATTTAAACAGAGAATCAGATTCATTGACTCGACTAGGGAAAAGGAACAGGCAGGTTCAATATATCGAATAGTGTCCTCATCCAGGCCCATCAGAAAACACGCGTTAAGTGGTGCATCTGGCCAGTTCACCAAAGACAGCTCAGCGAATTCCTCCACGTACCTCTCCAGCGGGCGACCGCCCTGCCTGAGACCCCACAGGCGATCCACCGCTGACGTGTCTTTAAGGGGGGGACACCGGAGAGATCGGGGTCAGGAAGATTCCCATCTTCAGAGCAGTCCTGGCAGTTTTTTGGTCCGTTCTTCTGTTACGGTCTGTAGTGCAGCAGGGAAGAGAAGATCCAGGGCTTCCACAAAGACGGGTTTTTATTTACAAAGGGGAAACAGAACACGACACACATAGGCATAACACATAAGAACGGACAAGGAGTGCAGGGAAGTGAGATCAATATAAAGGGAGTGCTAATGACGATGACCAGGTGCAGGGAATCCAGGGAGAGTGGGAGAGATGAGGAGTGAGTGATTTCAGGTGTGAGACAGGGAGGATCATGGGAAATGGAGTCCAGGACAGGCGTGGATTGTAACACTTGATCTATTTTTCATCGTTGAAATAACATTATTTCAGGGTGCAAACCTGATGAAAAATCAATGTTACCTTTTTTAAAATTGTTTCAATGACAATTTGATTGATGCGTTAACATTAATTCAGTGTTGATTCAGTGTTAAATAAGTGATTTAATTTTAGTTGAAAAAATATTTATTTTATGCCCGTCTTGATCTATTTTTCATCGTTGAAATAACATTATTTCAGGGTGCAAACCTGATGAAAAATCAATGTTAAATTTCAACATTGATTCAATGATATTTTAGTTAATGCATTAACACTGATTCAACGTTGATTCAGTGTTTGTCTGCTCTCTGGGTAACCATTGCAGAGGACATGTCTGGTTGCTCAATAACAATTTAGCCACTATTCAAAATATTTTCTCTTTTGTGGGGTTCAATATAGAATCTATAAAATGCTCCAGTTTTTTTAGCTGTTGTAGTCTTTGTTGTAGTTTATCCTGAATTAGTTTTACAGTGTGTAATTTTCAAGTATGGTGACTATTAGTATAATTAACCTCAACAGGTATCAGAAATAACTAAACGGTGCCTCCTTTTATAACACTAGTATTGAAAAATTACTTTGATATAACTTTGAATATCTGAAGTTATTTATTTACAGACCTAAAATAATAAAGATGAAAGTCAAAATGAACATAAAATAACAGAACCTCTGTTATTGTATAAGGAAATAAAAAATGTTTCCCCAAATTAACTTACTGTTTACTTTCCTCTGTAAACACCACTCAACATACAATGTAATCAAGATTTATCCAGTGGTTGTTCCAGTTAGAAAATCCCTAATTTAGAATTACCCACAAATTAGTAAATTATACAGTGGATTTGAATCTCAAGAGCTCACATGAATCACAACGGCGCTACACCGGGGCTAGGGGGGGCTATAGCCCCGTCAGAATTTTTAATAGCCCCGGTTTAGCCCCCCCAAGCAGTTGAGAATCAGATGGACCGTTTTTTGATAAAGACAGAGTGCAGGTAGGAAACCCTGTCTCTGATGGGGGCCAAAGAAGGAGAAAAGAAAGAAGAGTCAGAGAGAAAAAGGTTTGAAAGAAAAACTACTGATATAAAAATATCTGTCACACTGCCGTTAATCTCCGCATCATGTGAGCACTGTTTCCTGCATTATTAGGCTGCGTGTCCACCAAAGCATTTTAGCCAGCTGGAAATGCCTAGCTGTGGGTGCTCGAGAGCGCTTCAGCAGCGCAGCGTTTTTTATTCAGTTGAGGCGCTTTGCTTGCTATTATTTTGCTGCTTTTATTTATTTTTTTAAAATGTCAATTTCTTTATTAAGTAACTCTGACGTCATGAATATCGATCATTTTCTTAGCACCCCCACATATTGGCTTAGCATCTCACTTTTTGGAATGAAAACCATTACCAACCAGATGAAATGAACTCTTTCTCCTGCTTTTGATAGCAAGCCCTTTATCAGCACCATGGTCATCTCCTCATTCAATGCCCTTCTTAGAAGAGTCACCCAGCCTCCTTGCAGCTCTTGGCACTCTCCTGCATTTTATTTGCTGAGCAGCAGGGCTTTGAGGCCTAACATAAAAAATCTAAACAAAATCTGCCACTGATGCTTTATTTACTTCCTGCACAGTTTGTCTTGGGTTGTTTGTTGTGATGTGAAGAAATGAGTCAGGATGAGTCCATACTGTGCATTTTCTGATGCTTTGCTATCTGCACATACATCTACATGTGAGCCATGAGTGGCACAAGGATTGAGATTTGAAGCAAGAAATTATGATGGAACAATATAACTCAATTCTTTAGCTTTTCTCAAAATATCAAAACCATTGTCTATGGCTTAGAATGACAATGATGGCACATTTTTGGTTTATCATTTTATAAAACCTACAGTACTCATTTTCTTCATCTTTAAAAATGTCTTTATTATCTGTTTTAATCAATGAGATTAATGAGATGTTTACACTCATATACCTAAAAACTACAGTCCATTCATCACCATTATTTAACCATTTTAGTCATATCCGACTCCTGGTGATTCTATAGGCCGTATCTCATCATATGCTAGAGACTGTCCATGAATTTTCTTGCCAATGATTTTTCCGGGATACGTCGCCAGGTCTTTCCCCAACCCTCCCCATTACATGGCTTGTGACTCTCACACACACACACACACACACACACAAACACACAAGCATTCACAACAATGGACAATTTAACACATCCAATTCACCTATACTGCACCCGGAGGAAACCCACGAAGACACAGGAAGAACATGCAAACTCTACACCGAAAGGCCTCCTGGTTTAGCCAGGACTCGAACCAGGGACATTCTCACTGTGAGGCAACAGTACCCACCGAGCCATTGTGCCGCCCAAAAACTACATTACTGAGCTAAAAGCTAAAAGCTGGGTGACTATTTTAGCAGCATCAAGGTCAGAAAACATCTACAGCACATCAACTATAAATGTCTAAGAGCTCTGTTCACCATCTAAACTGATCTACAAAAGCAGGATTCTCATCAAGGCAAACCACATGAGGTGCCGCAGTAGGAGAAGCTTGGAGGTGTGTTGGGAAGGAGAAATGAGAGAGAGAGCAGATATAAGAAACCAAATAAGAAAAATTGGAATCTTACAGATGAGCAAGAAATAGTATGAGATGGAATAATGACTGTGAAAGTGTGCAGTAAAATGGAAATAAAATAGTAAGAGAAATGTAAGAGGTTACACTATTGTGTGTGACGTTTATTAAAAAAGATTTTGTTGGATTGGTTGTGACAGGGGTATATCACATGTACATTATAAGGGGGCCGTATATGATTCATCCTCCCATGACTGTGCAGCTGTTACTCCGTTAATGATGTTTGGAAATGGAACCAGATATAGCATGTATTACGTACAGTAAGCTTTCAACGGTAACATTGAATGGATTTTTATGGATTACACAGCTCCTCGTTTTACTTTCCTCAGGAAATTATTCCAGCACATTTAGAAACTGACTTTTGACTTATATTAGTCTTGCTGTCAACACCCAGGCCATAGTTAATTAATAATTCACACAGTAATTAAGATTCAGATTAGAATTAGTGTCTCAAATAAGGGAACCAAATCAGGGCACCGAACTCGCAGAGAGAATTCAGTTGAGTGCTGCAGTATAGGTTAAATTTATGGTGATTGGGAGGGGACATGTTCGGTTCACTTAGTTTTGTCATGGGAACGTGATCATATGTTGTGTTGATCATATGTTGATCATATTTTCTACAACAAATTTCATTTAAATGCTTGTCGTCTATAGGCACCATCGCGCGCAATATAATATAATTGGCAATATGTTAATATACTCATTTCTAATTACGCACTTTTTCTTAATTGAAAAAAATAAATTATTATAGGCCTATCAGTTTCTGATAATTCCAGGTTGCTATGGTCGTGCATTTAACTCATGGACATGAGAAATAGATGTCGTTCCCTCAACATATGAAGTCGTGGCCACAAGAAAAATATGTTGTTCACTCAACATAGGATCTCGAGGCCACGACATTACATCGTGTGGCCAAAACATAAGGATGTCTTTACATCGACAAAATGATCTCATGGCCACGACTTATTATGACGTTCTTACAAGTTAATATGACGTTCCCACAAAGTAATAGCCAAGACATATAATTACTTTCCAACGGACCACGGCCACGACAAAACTGTGTCCCCTCCGGGTCACCGTAGAAATGATCTAGCTATGCAAACATCTTTGACAATTTGATAATGTTCAACAATTTTGATAGTTCAGGAATACAACTGAAAGGGATAGTTCACCCAAAAATGAAACATCTGTCATCATATACTCATGTCACTTCAAACCTGTATGACTTTCTTTTGAGGATACTTTGAAAAACAACATTTGACCTCACTACCTTTATATGTATGGACAAAAAAATCTGAATAACTTTTATATAATCATCCCTATATTTTTTATGATTTTCAATAGCCCTGGAGTGCAATAAAAGCTCCATTCACTGTAATCTTCTATAATAGTTGATTATCACAGTGGATGTGTGAGTGAATGAATGGATAATGTACATGCCTAAAAACATTTAGTCTTGTGATACTGAACATCTCCTGACAGCTCAATCCACTCAGCCTTCACCTCATCACAGCCTTTGCTAACAGCATGTCTGGTAACACTTAAGGCATTAATTCATTTTGGCACGCTCACAGTCCTTGATGGCAGTTTGCATGAGATGCCTAGCTTAAACAGTGGCGCTTCCATACTGAGATGATTCAGTAGTTTATAGTGTGTTTTAGAAAATTACACAGCAGTGCATGTCTGGTGTCTACAGAGGATAAGTGGGGCACATCAGGTGGAGGTTATCACAGCGAGCTCCCTCCATCTCAGCCACGCACTGTAATCAGTCTGCTGATGGGTCATAAAGGGCACTGTGCCCACTGTTCCGCCTCTGTTTACTTGTAGCTGTGAAAATCACTATTGGATTACTTCTGACACAGATGTGCCTGTGTTCGGAAAGAGGATTGTCAGATTGCTGATAAAATATATTGAGGTTTCCTCATGTGATTCCATTCATTCCCTTTGATGCTGTACAGCTGTCATTTCTGTAGGGACACCTTTCATTTTGCTCTTAACCATGGATGGTGTGTTGTTGCTGATGTTTATAATAATTATATTTCATGTTGTTATTTTTAATAATTCCATTAAAGGGCACCTATTATGCCCCTATTTTCAAGATGTAATATAAGTCTCAGGTGTCCCCAGAGTGTGCCTGTGATGTTTCAGATCAAAATTCCTAACAAATCATTTAATATACCATTTTGAAAATGCCTCCTTTAAATGCAAATGAGCTGCTGCTCCCCACCCCAGAGGGAACTGTCTCTGAGGGCGGGGTCTATGCTAATATGGCAGTGTCCATAGATATGTATACGTAGATTCCTCATTCGACCGCTCCAGGCACGTTGACGTGCCGCCATTTTAGAATGGTCAACACACGTCAACACTTCAGATGCTGTCATCACTGGCATTAAAAAAAACTACACAGCCTCTGTAAAACCTGACGCGATTTAAATTCCAGAAGACATGGGATAACCTTTCACATGTGAGAATGTGTTGAGAATGTGTTGGTTTGTGTTTTTATAGCCTACTCAATATTACAGGTTTTTAAGGCTACTTTTTAATGTCATGTTAGCTAACACGTTGTTCATGTAGGCCTATTGTGTTAGTTTAGCTATTATAATGTTTGCATCTACACTAAAACACGTAAAATTTGTTAGTTATAACAGGCTTCATGGTTCTTGAATTTCAGACACAGTATTCAAGGACGGGAAATATGTGAAAACAAACATTGGTCTTTGAAAGTCCTTAAATTAAACTAAATTTAAGAGTAGTTAAAGAAGAGAAACAGACATATTTCTGCTGTTCCATAAGCCCGCCCAACTGTCAGAGAGTGAAAGTGCATTTTCATTCAGCAAGTCTGCTGCCGTTGTACTTTAGACGAACGCAAAAGATCGATCCTGACGAGCTCTATTTTTATACACGCAGTGTTGTAAATCTATGTGCATTCAAATAATGTAGAGTAATAAGCTATCTAGAATATTATATAATTTAATATTTTAAATAAATGTATAATCATTTATAATTTTGACTCCTAATTTATAATTTCTCTGTTCTTAAAAATGGTTTAAATTCAGTAATGTGATGTTCATAATTTGATGAAGTTTTTTTTATAAAACTATTGCAAAACAGGATGCTTTTTGAGAATTTAAGCCTAGTTTCAAATAATACCTAGTTTATGGTGATTAAACATGGTTTGAAATTAATAAATAGGCTATATTAATGTTTATTAAACACATTAATTTATTACTATTTTTATAATTAATTTATTTTGATGATTGGTTGATGGTTGATGATTTCTTTCCAATTAACTTGTTTATAATGAGTTCACTGCTTTCATTAAAAGCTGAGCAATGTGTCTGTAGGGTTCTCTGATGATCAATAATATTAATGATGTTAATATAATGTTAAGATTTTTAACCAATATTTTTAGCATGCAGAATTCTCGAATTATCCACAATTTATGATAAACTAAATCCTATAAAATCATCTGCTTCAGTCTATTTCAGATATAGATATTCATTCATACATGCATGCTTATAACTACAGTTGCAGATGCACAGGCAACTTTTGAATGTTCACAAATCACAATGCACGTTCACGACCGGATTTGACCGTTCGAAAATGGCGGCCCATAGAAACAGTCGCTAATGAGGCATCTACATATATATGTCTATGGTAGTGTCCCTCAACGCTCGTGGGCGGGGCCTGTGAAATGTGGCTTCACATTCCCCAGAATCTGCAAACAGCTTGTTCTGAGACACTGTTTATGATTTATGGGGATTAAAAAAAAAGGAGTGGGTGGATATTTACCATTATAGAGTGGTTGTGTACACACACTGCCAACACACAATTATGTTCAAACACTTTATAAAAGTGAATTAAGCATAATAGGTGCCCTATATAATGTATATTTTAAAGATTTGTATTATTCATTATAACTTATATGTCACTTATAGGCCTAATCTGAAATCATGTGAATAACTGCTATTATGACATACTTCAGTTTAAAATAATAGGCCTTAATTATTATATGGGTAATTCAGATGTAACACTTTAACTGGGATTCTGTAATTGTATTTGTCAATCTTTCAGCTACTAATTTTTTTGCATCACAACAGCTAAACTGTCAAAAAAGACAGACAAAAGTCAAAAGTCAAGTCAAACTTTATTATAAAGCACAATTATACACAACCGTAGTTGATCCAAAGTGCTTTACAGTAAGAAATGATCATTTAAAATAAAGGATCCAGTGATAAAGAGAGACCCTGATGTTCAGAGGTAGACTGTTACAGAGCTTAGGGGGTCTACAGACAAAGCTCAATCACCTTTTGATTTACAGCGAAACAGAGGGACAGATAAAAGTAATTGATAACATAATCTTAATGACCTACAGGCTGTGTATGGCTGAATGAGATCACAAATATAGTCCAGAGCCATTTTGTGCAGTGCATTGTACTCAGAAAGAAGAATCTTAAAGTCAACTCTAAATTTGATCTCAATTTTACCAATGCAATGAGACAAGGACAGGAGAAATATAAATAACCAAGACAGGGTGGATTGAGGTAGGCCAACATACAACAAGTTACAGTAGTTTATTTGGGAAGAAATTAGTGCATAAATCATTACTAGAAAGGAAGTGTTTTGGAAAAAGCTACTTTTACCGACCACATTTACATGCTTGTCAAATTGGAGCAGAGGATCAAAATAGAAAAGATTTATTGCATGACTGTGTAGGTTGTTACTTAAGGAGCCTAACTGTCTTTTAATGTAGTTGTTAGTAGCAACAAGACCTAGCAGAAGCACTTCAGTTTTATTTTCATTCTGTAGGAAATTACAAAGAACATTTGATTTAGTATTTTATTAAAAAATAATATCAACATATACATACACCACTGTTCAAAGGTTTGGGATCAGTAATATATTTTTCTTTTCAAAGAAATTAATACTTTTATTCAGCAAGGACACATTAAATTGATCAAAAGTGACAGTAAAGACTTTTTACATTGTCACAAAAGATTTCTATTTAAACTTTCTTTTGAACTTTCTATTCATCAAACAATCCTGAAAGAAATGTTTCACGGTTTCCACAAAAATATTAAGCAACTGTTTTCAACATTGATAATAATAGGAAATGTTTTCTTGAGTAGCAAATCAGCATATTAAAATTATTTCTGAAGGAGCGTGTGAAACTGATGACTGGAGTAATGGTTGCTAAAAATTCAGCTTTGTCATCACAGGAATAAATAAGATTTTAAAATGTATTCAAATAGAAAAAAGTAAAACTTTAAAACTGTGATAATATTTCACAATATTACTTTTTTTTACAACATTTTATGCCGGTCATTACCTCTACTTACCTTAGGGAACCATCTCCCAAATTCCGAACCTCTTTTCCACCTGTACCTTGTGACCCCTCGCCTATCTTACAACCCTGTCTTCTTGTTTGCCTATTAAATACTCTGTGCATAGATTCCAATCTGCCTCCAGAGTCTTCCTCATTACAGAAGACTTCACCGTCAACCGATCCCGCAGCACCACTATCAGCTCAGTCGTTGGATGAAGTTCTTAGCCATCTGCACCAACAGCCACTTCAGGGATAGTATCTTCCAACAACACAACACCAGTGTGGCGAGCGGTGAGGTGAGGGACCGTGAGAACGGGCCGGTGACGAGCGATAATGAGCTCCAGCTGCGCGCCACACCGGTCTCGTCTCACTGGCTGCTCAAAACAGATAGATGGACACTTCGTTCAAAACACTATCGGCACGGTCTCTTGCCCACCTTGCAAGCAGTGCTGGCTAGCCGCAACAATCATCTCACCTTGGAGCAGTATATTCATCTCTCCAATCACATTGACAACATGATTGGATCTTGCACACTGACCTCCCTGTCTGCTGGCCCAAGTGCGATTGGGGCCTTTGATCTCTGTGGGGAACATGGCCACTTCCTTTCTGCCTGCTCAAGCCATTCTGCATCTCCAGCTTCCATACACACACATCGGTGAGTTCAGTATCCAATACCTCTGCTGAAGTGAAAGCGCTCAAATAACTCCCTGCTGGTCTTCTTCATCCCTTGTACATACCTCGCCGGCTGTGGTCTCACCAAGATGTTCAAATCTCTCCCTCTCAGTGTAACACCACCATTCTGGTAATCATCTGCCCTTTCTCTAAAGCTTGTTGCCTCATTCTCCACTGCAAGCTACCTTCAGCGATGGAAACTGCTGTAGCTTTCGTCCACTGTTTTGCTTCTTTGGCCTACCAGAATACATCATCTCAGATTGAGGACCCCAATTAATTTATCCAGTCTGGAAGTCTTACTCCTCAACATCAACATCATCCTCACATCTGGGTATCACCCACAGTCCAACGGGCAGGTAGAGCTCCTGAACCCAGAGTACTTCCCCCAAAAAGCTGCAAACCAACGTGGGACAGCAGCCAGAAAACGATGCTGATAATTGAAAAAACAACACAAAAAAACAAAACAAAGCTGATAGTGTGCCTATCGTAGGGAGGGGGTTAGTCGCTGGAACAGGTGGGCTTCTCGTATCATCGGACAGGAGTTTGATGCTCATAGTATCGGATGGGTAAGCCTCGCTGGTAGTAGGCTGGGGACAGCTGCACCTGGGCAAGCTCCTGCGGGAGCGGGGGAGATAACACTGCTGAGGCAGTGAAAGCCAGCTGGACGGAGAAATGGAGCTCCTGCAGGAGCAGAGAAGAGAACACTGTTGCAGCAGTGGAGGCAACTTGCCAACTTGCATTCCAACTATTCAATGAGCAAGTTGAACATAGAAACGGATCTCCTGTGGGAGTGGTGGAGATAACACTGCTGTGGCAGTAAAAGCAAGTTAGAAGGAGAAATGGGGTTCCTCCGGGAGCGGAGGAGATAACACTGCTGCTGCAGAGACAGCAGGCTGGATGGAGAAACAGAGCTCCTGCAGGAGAGGAGGAGATAACACTGCTGTGACAGTGGAAGCAAGTTTGAAGGAGAAACTGAGCTTCTGGAGGAGATAACAGTGCTGTGGTAGTGAAGCATTTTGAATGGAGAAATGGAGCTCCTGCTGGAGCAGAAGGAAATAACACTGCTGGGGTATTGAAGCATTTTGTGAGGAGAAACTAAGCTTCTGTGGGACCGAAGGAGATAACGCTGCTGCGGCAGTGAAAGCAATTTGGATGGACAAACTGAGCTTCTGTGGGAGCTGAGGCAGTGTCACTGCTGCGGTGGTGAAAGAATGGACTGGGCTCCTGCAGGAGCAGGTAGGGAGATGCTGCTGTGGCAGTGAATATAAATTTATTTCCACTAATTAGTGGACTGATCTTGTAAAATTGAGGTGGATACGGTGAGCCTGTATGTTTGGGTGTATGAGAACAAGCTGAAGCTAAGAAATTAGCTGAGAAGGGTTTGATGAGCTTCTTTGATGTGGAAGTGAGTTGATCGAATGTAGCTCTTGAAAGCCTCTGATGACCAGCTACCAAGTGTTTGAATCTGATGCTGGTAGAGGCCTTTTTCATTTTTGGACCCGGTAACATGTTTGGCAGTTATGATGAATTGATCGCAGGCTGAAATGCATATAAAGCGCCTTAGGGGAGGCATCAATGCAGCGGAGTGTGAATGCCCTTTACAGTTGCTTCGTTGTCACAATGAACTGCGATGCTGTTGGTGGACCATTCTTTCCCCCACAGAAAGGCTGCTACACGTAGATGAGAACTAGCGGCCTCGTCAGTAAACAGTTGAATATCCACGGGGAGAGAAACCAGATTATTATAGAAAAAGGACAGGCCATTTCATTGTTTAGGGAGGTTGTCCATAAACTGAGCTTGTTGCAGCACAAACTAGTTAGGGAGATTTGGTCCTTTAGCGCATGAATTGAAGACGCGAGGGAGCGGAGATGTGAGATGAAAGGGTGGCCTTGCGGGATTATGCACATTGTGAAGTTTAAGTGGCCGAGCAAAGATAGCAGCTCGCATTTAGAACAATTTTGATTTCATTGGGCAGTGTGGCCTGGAAATTAACTTTAGAGTTAATGCCCAGGAATTCGATAAAAGTGGCTGGACCCACGGTTTTATCGTGGGTTATTGGATTCCCTGAGCTTAACGAAAACCTTTTGGACTGTGAGAAGATGTGCGGCTGGGATTAATTCATCTAGCAGGTAAATAACAAAGTTGTTAGGGAGAATCCAAAAAATAGTTTCTGATAGCAGGTTGAAAATCTTGGGGCTGCTTTTGCAGCCAAAAGTTAAGTGAACAGCGAAGTAAAAATTTCCGTGCCAGCGCATGCCGAGTAAACGTCATGAATCCGGGTGGATGGGCATCACTTTAAATAAAGAAGTGCTGTTGACTTTGGCGAGCCAAGTGGCGCGACCCACGTCTTGGATCAAGGTTATGGTTTGGTCAATGTTGTGGTAATGAAGAGAAAATTATTTGAGAGAGATGAGGCTGTTTATGCTTGGTAACAGGGAGTTATTAAGGAGTGGAAATTGAAATTGATGAATCTGGGAAAGGGGGAATTGAAGGGTTAATCAGGGGACAAGCTGTAGTGGAGTGAGAAAATTATCTACATACAGGAAATGTTACGGCAGCCCAAGAACACTGTCTAAAGTGCCCCAGTAAGGGCAGTGATTCCACTGGGAGAACAGCTTGTGGTAAGTATACAAATGGGTTCCTATATGATAGTGTAAGGTCTGCAATTATTGTGAGATAATCATTCAGTTCTCATCTCCTGTGGGGAAGTGCAGCGCAAATGTTTTACTGTAGCGACTGAAATTATGTGCTGAAGTCAATTTGGCCATTTTAGACAGAAGGAGGTAGTAATGAAGAGTTATCTTAAGGAAGATAAATCAATGTAAGCGCCTGTGAGGATCTGTGCTCTAATGTTACTGGCAATAGGAGGCTGTTCCAAGGCTGTAGCGTTCGGTGGGATGGACATAAGTGTTGCGGAGAAAAAAAGGGTGAAAGGAGATTTAGCTTGGGGGAGAGTGTTAGGAGTAATAAAGGTCTGGGCCGAGGCCACTTGTGGAGGCAACCTCAGGCTTGGGTCAGCATGTAGTGAGACATACATGTCGTATAGTTGTGCATTGTTCATTCTCTTAGAGAAATGGACATAAGTGCTGATTAGCGCTTGTCTTAAAGCCAACACTTTCTCTATTGCAGGGATTGTTGGATAGGCCGAGGTGTAGGAGGATGGTGAAGATGATGGAGGGTGTCCTGAATGTGGAGGTGAGTGTAAGTCTCGGCATTTTGCAGTATGGAAGCGGCACAGATGGGCCAATGTCCACGCGGTGTTGTAGGAATTGTGGACGCATCAGACAAAAACTAATCTTCCAGATGATTCGTTCGGGCGTAATTCCACACAAAACTCAACTCAACAAATCAACAGTTTATGGCCTTAATTGAAGTGGATGCCGGTCAGTCTGCGTCAAGCTACAAAATCATCAGCTAAGTACTTTACAGCCTGACAAACCACCCCAAAGATAACAACAGACTTTGTTTGATCACAAGACAAAGACACAAACCAGATCTCTGTTGTCTCAACGACCTTTAGATGAACTATGAGGGACACGGTTAAATCCACAGGAAAAACACACAGAAACTGTAGTCACGTATAAACTGCTTCAAACCACAAAATGATGATTGTCAAACTTGCATTCAAACAGCCTTCTACTGCATAACTCCATATCACGTCTAGAACCAATACACATAACCATTATGCATATACATCACTCACAATTCATGTAATTGTTACAACTATTGAATGGTTAATTGAAAGTATGCCTTATCTGGTATGAGTGTGAATCTCTGTTCATAATTCAGAAGATGGCTTCAGTGAAATCTGTGTAGAATGTATTGTGTTCTTATAATAAGAAATCATGTCTAAATTTACTCTCTGCTTAGAGCAGTAAAGTAAGAGACCACAGATAACCTAATTTATGGTATGGTGGAGACACAGTCACCTCTGAACCAAAGATGATTCCCAATTGGTCAACCCATCCAGGAGGATGGGCAGACATTTTGAGTTTTAATCTCAGAACACAAACAAAGTTTCAGTGCAGTTCAAGAAAGAGCAAATTAAGTCAAGAAAAAAATACAGACAACATGACGAATAGATGATCGGACAAAGATGGTCGGAGGCAGACCAAGATCTGAAGAAAATGGGTTAACGATTTTACTTAAGCCATCTAGAACTCTCCTCTCACTTTCCTTTCTTTTACTTAAGTTTATTTTCTTTTAAAGAGTCTTGTGTTCTAAATTAAGTTTCGCCCTATAACCCCGCCTAAGCAACGATAGGAGGGTTAAGTTAATGATTGGTGGTTCATTCAGGTCATGTTTTAAATGCATATATTGCTAGAAACTTAGGATTTCATCATTTCTCTCCCTTAAAACTCATTATTTCCTCACTTTCTTCTTTTCTGCAATGCGTGTGAATGTGTGTGCGTGTGTTTGTGTTAGAAATTAGTTTTACGTGTTATAAAGTTACTAAAATAAAGTTTAGTTTGTATTTAAAGATAAGTGTTCTTGTGTTATATGCTTATGAATTTAATGTCTTAAACTGCTGATCTATGTTACCTGGCTATTAAATAGTATTTCACTACTGTGTGGATATTAATATCCGCTGCAGAGTTGATAGTTACGTCAAATGAACGCTGGACGAGTCATTTGCTCGGCTGTAAAATCCGACTCTTTCTATATTCCCTATGAATTAATTAATTCATTCATTTGAGCTAAATATACCTGTTTCCCTGATACAGAGTCCCTACAGTGTCGTCGGAGGCTCGGTTGCAGGAAGAGTTCAATCTCTGCCATTGTAAACAAATGGACAGGACCAAATGCTGAAACTGTCAAGGAATGTAGGTGAGTCGACTGTGTATATATATAGGCCTCCTCACATGCTGATTGAATAGACCTGTTGATTGGATAGATCATTTGACAAGTTCTTCCTGAATTCCACAGGTCACCCAGATCATCCAGATCATCCCCGCCTTCATAAAACTCAAGTCTCCCCTTCTCAAAGGGGATTGGGGGAGGGGTTCTGATGGTAGCTTCAAAATTGTGGTGAGGTGTAGGCCAGTGGTTTTCAAAGTTGTCCTGGAGGCACCCCAGCCCTGCACATTTTGTGTGTTTCCCTCATTTATTGCAACTGATTAAACTCATCAGCTCGTTAGTAGAGACTGCAAGAACTAAATTGGGTGTGTCTGATAAGGGAGACATACAAAATGTGCAGGGCTGGGGTGCCTCTAGGACAGGTTTGAAAACCACTGGTGTAGGCGCAATTTTTTTCTCCCCAAAACCGCCCTGCAGCTAATTTCATTGGTTAAGGTTACAGGTCAGTTTAGGGATCACTGTTTGGTGTAGGCAATCATTACTGTGATTGACATGACCGATAAAATTAAGATATGGATGTAGGGCAGAGTTTCTGCTGAACTGGTTTGGGGGAAAAGGTGGAGATGTGTGGTCAGCTGACTCTAAACAGTGAGATCATAATTATTCGTTTGAAAAACTCTGAAGTGCTGCTGCATAATAAGAGCCTTTGAGAAAAACAAAAACACATACACATTTTTATAGCCTGTTTCTATGGCACAGTTGCAGCGTGGACAGATTGTTATATGAAACCCTGTGCATATTGTAATATATTAACAGCAGGTATGTTATGTTGATGGGAATTAGTCACAGCAGTGGAAATTTTTGATGAATGTCTCATTGTCTGAGTATGGCTACAGGTGATGTACAGCAACCATGCTTACTGATCTGATATTGGTATAGTGATACAACCATGTATATCATGTTTGATATCACATTCCCATTACAAGCATAGTTAGGAAATTTCAGTCTGACAGGATCATTTTAGGGCATGGAGACTGCATGTTTAAAATGTTTAAATATTGCAATAGAGAATTTATAATTTAAAATTAACTACCAGAAGAATCAAACAAGTGCTGCACTGTGATAAATGCCATTTGGCCAAACAAACATCTCTCTGTCACTCTCTCTCACACACACACACACACACAAACACAGAGAGAGACATGATGATATGAGTGGTGCATGAGCAAGGATCTCATATTGATTTATATGAGGAAAAACAACTTGAGCTCTGCAGATGTTGGAATTTGCATTCAAAGCTGACATTTCATACCCACTGGTTAAACATACAAATAACACAGGGAAAAAACTTTTATGTATAATAATTAAATCAAGTATTTTGAATATCTTATTATTTGCGGTAACCCTGTTTTTTAATGAGACAGTGAGGGGGGAAACAAAGTGTGAGAGAGAGAAATTATTAATTTATTTCAACTTTACCTTTGTACTACTATGGTCCCCTGAGCTTATGAATCAGAGTATGACTCATCTTCATTTAGAAAATGCTCCGCATCAGCGTTAAGAAATGGGCTTTGTGGAATGAATGTAAGTCTCCAACTAATTACGTTCAAATCTTAGCTTTGTGATACAGCGGCACTGCAATTCACTATGCAACTGCTGCAATCATTACAAAAACACTACATGATGATCTTTCCAGTGGGGCAGACTGGTCCGCATCTGTGGGAGGGTGAGTAGGCAGGGTCTTAATTGATACAATGATACCACGGCGATACAATGCAAATGAGTACCATTGAACCTCATCTTCTTCTTTTGACCAGGATATCTATCAGGCTGTTCATTAAATTAGATACTGGACAAAGGATTTGTATGCTAGGTATGGCTTTGTAAAAACAATGATTATAGATGTTGTTCTCTTTCGAATGGGAACTCACATTGCATCCTCTAGAGCAGTGGTTCTCAAACCTGTCCTGGGGACCCCTCACCAGTGCACATTTTGCATGTCTCCCTCATCTAACACAACTGATTCAACTCATCAGCTCATTAGTAGAAACTGAAAGACTTGAATTGGGTGTGTGTATGAGGGAGACATACAAAATGTGCAGTGGTGAGGGGTCCCCAGGACAGGTTTGAGAACCACTGCTCTAGAGGATGCAATGTGAGTTCCCATTCGAAAGGGAACAACGTCTATAAGTAAATGATTGTTTTCACAAAGTCATACCTAGCATACAAATCCTTTGTCCAGTGTGGCCGGTGTCTGAAGCACGTGTTTAAACGTGACAATGTCAGTGGCCGACCTACCGGTGTGATCGTGAGCATAAAAGGGCACCTGTATTAGACGTCGTCGATTCCTTTTGACTTCAGGATCCGTTTGTTTGTGTACGTGTGAACGAGAATATCATCTGCCGCACTTGCATGAGTTTAGTTCTATAAGTAGCTGAATGCAAGCATTGTGAGGATTTCTCAATGCAAAGCTCCGTTCACTTCGTCCCTATTCTCTACGGATGTGGGACATGGCTCATTGAAGAGGCTGGATGTGGGGTTGTAGGCAGAGTGAGGGAGGAGTCAAACAGGAATATTTTTGTTTAAGCTCTTCGTGCTAGCTCTGGGACTGATTCATTTGCTTGATCTAATTCTGAGAAATTAGACACAGAATTAAGGTTGAAGCTGTATCCACTTGAGTATGGGTCCTTTAAGTAGGCAGCTCCCTTATGTTCTCTGAAGTTGTAGCCTCCTCTCCTAGAGGCTGAGGTTTAAGCAGGTGGCTGAGGCCTCCGCTCTCCTGAGCTCCACCTAGACAGTGACATCAAGTGTGTCGACTCTCTGTGGGCCGCTGTGATAAGCTGACTTTAAGGTTTAGTATGGTTTGGCAGTTCTCATTCTAGAGAGACATTCTTCTGAGGCTTGCACTCACCTGAGCTCCGTCTGGACAGTGACATCAAGTGTGTCAGCCCTCTGTGATGCTGCCTTGTTAAACTGTTAAAGCCTCAAAATCAACCAAAATCGACATTGTTCACTTGTTTTACCTGTAGCTCGAAATTATCCTGTGCACATTCCGACTACTTTTGCCAGCACGGGTCACATATACTGTACACTATATTGCCATTGGGACACCCCTCCAAATCATTGAATTCAGGTGTTCCAATCACTTCTATGGCCAAGGGTGTATAAAATCAAGCACCTAGGCATGCAGACTGCTTCTATAAACATTTGTGAAAGAATGGGTCGCTCTCAGGAGCTCAGTGAATTTAAGCGTGGTACCATAATAGGTTGCCACCTGTGCAATTAATCCATTTGTGAAATTTCCACACTACTAAATATTCCACGGTCAACTGTTAGTGGTATTATAACAAAGTGGAAGCAATTGGGAACAACAGCAACTCAGCCACAAAGTGGTAGGCCACGTAAAATCACAGAGCAGGGTCAGTGCATGCTGGCCCCTTCCTGTTCCAACATGACTGCGCACCAGTGCACAAAGCAAGCTCCATAAAGACATGGATGAGTGAGTTTGGTGTGGAGGAAATTGACTGGCCTGCACAGAGTCCTGACCTCAACCTAATAGAACATCTTTGGTATGAATTAGAGCGGAGACTGCGAGCCAGGCCTTCTCGTCCAACATCAATGCCTGACCTCACAAGTAAGCTTCTAGAAGAATGGTCAAAAATTCCTATAAACCTTGTGGAAAGTCTTCCCAGAAGAGTTGAAGCTGTTATAGCTGCAAAGGGTGGATCAACTCCAAATTAAACCCTACAGATTAAGAATGAGATGTCATTAAAGTTCATGTGCATGTAATGTCAGGTGACCCAAAACTTTTGCCAATATATTGTATATATATACCTATATACATGCCTCCACCTATGGCAGGTTTCTAAGTAGGCAGATTTCATGTTTCATCCCTACAGGTGGGGTTTCCAAGCAGGCAGCCCCTTCATGAGTCAATACTAAGGTTGAAGTTGTCTCTCCCTGATAGCGGGTGCCTTAAGTAGACAGCTCCCTTAGGTCGTGAGTGACAGGCATGTGAACTATTGTTTTCCTGTGCCAGTATTCCCTTCAAGGGCATATTACAGGTTAAAAAAAAATCAAAATTAATATATAACCTTCTATGAAAATACCATATGAAAAGTTAAAAGACATGAGGGCACAAATTTAATAGATAATGTGACCGTTTCTTTGACTGTTTAACATTTTTTTTAACATTGCATCATTTTACGTCACAAGAGGGAGTTGTTTGCCAGGCTCTGCGTTGGCTCAGTGCAGAGTAGGTTGGTATTTAGTAGGAGTCAGTGTGTTTTCGGTAGTTTTTGTATTTCAATTTATCACCGTCATGGTAAATTATTGTGTTTGTGGTGGTTGCACAAACTCGAGCCTGTCAGGACATCAATTCCACAGGTTTCCTAACAAGAAAAAGGATGGTGTTATATCTTCCGTGCCTGGGTGGCGTTTTGTGCAAGTGAAGAGACGGGACTTTACTTCTGCATCTGCTTTGAAAAACATTGTAATACTCCTGTAAAGGATGATATTAAATGAATAAACATCACACACAATGCTTTATCGCTGTTGTTTTTACGTGAATCAGTTTCAACATTTATGAATACAAATTATGTACATTAACACAAATGCATACAATCTCACACTTTTCAAACAGTTTGGAATTATGTGCTGGTAATGTAAATATTTTATTCATTCCATGTATGTACATTCAAATTCACTCAACTACATACTAGTGACGTCATATACATCCTCACACTATCGGTGAATCGGCAGGAAATAAACCCATAACACAGAATTAATGAATAAAGGATAACATGAAACACATACAATAACACTATACTGTCTGTGGTTCGACCGCCGGCGAGAGACACGATGGTCACTGATCCGTCAGAGATGCAGCTCGAAGAAAACGTGACCTGTGCACCGTAAGTCTTGTTTTTTAAACATTTGCTAACTACCAAATCAGTCGTGATGAGAAACCGGTAACGTTATATCACATAACGTTTAATGTGGACGGATATTAACGAGTTTGACTTATGCCTGATGGTCAAAGCTTATTAGTTTCTGTTAGTGGTAAGTATCAACACTCCTAGATGACCAATACTAACTTTGCTATTGCCTGATACATGATAATAATCTGTAGAGTATTGTGACCTGAGCACAGTGTTACATATCTTTTGCTAACGTGTATATATCTATAAGCTAACACTGGTCTCTCACCAAGACACCTGCCCTGTTCTCCTCACACCACAACTCAATTTGTCTCCTTTGACCATTGTTCTGTCTAATCCTGGCCCGTCCCAGCTCTCTTGGCCGCATAGCAGGTTTATAATTGTATGGCTGTGGTCCATCATATGAGTATGAATAAACATTTACAATTTCCTCAGCGTCCGAAGTCCGAACTGTCATCACGATCCATTGTTCTCCTATTGTTGAAATTGGCCGCACTCCGTCCTGTTACATCACTTCCGTTTTGACATTTTCAGATGCAGAAGTAAAATGACTCCAGAAGCCTTACTTGCATATTTAGAAGTATATTTTTAAGAAAATCTAGTTCCTACATTATTTTTCTACACATTGACAGTAGGAGCTCTAACCTGCAATATGCCCTTTAAAGATAATGTCTGGCATAGAGGCTGGCATTACCAGAGCTTTGAGTTGGAGGTGGCCCGTAGGGAATAGTGTCACTGATAGTTCTGTGGACCAGAGTAAGGGCTGTCTGCAGCATCTAAGTCTGTTGAGTCCTTGTTTGTGCTTGTCACAGCCATTTAGGCAGTTATTCCCTCAGCATGGTGGTGTGGGCATTTGTTCCCCAAAGTGTCCTCTAGAGGACGCAGTGTGAGTTCCCATTTGAAAGGGAACGTCTCAGGTTATGCACCAGACACTGCGTCTCTCTGCCATGCATCGGGCCTACCTGTCTTCAGCTCCTTCAGACAAAAAAATTGATGATGTCTAATACAGGTGCCCTTTTATATTCACGGTCGCACCAGTAGTGACGTCACGGACTGTCGTAGGCCAATGACATTGTTGCAGGCTAGAGACGTTCTCCAAAGTGTCATCTTGAGGGCACAGTGTCTTGTTCCCCTTCTTAGGCTAACATGTTGAAATGCTAATATGTATATATATGTATGTTGTAGCGGACCCCGAATGATGGCCAAAACTTTATTGATGAGTTTTATGAAGTTTATTGTACATCACACAAAAGATTAATCACTCCTGAAAATCACCATAATAGCTGAATACACAGTACAAGAAGTGCGCATTAAAGTCTTATCCATAAACTCTCTCTCTTCCTTGCACTATCATCAACATACACAGAAAATTACACAAAAACAGTAAACAAATATATACAGACCTTATGGCTTTTCAGGGGTGTCGCTCCGAAGACTATAAGTTGGATCACGAACAGGTACTAATCCACCCTTGAGTAACAACTTTTTAGCAAAACCTGTGTTTTATATTGTCCCTTTGTATTGACCCTCGTTCACAAAGCAGTCTGCTGTAAAATGAATTGCGCAGATATAAACTAATTTAGGTATATGCACATTCCCTTCACAAATAAAACCAATCCACTGCGTCTTCAGCGGCTCTGATGTCAGAAGTACATGAAGGCTTATGTTCACTCTTTCATCCAACAACAAAACACCTGAGTTGCTTACAAGACATTCTTGTCGCTACAGCTGCTCCGGCCTGCAGAAAAATGACGAACAGTGTATAACTTGCTCAGGGCAAGGTCTATACTAATACGGCAGAGTCCCTCAGCAGTCGTGGACGGGAATCTGCAAATGGCTTGTTCTGAGACACTGTTTAAGATTTATGCGGATTCTAAAAAAAGGTGAGTGGGCCCTTTAACTGCCTAGGCCTGTTCACACTAAGTTGAATGTTCAAAACAATAAACATTTTAATTTGAATGAACAGCCTTTAATGCATCTTTTCAGACCAACGTGAGCATTCACATTTTTGTACCTGTGAGGTGTCTAATCTCTATTGCATCACACTGTGAAGAAAGACCATAGCGAATACAAAAATCATGCAAATACTATTTGACTTCCTTTCTTCTCAAAGACAAGAGAGTGTCAGAAACAGAAAGTTGCGCATTGCTTTGTGTACTGGGGCAAGCAAGGTATTTCTGTTTTTTCATAAACGCCACCTACTGTCAGAGAGTGAATTTGCCTTTTAATTTTATTCAAATTTAATTAAAAAAAATTTAATGCATTGGTCTGAACAGACTAATCAGTGAATTTTGTAATGCTGAACATTTGTATTGATAATTGATAATATTAGGAAAAAAATTATAACCATGCAGCCGTCTACTACTGTATCACATCAGACAGAGCATTGTAGTGTCACTGAGGAAAAATTACATTCATTCACTGCTATAGGAGAAGAAGAATTGGCTAAACTCGTTAAATCATCTAAATCAACAACATGTATGCTCGACCCTATACCGACTAAACTACTAAAAGAGATGCTTCCAGAGGTCATAGAGCCTCTTCTTAATATCATTAATTCATCCTTGACTTTAGGATATGTACCGAAAACTTTTAAGTTGGCTATTATTAAACCACTTATTAAAAAAACGCAACTTGACCCTACAGAATTAGTCAATTACAGGCCAATCTCAAATCTACCCTTTCTGTCAAAAATACTAGAAAAGGCAGTGTCCTCATAATTATGCTCCTTTTTAGAAAAAAATTGTATCTGTGAGGATTTCCAGTCAGGATTTAGACCGTATCATAGTACTGAGACTGCTCTCATTAGAGTTACAAATGATTTATTCTTATCATCCGATCGTGGTTGTATCTCTCTGTTAGTGTTACTCGATCTTAGCGCTGCATTCGATACCATCGACCACAACACACTATTTTGCTATAATTGCATTGGCATGGTTTAAATCATACTTATCTGACCGTTTTCAGTTTGTAGCAGTAAATGAAGAGATGTCACACCTATCACAAGTTCAATATGGAGTACCGCAGGGCTCAGTGCTAGGCTTTTCACCCTGTACATGCTACCACTGGGAAATATCATTAGGAAGCATGGCGTTAGTTTTCATTGTTATGCTGACAATACTCAGCTCTATATTTCTTCACGCCCTGACGAAACTTACCAATTCACAAGATTAATGGAATGCATAGCTGATAAAAAAAATTGGATAACTAGTAATTTCCTGCAACTTAATTTCAGAAAAAAATGAATTTTTAATTATTGGACAAAAAAACTCCACATGTAGTAACCTAGAATACTGTCTAACACTTGATGGCTGCTCTGTCAAGTCCTCGTCGTCAGTTAGAAACCTGGGTGTGCTCTTTGATACTAATCTCTCATTTGAAAGCCACGTTTCTAGCATCTGTAAAACTGCATTTTACCATCTTAAAAATATATCTAAATTACGGCATATGCTTTCAATGCAAAATGCTGAACAGTTAGTTCATGCATTCATGATCTCAAGGCTAGATTATTGTAATGCTCTACTGGGTGGTTGCCCCGCTCGCTTAATAAATAAACTGCAGCTGGTCCAAAACGCAGAAGCTCGAGTTCTTACTAGAACCAGGAAGTATGACCATATTAGCCTGGTTCTGTCAACACTGCACTGGCTCCCTATTAAACATCGCATACATTTTAAAATCTTGCTAATTACTTACAAATCACTAAATGGTTTAGCTCCCCAGTACTTGAGCGAGCTCTTAACGCATTATACTCCATCACGTCTATTGCAGTCTCAAAACTCTGGCCAGTTGATAATCAACTGCAGGCGGTCGATCCTTTTCCTATTTAGCACCCAAACTCTGGAACAGCCTTCCTAGCATTGTTCGGGAAGCAGACACACTCTGTCAGTTTAAATCTAGACTAAAAACGCATCTCTTTACTATGGCATACACATAAAACATTTTTAATTTATATTTTATTCAAATTGTTAGGCTGCATTAACTAGGTCAGCCGGAACCGGGAACACTTCCCATAACACCTGATGTACTCGTTACATCATAAGAGGAATGGCATCTACGCTAATGTTAGTCTCTCTGTTTATCCCGAGGTTTACTGCAGTCAGCCGGATCCGGCCCGTATCCAGATCAGATGGTGGACCAGCGCCCAGACATTACCAACGCATCCCTGAAGTGTCTGCAGAGACCGTGTCAATTAGTCTACCCTCTGAAATTGCTCATCGACATGGCATCCTCAATGGATCCATCTCCGGCGTGATGACTCCGATATTTCGAATATTCCTATTTAATAATTGTTTAATCGACACGCCATCCTCAATAAACCCGGCGTGATGCCTCCGATCTTTCGAATAATCTGATCTAATATTACTTCTGACCTATAAGGCTGCCAAAATAATAAACATACACTGTTTGTTAATTGGCCAGAGGAGAACTGGCACCCCGACTGAGCCTGGTTTCTCCCAAGGTTTATTTTTCTCCATTAGGACACCTGATGGAGTTTTGATTCCTTGCCACTGTCGCCTCTGGCTTGCTCAGTTGGGGACACAAAATTTTCAAATAAATATCCAAATAAATTTAATTACTAAACAAAATTATATCAACTACATTATTTGAATATATATGATAATTGAAATGAGCTGATGACATCACCGTTTTCTCCAGAGCGGCTGTACAGCCGAATCAAATTCTGTTCATTATTTTCCTGTTTAACACTGTGAAGCTGCTTTGAAACAATCTGCATTGTAAAAAGCGCTATATAAATAAATAAAGTTGACTATTGGTGTGAACAGAACTTAATGTTGGATTTCCAATCATGCACTCACCATACTGAATGTTGTAATGCCTCTTTGAAAAACATAATTGGCTCTTTTAATGGTAACATAGGACTATGGGCACCATATTTAGTGTTACACATTTTCCCATTCATGTAAGAATTACCTATATTTCATGATAGCAGCTTCTACTGTCATGAAATTCTCAGAATGTCATCTGCCACATATCTGCTGCCCAGAGAGAATTGCTTATTAACAGAGTTAATCCCTCTAACCTTTATCTGCAATGATACTCCAAATTCAGTCAGCAGCACACTACCAGTTAATAATTGTCTAGGAGAAGTTCAGGTTATTCATTCGAACTCATTTGAAGTAATCAGATACCATTTTAAGCATGTGATATTGCTTTGGGTTTTTGCGCTGTCCTCGACATTGTGACCAGAAGCCAGAAGCGTATTTCTTCGGTTGAATTATGAAAACAGAATCCTTTGTGAATGTGACTCAGCATGCTCCATGACTTGGGAAACGGATGTCATATTGTTTCCCATGGTTACCGCTCTAGTTTTACCAGAAGTGATGCTTTTATTCAAACCTAAATCTTTAGATAGGGACAATTCAGTCACAGGATACATGCAGTACATGGCTGCATCCGAAAGCTTCAAAATGCTGCCTTCGGAGGATGCATTCCAAGGTAAGAAGGCATCAAGGCATGTAACTAAGATACCTTCATCTGATCGATTTTTGAATCCTGTTCCCTTCTGTGACATTTGGGCTGAAATGTTGTGGTTGGTGGTCAGTTTGTGTGTAAATGTATGTTTTTGACCAACGTTTTCCACTTTTGGTGTAATTTCAAGCGAAAAAATTACTATTGTAGAAATTAAATTAAATTTAAGTTATCACCAAAGCTCTCTTTATTTTGTTGAATTTTGTTAAAACGTTACGCTGCCTCAGAAGTCTTCAGTTTTCAGCAGGTACCTTAATGCACAAAAGTCATTGCCTGATAGGGCAGTGAGGCAACAAGTCAGCCTATGTCTATGAGTTCTACTGTGGTCAGAATTTGCTTGTCATTAAAGGTTACAGTGTTGGGGAAAGTTACTTTTAAAAGTAATGCGCTACAATATTGTGTTACTCCCTAAAAAAGTAACTAATTGTGTGAGCTACATTACTTTTGCATTACTTTTTCTCACCTGGGCTGGTCTTGCTTGTTTTCTTTTCTTTTTTTAAAGTTTGTTTTTAGAGAGCTGGAGAAATGAAAGCTCTAGTGTAAGTTTTGCCAGGAAGACTGTTATGTCACTCATTACATTTAGATCTAACCAATCATTATCTAACACTTGGAGTATAAGTACTCAGACAAGTACTTACATAGGTCTGAGTTTGCAGATGATGACGCCAACATTCACCCCCATCCTCCCCACCACCACCTGGATGGTCCCTTCCCATACCTCCCGGGGAGTCGGCTGCACCCCTGCCTTCATCTTCAGGCATCTGAAAGTGAGCAACGGACGGGGCCTACACCAAAGAACCTCATCATACACTATTTTGCTTTCATTTGCTGGTCTGATTTTAAATAAATAGAAGAAGTTGTTTACCGAGTTCAGTTGCCTCCGAGGGATAGGAAGGTGGCCGTGCATAGAGACCGATTGGCACCTTATAGAGGAAGTGCTGCTGCAGCCCAAGCACCAGCCTCCTCTTTAGTTGTGCCTACCCTGGAGGGCGGACCCCAGTCGAGCACTTCCAGTCCTGTGGCAGTCCAACGTGCAGCACACCATTTCTTGAGCTGCAAACCTTGCATTCGAATAGCCTTGCTTCAGTTAGACAAGAAGGCCAGCTGATGGTTCAGGGACTTTGTTCGTTCCCTCGAGGTCAAGGAACTTTATGAAGGAGGCATGAAAATAAGTAAAGTGTGAATTACATAAACAAGCTAATAACACTGTACATTAAATTATATAAAGTATTTTAGCACTTACTGTGCACTTAGACTTCCCTTTACAGTCTCTCAGAGATATTACTGATTCAAAAAAGCCATCCCTTACGAAAAAAAAGTTTATTCAAGTGTAAAATTAGTATACTTCTAATACAAACTAAAAATTAGAAAGTGAAGAACCAGAAACAAGTGATAGAAGATTGCTTACGTGCATGCAAAATAACGCGATTGTTTGAGGTATATCATAAAGCTTGCATGATAAAATGTTGGTAATACATATGTAACTCTCCGTCATTTATTTATTTGCCAAACCACGGTAATTTTCTTCAAATCTGCCACTCACTGAGAGTTCCGGGTTAGCGGATCCACAGCAGCTTTGGCGCCTATGCTCTGTTGTTATGTATCGTCATCATTGTCCCGTGTTCTCATTTATTTGCTGGCATATGGAGGATTGCATGTGCAGGGTAAGCTGTCCGCGAATCGCTTGCCCAAGAGGAAAAATGTGCTGTTACTGCCATAGGGAAATGTATTTTTTAACGAAAACGTATAAACTGTTAGTCCCCTCTGCCACACCCCAATCTACCGTCTCCGAGAGAGATGGTACTTTGGCTGGTGGCCAGGGTGACCTGAGGCTCGCGGTGTGGTATAAGAACCCCGACGATCATTCCTCGGGCCACACCCCCCTCCTGCACACCGCTACCCGCGAGTGTTTGGACGGAGGCGGCGGGACCGTCTATTGACGCCCTGCACATTTCGTTCACACTCCAGATGGCGACGAGATGTCGTTCGCCGCATCTCAAGGTGGGCTAGAGTCCTTTGGGGATGAAGATTCGGCTGTGCTAGCACTGCCCGGGTCCGACCCAGAGTTGACAGCCATGTTATCTCGGGCAGCCGCGAGCCTCAGGCTGGTGTGGGCGATTGGTTTTTGGGGGCGGCATCTGGCAGCTGCTGGGCCCCGCCCCCAATGCCTTTCGTTCGTGCATGGGGAGGTCACGCGGCCCTGGAAGTCCCTGTGTCTTCCCGTGGCCTTGCTGGCCTTCTCTGCCCTCGGTGGGGCCGCAGCCAAGGGTACATTGGGGTCCCCCCTGCTGAACGCTCCGTTGCGACACTACTGTGTTCCACGGACTGCTTCGATGTGGCGTGGCTACTTTATTGTACCCAAGAAAACCAGTGGGTTACGGCCGATCCTGGACCTGCGCGTCCTGAACCGATCCCTTCACAGGCTTCCGTTCAGGATGTTGACAGCAAAGCGCCTTTTCGAATGCGTTCGTCCAGCAGATTGGTTTGCAGCGATCGACCTGAAGGACGCCTACTTCCATGTCTCCATCCTTCCTCGACACAGACTGTTCCTACGGTTTGTTTTCGAGGGGCGGGCATATCAGTATGCGGTCCTCCCATTCGGGGTAGCTCTGTCTCCTCGCGTCTTTATGAAGATTGTCGAGGCAGCCCTTGTGCCACTCAGGCAACATGGGGTTCGCATCCTGAACTACCTCAACGACTGGCTCATACTGAGTCACTCTCGAGAGCAGGTGTGCGAACACAGAGACCTAGTGCTCCAGCACTTAGCCCGTCTGGGCCTTCGGGTCAACTGGGAGAAGAGCAACTCTGCCCCGTGCAGAGGATCTCTTTTCTCGGTATGGAAATTGACTCGGTCGCCATGTGTGCGCAGCTTACGAGCGAGCGCGCGCAGTCACTGCTGACTTACCTCCGTCAAATCGAGAGCAAGAGTGCGGTTTCACTGAAGTTATTTCAGAGGCTCCTGGGGCATATGGCATCTGCAGCCGCGGTAACGCCGCTCGGATTGCTTCATATGAGACCGCTTCAGCACTGGCTTCGCGATCGAGTCCCGAGATGGGCATGGCAGTCGGGCACACTCTGGGTCCCAGTGACTCGGGCCTGCCTGCAGACCCTCACCCCGTGGTCGAACCTCAGCTTTCTACGGACCGGTGTGTCCTTAGAATGAGTTTCCAGGCATATTGTTGTATCAATGCTCGCTTCCGAGCATTGCTCAAGAGTCAACATGTGCTTGTCCGGTCAGACAACACGGCCACAGTAGCGTACACGGCCACAGTAGCGTACATCAACCATCAGGGTGGTCTACGTTACCGCCGTATGTCTCAACTCGCCCGCCATCTCGTTCTATGGAGTCAGAAGCATCTGAGGTCCCTTCGTGCTGTCCATATCCCAGGAGTCCTGAACCTCCTTGCCACAGCCCCTCCCTGGTCCATACCTCTGAGGAAGGACCTCCTTTCTCAGAGACGGGGCACCCTCTGGCACCCACGTCCCGATCTCTGGAACCCCCACGTGTGGCTCCTGGACAAGACACGGTAGGGTTGAGTACCCTACCACCTCAGGTGGTGGCTACCATCACTTCCGCTAGGGCCTTGTCTACCAGACACGCCTATGCGTTGAAGTGGAACCTCTTCGTCACCTGGTGTTCTTCTCACCAAGAAGACCCCTGGAAATGCCCGATCGGGTCCGTGCTCTCATTCCTCCAAGGGTTGGAACGAAGGCTGTCTCCTTCCACCCTCAAGGTGTATGTGGCCGCGATATCCGCCTACCACAACCTTGTGGAGACGAAACAGGTAAGTCAGCACTACCTGATCATCAGGTTCCTGAGGGGAGCGAGGAGACTGAATCCTCCTCGCTCTCCTCTCGTACCCTCTTGGGACCTCTCAGTAGTCTTAGATGCTCTGCAGAGGGCTCCCTTCGAGCCGTTGCGATCAGTCGAGCTTAAGTTCCTGTCAATGAAGGTATCCATCATGATGGTAGGGTACCGCTGAAACGGCCGGGAGTTCAGTCTTGGCTCCTCAGCAGGTAAACATAATGCGATGTTGCCAGCGTACTTTCTTATATACCCACGCTGTGGGGCGGAGCTACGCTATGCAAATTCCGCATGCCCATGGCATTGGCCTGCCATTGGGTGTTTTCTAGATCTCGAAGATGATAGGCTTCTAGGCGAAACCCCCATTCGTCAGTCACTGACGTTACGTCTCCGTTCCCTCCTCAGGGAACGAGGGTTACATACGTAACCGAGACATTTTCAAACCTGTCCTGGAGGCACCCCAGCCCTGCACATTTTGTGTCTCCCCCTCATTTATCACACCTGATTCAACTCATCAACTCGTTATTAGAGACTGCAAGAACTACACTGGGTGTGTCTGATAAGGGAGACATACAAAATGTGCAGGGCTGGGGTGCCTCCAGGACAGGTTTGAAAACCACTGCGTTAGACACTTTATATCCACTTTAAGAATATTTTCTTAATTTTTATTGACAATAAATGCCCTTCTGACTTGATTCAACAATTTCATTCTGGCCTGTGCCAGTCTCCTACGCTGTTTACAATACAGTGCAGCTCTTGCGCATGTGTCGTGGTGCTCACGTGAACTGCATCGGCTGCCATAGATGAGAGCGCTGCACTACTTACAACAGAAACTTGTTTCTTGATTAGATTTCCGTGTCAGAAACGCATGTTAAAACCAAAAATATCAGGCTTTTTCAAGGTCCTCATCTCTATCGAGCAACAACACTGTGCAATAACGGTCCACCACATAAAGCAGCCTTCACCTGGGTAAAAGCACGCTGGCACGGCTCCGTCCACTGGACGGTATCTGGTGCTTCCTTTTTAGTGAGGTCAGTAAGCGGGCTAGTGAGGTCCGAATAATTAGGTACAAACCTTCTATAGTATCCCGCTAGCCCCAGGAACTGCCTCACCTCCTTTTTGGTCTTGGGTCTCGGACAGGTAGCAACCGCTGCGGTCTTACTAATTTGGGGACGCACCTGTCCATGGCCCAAGTGGAATCCCAGATACCTGACTTCCACCCACCCAACTGCACACTTTTTCGGGTTGGCCGTCAGACCCGCCCCTCTCAGCGATCCCAGGACAGCTCGCAAGTGCTGCATATGCCGCTGCCAGTCATTACTATAGATGACGATGTCATCCAAGTAAGCCGCAGCATATGCAGCATGCGGCCTCAGAATTCGGTCCATGAGACGCCGAAAGGTGGCTGGTGCCCCGAACAACCCGAAAGGAAGTGTAACAAATTGGTGCAATCCAAACGGCGTTGTGAAAGCTGTCTTTTCTTTGGATAATGGCGTCAGAGGGATTTGCCAATATCCTTTAGTTACATCCAATGTTGAATAAAAGCGAGCCGTACCTAGTCGATCAAGCAGCTTGTCAACTCGAGGCATTGGATACGCATCAAATTTTGACACGGCGTTCACCATGTCCAGCATTGCCTCTAATTGTTCGACCGGGTAGGGGCGAGAACATGTCTGCAAATTCTGCTTGCAACTGGGCTACGTCAGTGAGTTGCGATGGCGAGAGGTGATCTCCCCCTGGGGCCAGAGCAAGGGATTGCACTTTAGTATTCACTTCTGGCCCAAGATCCTCCTCTCCGCTCACCACCATCGCCAACATCACTGACTCCTCCTCCCTCCATTTTTTAAGGAGTTTCAGGTGATAAATTTGACATGCCCCATTCCTATCCGCTCGAACCACCTCATAATCGAGATCTCCAACTCGTCGTGTGACCTCAAACGGTCCCTGTCACTTGGCGAGTAATTTGGAGCTAGACGTGGGCAATAATACAAGTACCTTTTCTCCCGGTGTATATTCTCGCATTCTAGCTCCCCTGTCATACAATCGGCACTGTCTGTCCTGGGCCTGTAGCAAATTCTCCCTCGAGAGCCGCCCCAAAGTGTGGAGTTTTGCTCTCAGGTCCAGCACATACTGAATTTCGTTTTTACTCTCCGATGGTCCTTCCT